>LNAC01000014.1:7704819-7757512 GCA_002007465.1 Ailurus styani
GGCTCTGCCCGGGCTCGCCTGCACGACTAGGGCACCAAGGTCCCCAAAGCCAGGCCAGCTCTGCCTCCTCCCGACACGCGGCCAGGGACACAAACCGCATTCTCAGCGGATTCTGGACACCCGGCTTCGGCCGCTGCCCACTTGGTACCTTGGGCGAAGCAGGAGGTGTGTGTCCCCCTTGGAGTGTGATCCGTCCAGTTGTGTAGGGAAGCCGGTGGCCCTGCCCTTTGAGGTCCCAGCTGCCACCCCCACCCGGCCTGTCCCCTCCAAGAACAGACCTTCCCGTTCCTTGTCTTTATTTTGGCTGCGGCTGATGAAGGGCGAGGCGGAGGGTTTGAAACCAGCAGAAAAAGGCTTTTTGTCTGGCTGCCTCATTTATGCCAACGGGGAAGAGGGCTGGGCGGCGGGCAGGACTGTATGGCCTGGCCCCCACCCGCCGCGGGGCTCCGGGACCCCACCCTCCAGCTGGGTCACCGGGGCCCTGGGCGGTGCAGTGACAGTGGGGGCCTTTATCAATGCCCCCCCACACCCACCACCCAGGAAGGGCCTCGGAAGAGAGGGAGCTCAGGGAGGGGCAGGAGAGGGACTGTTCCCGGCAGCTGTCTGTGCTCAGTCAC
This sequence comes from Ailurus styani, assembly GCA_002007465.1. NCBI lineage: Eukaryota > Metazoa > Chordata > Mammalia > Carnivora > Ailuridae > Ailurus > Ailurus styani. Next base: position 7,705,437 of record LNAC01000014.1, read on the forward strand.
CCCAGGGTAATAACGGCGAGCACCACTCTTCCCGGGCCTTCACGGGCTCTCCCCAGTTTCCCCAGTGTCCTGACAGCGTGGGCGCGCTTCATTCCCAGCAACCCGTTCTACAGATGGGGAGACTGAGGCCCAAGGAATTTGAGTCACCCGCCCCAGGCCGGCCCAATTACAAAGGGAAGAGCCGAGCCCTAAAGTCAGAGCTGGCTGGCTCTGGGGTCCACGTGGCTCCACTGCCGTGTGTACCGGCCGCTCTCCCGCACACATGCACACACACACACACACACACACACACGCACGTGCACTCACTTGCCCGGGGGCTCCGAGGCAGCAGCTCCTCGCCACGACCCTTTTTCCACCTCCGTGCCCGACACAGTGCCTGGCACACAGTGTTTTCATGGCGTGGCTGAGAAGAGAGCCAGACGCCCCTAGGCTGGCACAGGGGTACCCCAGAGCCTCTCGGCAGGTGTCCCACTGTGGGCCAGGCTTGGTTGTGTGCAGAAGTTCATGTGCACAGAAATAAGAAACAAAAAACCCCCCACTTCAGCCTCTGGGAATGAGCACTCCTGCCTGGGGTCTATTTATAGCTCAGTGTCTTGTCCAAGTTAGCAGCGAGGGGAAAATTCAGGGCAGGCTAGAGCTGGAAGCGCCTTACTCTGGCCCCTCCGCTCATCTCCCAGGAGGAGAAACTGAGTCTGAGGCTAAAGGGACTGGCCGGGGGCACCAAAGGCAGGAATAGCCAAGGGAGGACCCAGGAGCAGCAGGTGAGAACCTGCCGTCTCTGGGCCATAGACGAGAACCATGAAGGACCAGGGCCCAAGCCCCGCTCTGCTGTGTGACCCTCAGCAGCTTACTTCCCCTCTCTGGGCTTATCTTTTCATTGATGAAGGTGAGATTATAATAGTCCCCAAAGCTGGTCTGGGCCAGGTGGATGCTTTTGCGGGCTCCTGCTCACACAGCTGACAGCCTTTGAATATTGGTGACCTCAGCATTAAGAGGAGAGAGCCTGCGTGCCAGGGGGCTGGTGGACGAGGAACAGCTCGGCTCCCCTCCGGTCCCTCCGCAGCAGCTGGGCTTCAGCCCAGGCTTCAGGTCAGCCCGGAGGTTAAGAACCTGTGTTCAGCAGGACCCACTGTCCCGGCCAGGCACCCCCCGCTCCCGAGTGAGCCCTGCACGGTGGATGTCCCCCACCCCGGTCTCCCTGTCGATGTGTTCCTTCCAACCCAGCTACCTGTCTCCCCTGTGCGTCCAGAGCCCCGCCCCCCCGAGGCCGATACCTGGGCGGCCCCTGAAACCAGCAGCCCCACGGCATCCCCACCAGGATGCTTGAGCCCATATGCACTGTGCCTGGGACATGCAAGGGCGCGGGAGGGCACAGTGTTCTTGTGGCTTCAGCTGTTCCTCTTGCTGTCTTCCGGGTCTTCCACCGTGAATACCTGTTAGCACCCGCTGTTAGAGCCAGCCCGGCCAGGACCCAGCTGTTAGAGGACTCTGGCTGCCATCTCTCCTTCTCCAAGAGGCGGCTCCCACGTGGGCTGTGGGTCCTGCTGCCTCAGGTCCCCCCCGGGGGACGAGCACTCACGCGCCCCTCTCGAGCCACCCAGCAAGTCCGGGCGGGTCTGCACTCGGGGTCGGCCGCAGAAACGGCAGGCCTTGTGCAAAATGAAAGCGCAGGAGCCCTGTCCAAAATCGGGAAGGATTTGAAGGCGGTAACAGAGAGGAACAAAAGCAAGCCGAGGCCCTTCCGAACACAGGCCCCCCGACACTGCACGCATCACCCGTGTCCGCAGCCGGCCCTGGAGAGCTCAGGGGTACGCGGGCGCTGGCTGCAGCCGGCTGGTGGGCCTTGCGGGGGTCACCTCGCCGACCCCCACCCCGGCCCCGGGGACTTACGGGTCGCCCTCTGGTCTTGCAGCATGGAGATGTGTGACCACAGACAGAACATCACCATGTGTCCGCTGTGCGACAAGACCTGCAGCTACTGGAAGATGAGCTCAGCGTGCGCCACGGCCCGGGCCAGCCATCTCTTCGACAACCCCGCCACTGTCTTCTTCTCTGTCTTCATGGCCCTCTGGGGTAAGCAGAGCCCGGCTGCCCGGGGTCTGTGGGGCAGCGGCGACTCCAGCTCGGTCCCTCCGTGGCCTGCCTTCCTCCTTGAGATGTTGCACAGGCGGTGTTGGCCCGGAATGAGCGTGGAGGGAGGGTCGGGGGGGACGGCGCCCCACTGTGTCTGCAGGTGAAGCGGGCCTGGGCTATGTCCCGGATGCAGACGGGTTCTTCTGACCCACGTCTTATGAAAGGCACAGGAGGGTGTTTGCTCTTACAACCGGGCCCTCGTTCCTGGGACCAGGTCCTTGCAGCCCCTTGCAGGCTCTGTGTGCCCACTTTACGGGGAAGGACACCACGGCCCAGAGAGAGTTGGTGTGAGTTTCCCAGGGCCACTCAGTTCCTGAGTGTCCAAGACGAGGATGGAATGTGCGGTTTCCAGAGCCCGTGCCCTTACCTCCACCTGCCACGCGAGTCCAAGGCACAGGGCTCATCCCTCAGGATGCTTCCCTACTCTGGTACCCGACTCGGATGCTGGGGTACGGGAGGTGGGTGAGTGGTGGCTGGTTGCATTTCTGCAGATGTTTTTGGATTAGCAGACTGGCCCGTTCCCTCCTCTGTGGCCCTGTAGTGCCTCCTTGCCAAGGGAGGATTCGGGATTTGGACCCTAGGCAGCTGCGTGCAGGGCTGTCGTCTGGGTCCCCGAGCCCAGTCCTTGCCCCCAGGGGCTCCCATCTAGTAGGAGATGGAGCTGGACACAGAGAGGGCACAGGAGCTGAGGGTCAGGATGCCTGCGGGAGGAATTCACGATGGACTTCCCAGAAGAGGTGTGAAGCCCTCGAATGAGTTCTGAAGATGCAGAGGCAGAGGCGCCGAGCGATTGCGGTGTGGGGACTCAGGGTAGAAGCAGAGGGGTCGGGGAAGAGCTGTGCTGGCGCGTCCCGGACCCTCACGTGGCTGCGCCGGCCCTGGGCGCCGTGGGCTGAGAAGCCGCTTATTGTGCAGATGGGGCGGAAGCTGTCCGCGGCCAGCCGGGCGCGTGCTCTTACCGCCCGTGTGACCTCGATGCGTGAAGGTCCGGTCACGGAGAACCTGGTCCCGGCGCTCCACTGCCGTGCAGAATGGGTTGTCAGGGTCCCGCCAAAACCCTCGATTCAGGAGCGTTTTTCGGAATCACAGAGTCCTCGAAGTCAGGGCCCGGGCTTCCCAGCTCGGCCGCTGCCCCGGGAGGCTGGAGGCTCAGGGCGGTCTGTTGTCGCAGGAAAGAAGGGAGCACAGCGGCAGAGCCAGCTTCGGGGACGGGGCGGGGCTGATGCCGGGGTCCTCGCCGGGCCTGAGCCGGCCCCTGCCCAGCCTGGCAGCCTCCCTCCCAGCCCGAGGCGGTCCATTCGGACCCAACGTGGAGTTTGAGCGAGCTGTCAGCGAGGGGACGGAGCCGCCGGCATCCCCCGGGGGCTGAGGTCGCTGCCCAGCCCCGTCTCCCTAGAGTGGGGGACTCAGGGAGGGCTGAACCTGTGTGGCTTGGAGGCGGGGGGGTGCAGAGGAGCTGAAAGGTGTCTCAGGAGGACCGGGAGGAGCAGGGAAGGCTGAGCGGCGGGGCAGGTTCCTCAGTCACGTTTCCACACTTGCTGCAAACCGGGTGGAGGGGGAGTGACAGGCAGGGGCTGCGGCTCTGGGGTGGGTCCTGCTGAGGATGTGAGCCGGAGCACCTCCCCTTAGATGCCATGCACCCACCTCCCCGCCCAGCCAGCCTCCCTGCTGTCCAGAGAGCAGCCTGGTATCCTTAGCAGACCCCTGCCCGTGGGTCTCCTGCCCCAAGGCCTCATGCCCTGAGCCCGGCGCTGCAGCCCCCCACCTCTGCCTGCTTGGTTGGGGTGTGGGTCTCCACAAGCACCCTCCAGGGGGCCCGTGGCCAGCTGCACTGGCTCCTGCAGGGTCCCTGGGCCCGGGAGGCCCGTGCAAAGCCAGCACCCACCGGTAGTCCCTAGGGTGACCCATGAGGGTCAGAGGTGCCGGCTGCAGAGCCTCAGCCTGGGCCGAGGGCGTAGCTGACTCCGTAGGGCTCCTGCCCCGTCATCACTCCCCCTGGGGACACGGCGACCACGTGGGGCGGAGAAGTGAAGGTGTGTGTGACTGCGCCTGGCCATGGCGGGGGGAGGGGGGTGGTGATCAGCCAGTTTTATGAGGTGCCTGTGCTCGGGGAAGCCCGGGAGGCAAAATGATGACTCCGCTCTCCTTGGCAGATCATAATCCTGGATTCAAACGGGAGGAGCATGTGCAAAGGCCCAGGGGTAGGGGTGCAGGGGGTGGTGAAGGAGCCTGCCAGGTCCCCGGACAGAGAAAGGACACTTTGGGGGCCTTGTTTCCACTCTCACACGGCCCATCCCCAGGGTCAAGGAGAAGCCAGCAGGCCTGGCTGAGCGGCTTCGTGTGAAGCGCGGGGGTCCAGGTACAGCCCCTGCCCCGCTGCGAATGGGGGTCGCGGCCTCAGGGCGGGGAGGAAGCAGGCCCACTGCATCCCCAGCACACACGTCCCCTGCGGCCAGCCTCTCCGGACAGAACGTGACTTATAGGTGCACGTCCTGTCTCCTCGGGCGACAGGGCCCACCTTCTCCTGCTGGCGACAGAAGCCAGCGTTGGCCGGAGCTCGGCGCGGAGCTGCCTTAGGTTGTCAGCACCATGCCTGCAGCTGAAAGCTGTCCGCGGCGAGTCTTCAGCGCCAGGCTCTGGCTACACAGCCCTGAAAGCTCCCTTGGCGTCCGGCCACCGCCAGTTTTGCCTTTTAAGTACTAGCGCCTTCTCTGTCCCCTGCAGGGACACGTGCGGGACACGCACGGGGCGCTGCACTTCCTCCTCGGGCCGTCACCCCAGAGTGGACGCAGGCTGTGCATGATCTGTCAGGGACAGGTCTGTCCCCTCCCCGCCCCCCCAGGGGTCAGGAGGAGGCTGGCCAGGTTTGTCACTTGCTCACGGGGCTCAGAACGGCCCTGAGTCCCTGCAGTCTGTGCCCCGCGGATAATGGAGAGTATCCGGCACTGTCCATCCACCCCCGCTCCCAGAGCTCCTGCCCAGACCCAGCCTTGCCCTGCCCTCCCTCCCGAGTGGCAGTGGCCCTGGGCTCGTCCGTCCCCACTTGTCGGAGCAAAGGGTCTATGCCCTGAACGTTTAAAACCCAACAGTGTCCCCATAGGTTCTCACACTGGGTTCCCCACCCGACAGGTTACCCCAGGATGAGGGTGCAGCAAGGGAGGTGCCTGGATGCAGCGCCTTGTCAGGGGCCCACCCCATGCCTGCCCCCCTTCCCGAGCCGGTCTGCAGGTTTTTTGTTTGTTTGTTTGTTTTTGTTTTTTAAAGATTTTATTTATTTATTTTACAGAGGGAGAGAGATCACAAGGTGGCAGAGAGGCAGGCAGAGAGAGAGGAGGAAGCAGGCTCCCCGCTGAGCAGGGAGCCCGATGCGGGCCTTGATCCCAGGACCCTGAGATCATGACCTGAGCCGAAAGCAGAGGCTTTAACCCATTGAGCCACCCAGGCGCCCGGGTCTGCAGGTTTTGCATCATGCACGTCTCCCCTGCCTCCCCCAGTCCTGGCTTCGCTTTAAAACGGCTGCAGCCCTTTTACCGATTTTTCCATTTGGGGGGTTCATCTGCAGGATTTGGGGAACACAGGAGTTCTGGCCAGGAGGTGTGAAACCTCTTTTCTCCAGCAAGGACCGGGGAGCCAGGAGAGGGACTTCACAGTGGCACCGCAGGGGTGTGAGGAGGTGGTTCCTGTTCCTGGACGTCTGCTCAGAGCGGGAGACAGATGCAGGTCTCTTGGTGGGTCTCTTGGTCAGGTCTCTTGGTGGGCAAAGGCAGCCTGCTCGTGAAACCCTAGGTCACCAGCTCAGCACAGGAAAAGAATTCCAGCAGTGAGCCCTGTGTCACGCTAGGTGGTGAGCCCCCTGCTCCGGGGGGCATTCAAGTTGTGTTGGAGGACCCCTTGCTGGGGCTGGTGCACAGCATAGGGAGGCGGTAGCTCTGTGTGTTTCCAATGCCCACCCTCGCTTCTCTGGATCCCGGGTCCACCGGGAAGTACCTCCGAGCCTCCCTGCCCTCTGCCCCTCATTCTCAGCCTCCCTGGCTTCCTCAAGACCTTAGCTCTGCTCAGCTGCTCCCTACGCCCCAGCCTTCTCCAGTCTGGGCCCAGGAAGCTCCAAGCAGAAGCCAGAACATCTGCTGGGTGGGCGCACCGCCTCCTGGGCCCCTGCCCCGAGCCGGGAAGGCTCACCGGGCAGCATATTTGAGCGTCCAGTGGAGCTCAGCTTGTACAAGCTGCCGGCTGGATGCTTGGGTCCGAGTCGCTCCTCAGCTGGGCGGGTTCCGAGCCAGGATGGGCAGACACAGGGCAGCAGCCAGGCCCTGGGCCACACCCAGGTTCGGATCTTTTAGCTCATCCCCTAGCAGCTGTGAGGCCTCAGGCAAGTGGCTTCTGCTCTCTGGGCCCCAGGTTCCCCATTTATAAATGGGAATAATGCAAGCCGCCTGGAGCCGTGTCGGGACCCTTGTGCGTCATTCCCTGTGACCTCCTTGGGGCCATGCCTGGAGCCAGCTGTCCCGTTATGTTCGCTGTCACATCGGCTCGGTGAGCGCTTGCTTATTGGAGATGTGAGAACAGCCTGGACCATAGGAGGCTGGGGCTCAGACATAACCCTGTGCTTGGGGGCCTCTGATGGCTGTGTCCCCTTGCCCGCTCTGGAGGAGAGCACCCGCTTCCGCTAGCCAGGGCCTGTGCTCTGCCGGGCATCGTGCTGAGCATCGCAGGTGCGCTGACTCATTAATGCCCCCGGTGACTGTTGACGGTGGATGGCTCTGTTGCCCCATTTGACAGATGAGCAAACTGAGGCAACTTTCCCAAGCTTACAGCAGAAGAGAGGCGGAGGCAAGACTCAAATCCCAGCATTCTGGTTCCCCCGCCCCAAACTCAGCTGCTCGTGCCTCCTCTGTCTGCCTGCTCAGTTGGTCTGCCTGCTCGGTTAACCCGCTCTCGCTGATGTGCCTGCTCTGCACGGGCCTTTCTTAATCCCAGCGGGATGACTGGACGGCTTCCCCATCTGTCCCCAAACACGCCTCTGTCCCCTCCCAACCCATGCTGGGGACTGACTGTGTGCCAGACCCGGGGTGGGAGCCCTGCCTAGGGGACCTCAGTCCCAGTAGCCCTGGAGGGAGGGTGAGTTACTACTCTCTTGGATGAGGACTTTGCCACACAGAGAGGGTGTGGCTTGCCCAGGGTCACACAGCTACCCCGCCCCGCCCGCCGGCTTCCCAGATCTAAACTAGCGCTCTGGTCGCCCCTCCCCCTGCAGACGTGTTCCCAGCTCCATTCTGCCCTCCGGGGGGAGCGGAGGGCTTCCCAAAGCCGGTGGCTGGGGGCAGGCAGGCAGGACCGCTCAGCCCGCCACGCCTGCAGGGATGGTGTCGAGTGCTGTGCACCTGCTCCGAGAAGACAGGGTGCTGGGTTCGCGCGTTATTGAACACCTACTGTATGCGGAGCAGTGCCGCTTCGTAGCCCCAAAAGTGTTGACGGCCCTTCCCAGCACCCCGTCCTTGAGAGACAAATGGGGCTCCATCCCCCGGGATGTAGGGAAAGGGGCAGATCTGTGCCTCTGCTGCTTCCTCCCCCACACACACACCTCCTCCAGCTTCACTTCCACCGCGGGAGACAACAATGCGCCTGTCAGTGCGAGTTCTGTACACACACTCTCATTTGGGGAGAAAAAATAACAAAAAGCCAAAGTGCTCCCGGGAAGCACTTCCTTTAGGAAGAAAAGGAGCATATTATAAATCAAGACGGAAGCCACAGGAAGGAGCCTGCGGGGCTTGGGAGGTGGCCGTGCGGTCCAGCCCCGGCCGGCGGGCAGAGGCAGAGGGGGACGCCCCCTCGGTCCCCGCAGCTCCGCAATCACTGTCAAGCGTAATTAGCAGAGACCTCACGCCGGTTTCCTTTAAATCCCTTATTCAGTGATTTGTTCATTGCCCCCCGGGGGATCATTTTCCCACTGGTACGTCTTCTTTCCAGTGTCCTTTCCTGTCCTGTCCTCCAGCTGCTAACGTTCCCACGGACACAGTGACAGGACCCCAGAGAGTCCCAGACCGTGGGGGAGCGGGCAGGGCCACCGCCCCAGGCTCCAGCCTCGCGTCCGCTGCCCCATGGGGTCCGCTGGCCCCGGCACGGACATGCGGGCCCCAGAGACGCCAGCTCGCTGCCGCCTGCAACGTGTGACATTTCAAAGCCTCCAATAAGGTGTCACACAAAGCAACTTTGAGCCCCATTTAGCTATTTGCTGGGATCAATTTTCTGAAATTATGGCATAATAATGGGGTTTTAACGGCTTGTCAGTTCCGTGCAGAACAAAGGAGGTGGTTTGATTTGAGCCTGGCTGCGAGAAGCTATGGGAAGGTGGCTCTGACCTTACGGAGATGCAGGGGTGTGGCTGAAACCCCTGGGGGTCGCACCCAGCCAAGCACCCCGAGCCAGGTGGGGGTGTAACGAGAGCTTGGGGCTCTTGCTGGAATTCAACAGCCAGGGGCGGCTCGTGAGTGAACTCTTGTTCGGAGGGGACATAAGGAGGGTGCCTGAGCCCCGTGTCTTCCAAGAGCCCCCTCTGGTCCTGCAGCTTCCAAGGGGGAGGCATCTCTGGTCCCCCCTTGGAGGAGGAGATGTGTGCGGTGAGTGGACACTTGGGGTGTTGGGAGCTGGAGGGTCGAAGCTGGTCTCTCCTCTCCGGGGCGGCCTGTCAAGGAGGGCGCGCCCCTGGGCTGGTGGAGAGGGAGCGGCTGAGCCCTGCCTGCCCCCAGGGCTCCGGGGTCGGGCGCAGGAGCCAGTGGCCGAGGTGGGACAAGACGAGAGGCAGATGGAGGGAAGTAGAGCAGACGGGGGATGATGGGTTGGTGCTTCCAGACCCTGGCGTGCGTACCGCCTGCCTGCCAGGTTTTGGAGGATGCAGATCCTGTGGTGCCCGGGAATCTGGATGCTGGCCGCCTCCTGCACCCGGCCCTCGGCAACCCCCAGTCTGCTTCCTGCCTCAGGGGATTTACCAGGAAGCGTTCTGGGGGTTCCACATCCATGGAGCCACACCCCATGTGGCCCTTGATCCTGCGGTCAGCCTCTTGGCCAGACCCAGGGGTGGTGCTTCTGCAGGAGCCAGGTCCGAGGGAGGCGTCTCCGTGGGGCCCCAAGGGCTGCTGCGGGCTGCTGGTGGACGGCCCCGAGCAGGCTCTGTCGTCAAGCCGCCTGCGTCGACGGGGAACCGGGGCTGCCCAGGCCGGTGGTCACGTGCCTGAGCTCCCACCTGGATGGGACCCAGGCTCGACCCAGGGTCCTTGCGCTCACCTGCTGCCTCCAGGCTGCCCTCCAAGAATGTGTTTGTCTAACATTGTGTCGCTGGGACAGATGTTTGAGGAAAGATGAATTACAGCTCAGCCACCTGCTTCCGCCCCGGCCCAGACTTCCTCGTAGGTGTCTGTCTGTGTGCTCTGCTGCCCTCGGGGCTCTGGATCCGGGGGCCCGGGCCTTGTCTCTGGGGCTCCCTTGTGTGGCCATTGAGGCCGTTTCTTCTAGAGGCTGACCGGACTCGGCACACAGCTCGCACTCAGGCCGGGGCAAGCCACCACCCCAGCCCGGCCTGTCTTGGCGCTGGAAGTCCTAGGTCCAGGTTTCTGCCCCCTGTTAGCCGGTCCCCTGATTGCTCAGAGCCTCCGTTTATGCCCCTGTAGAAAGGAGTGCATTATCCCTGCGTGGCGGGCCAGAGGGTGGGGTGGAAAGAGAGGGTGCTTGCTGGAGCTGCCCACCGGCAGGACCTCCAGGGGAAGCAAGGAACCAGGCAGCACCCACCACTGTCCGCGTGGTTGGTATGGGGCTGCGGGCGCAGGAGCGCAGTTGCGAAGGATGGACCCTCGAGCTTCCTCCTGCCTTTATCCAGCCCTGTTGTTCACGATGCTCTTTGAGCTGAGCCAGGCCAGGTGTGAGCCTTCACACCTCTGCTCCTGCTGGCCAAGCCTGAGCTCCATGACTGTACCCCTTTGCTCCAGAGCAAGGCGTGCAAACTTGGTGCCACGGAATCCGACAGTGGGGTTTGGTGGGGTCTGTGGCCAAGTGGAGAAGACGCACCTGAACTGGGACCCAGAGAGGGTCTCTCCTCCCCTCCAGCCTTCTGGTTCCATTGCTTCCGGTTTTTAAAGAAGTAGAACATTAATTATTTTATATAACACGTCTTTATTTCTTAAACATAATCAAGCCAAATGCAGCTTGGCCATGTACCATCTCCACTGCCAGCCACCAGGCTCCAGTCTTGGGCCTTGGCACGGATGCCTCTGGGGAGAGGGTCCCCGCATCTGTCTTAAGAGTCACAGCACACGCTCTAAGCAAGCGTGCCTGGGGTCAAGAGCGCCTGCCCAGCTGTGTGACCTTGGGCCAAGTAGTCAGACTCTCTGTGCCTCCTTTCCTCACCCATAAGACGGCAACACAGGTTTGCTGTAATCTTCAGACTACTTAGGACAACTGGTTATTATTCCGTTCAAGAATATCGAGTATCTGTGCGGAGGTTAAGTCAGTGGTTAAGTGTAGACTCTAGAGCCAAACAGAATTCGGTTCAGATCCCAGTCCTGCTCTTAACGTGAGTTGACCTCGGGCATGGCATTTAACCCTCCAAGTCTCTGGGGTCCCTTGTAAACCCACGAACAGAAATCATCCTACCGCGTAGCGTCGTGGCGAGGGTCGGGTGCCCGGCGTCGGTGAGTCCCGGGCACAGAGCGTGGTCCGTGGCGCGCCCCCCTTACGAGGGGGCTGTTAGCGCACCGCGGGCGGGCGACGGGAGGGTAGGGGGCCCGGAGGACAGGGGTGGGGATGGGGCAGCCGGGGAACCGGGAGGACGCGGGAGGCAAGGACGGGGCAGGCGAACAGGCCAGCCCCTGTGTGCGTGCCGTCAGCCCTCCCGCACGTTCCCGCTCTCGCTCGGCCCGGGACCGAGAGGAGGGGCTGCCCGGGCTGCCCCGCCAAGACTGGCCGGGGCTGGGGTGGTGGCTTCCCCGGCCTGAGCGCAAGCTGTGTGCCGAGTCTGGTCCTGGCAAGGCCAGGACAGGCGAGAACGGGTGGGCGTGAGGCAGGCTGGACCTCGTCCACCCACCGCCGTGGCTGGAGGATTCGTGGGAAGAGGCGGCGGAAACCCCCTCGTGTCCCCCTCCTTGGGAGGCGGTGCGACCACGGTGGGGCCTGCTCCCCGGCCCAGCTTCCCTGCGGCGGGCGTCTGGGTCCCGCTGCTGGGCTCCCCACGGCGCCGCCGTCGGGCTCGGTCTGTGGCCCGCACGTTTGTGCCCGCAGGGCTGCGTCCCCACTCCCTTGCTTTCCCGTTTCCTGGTACGTTCTGCTGACGGGAAGGCCGTGGGAGGTCAGAGGGCGGCCGAGGGAGGGCCAGGGTGCTTCTCCCCACCCCACCCCTGCTTCCCGGCCTCTCTGGCGGAGGCTTCGCCGTGCCCACGGCTCTGACAGCCCGGGAAGGCGCTCCCTCCGTGATGCTGCCTGTTTCTGGCTCCAGCGCGTCCGTGTCCCGCAGCCTGCACCTGCTGCCTCTCACCCCCGGCCCCCTCTCCGTCCACCGCCTGTCCTCTGCGCTCCTGCGCGGCCTGCGCGGCCGGTCCCTAGGATTGACTCACCCTCCCCCTGCCCCGAAAGACCTAAAGAGGCTGCTGAGTCCTGGGCGGCCTGGCTGCTTGGGCAGCTCATGCTGCAGGTATGCCCACTGTGCCCCCAATAGGCCATCTCGGGGGCCCTGTGGTCACCCCTCCTTCATGTGGGGGCGCAGGGGGCGATTCAGACTGATGGACGCTCTCTGACCCAGAGACAAGCCAGACTCAGCCCCTCTTCTTGCCCGTTCCCAAGCTGCACCCTCTTGGCGACGGACCCCGCTGTCGGGCGGGCACTAGACCACGTTTCGTTCCGTCCTGACGCCCCTGCTTGTCAGACAAGCCGTTCGATTCCTCCCCCACGATGACTGCGAGGTTCAAGGAAGATTGGGTGACAGCCCTCCTCCTGGGGGGTGCTGGCAGCTACTCCCCAGGGGCCCTGAGCTCTCAGCCTCTACCCTCGGGTCGGGGGAGCTTTAGTCAGCACTGGTTCCGCCACGTGCATCTCCGTGGTTGTGCCCTTGCGAGAGCCACTCATTCCTCCGGCGACCACTCCTAGCGCCTGTCTGTGCTGGGCTGTGTGCTGGGAATCCAGGCGGACCACACACCAGAAGGGCCCCTGTACCGGGAGAGGGGACACCGTGAGCGAGTGAGGTCCCGAGAGGTGTTGGGTTTTCCCCCAACACGGAGGGGGATGATTGAGGGCTTCCTGGAGGAGGCAGCATTTGAACTGTGTTGACTCTATTGGGAATATGCAGCAGGACGTGGCAGCTAAGAGCACAGCTCAGCAGCCAGACTGTCTGCGGGGATGTGAAGTTTGAGTGAGCAGCCCTGGTCCACGCCTTGCCCTTTGTTCCTCGGCCCCCCCACCGGTGACCTGGAGTCTTCAAGACTGATGGAACAGGTTGTTAGGAGCACGGGTTCTGGGACCCAGCCTGCCTGGCCCCGTGCTAGCTGGCTGAGTAACCTTGGCTGGGACTTGATGTCCTTGGGCCTCAGTTTCTTCATCTGTAAAATGGGATGGTGAGTGTCCCTGTCCTGTGGGGTCCACAGAGGGCTGAATGGGTGAACTGGTGTGAAGCTCTTGGTCTGGCATGCTGCTGCCTGGCTGACTGGACAGTGCTGGGGACAAGGGTGCCCTTGTGTCCTGGGTGACTTGGCTCTTCCCCCCACCTACAGCTGCCACATTCATGGAGCACTGGAAGCGGAAACAGATGCGGCTCAGGTACCACTGGGACCTCACGGGCTTCGAGGAGGAAGAGGTGAGCAGGCTGGTCCCCGCGCTCCCCAGGCCCCACCTCATCTCCCCAGGCCCCACCTCATCTCCCCGGCGCTGAGTCGCCGGCAGGCACCGGGGCAACCTTTTGGGGTCTGCTGGAGTCTTAGATCTCGAAGCTCCTGTGGACACGTGCCCGGGCTCCCTGCCTGGAACCCTGCATGTCTGGCACAGCCTGGCGGGTCTGGGAGGGGACTGCTGCCACCCCCAAGGTCAAGGCCCCGAGGTGGCCCTCAGCCTTGGCTCCCAGAGCCTGCTCTCTGCCTGCGGTCCGGCCTGGCCAGAGAGTAGGAGGGAGACCCTTCCTAAGAGGAGGACAGCCAGGCCCTGCGTGACTCTGGGCGCCGAGAAGGGCGTTCAGGAGCGAGCGGCCACAGGGCCGGCAGGGGGACGCCTGCCCCAGGACCCCTCAGGAGAAGCCTTGCCACTACCCCAACCCTGGATCGCCAGCTCCAGCCAGAATTCCCCGGGGCTGGGCGGGAAATGGGGGAAACACGGCGCCCACACACAGCCGGGGCACGGAGCAGAGCCCGCAGGGGTGCCCGACCACTACTTACTTTTATAAACCACATGCCTATTTTTTTTTTTTAAGTAAACTCTACCCCCAGCATGGGGCTCAAACTCCCAACCCTGAGATCAAGAGCCGCACACTCCACTGACTAAGCCGGTTTTTTGTTTTTTTTTTAAGAAAGCTCTCAGGCACTTTCGTCGGGATGTGGAAATCTCTTCCACTGATTTTTTTCCGTGTTCCTCTCGTATGCCCCCCATGACGCGCTCCCTCCTGGGACTGAAGGGCCAGGCGCACGTCCGCCTGGAAGCCGGCGTGTGGGCTCTGTCCTGACCATGTCGTCCGTAGCCGAGGGGCGAGGGTCTGCCGGGAGAGGCGGAGCAGCTCAGTGATGACAGACCTCGGGGGCCAGGCTGCAGTGTCCCATCCCAAACTGCCCCCACCCTCACCGTGGGACCTGGGGCAAGCGTCTGGGCCTCTGTGTCCTCACCTCTCCTCGTCCTCGATGGGGCTTGAGGGGCTCTTAAAGGGTCAGTCAGCCTGGAGCAGGGCCCAGCAGCCGCAAATGCCTCAGAACGGGTCACCCAGCTCGCCACCCCCGGGCGCAGCTCTCATCCACAGCAGGACCCGCCACCCTGTTGCACAAGTGGCTGCACATGGCCCCGGCCACCGACAGGCAGTTCCTCGGGGGGGGCGGCCATGCACGGACCCCGGTGCTCCCCCACCACGGCCCAGTCTGGGTCAGCCATCCACCTGGCCAAGCCGCCTTCTCTCTGATGGTTTCTATGGGAAGGTTCAAGTAGAACCTTCAAGTAGAACGTCTTATTATTTTAGAAGATTTAGAGTGTCCTTTCCACCATGCGGTCGGGAGAAGGAGGGAGGGCAGTCTCCTTTGTTCCACCCCCCCAGGGGCCTATCCCATGATCTCCTCACCCTGACAGCTCGGGCACTGGGTTTTGGGGTGGTGATCAGAGCCGTTGGACACGGGTCCCCGGTGGGCCCCAGTGAGTCCCCCAAGGAAGCCTTCCGCCCCCCGTGGCTGGCCAGGGCCTCCTTGGGGAGCCGGTGACTAAGGGGAAACCTCACGGAGTCTGACCCCAGGGCTGGCGCCTGGCGCAGAGGGAAGCCTGTGTCCAGTCGGCTGGCCTGCGGGTCCTGTCCCTGAGTCTCACCCATCGCACTCTTTCGGGGCCTCCAAAACCCCACTAGCCACAAACGCGACCCGCTCAGGGGTGACTTCAGCTGGTCCCAGTTCCCCACGTCCACCTTGTCCCCGGTCCCTCCACCTTCTTCCTAGTTCTTCAGAAAATGATCTCTAGAGGATGCGGCCTATTACTTACAAAAGCAACACAAAGTAATGAAATCTTTTTGTTTTTGTTTTTACGTCCTGGTTCCCTGAAGGAGGCTGTCAAGGTTTGGATTTTTTGTCACTCCTCTACCTTCCCGTAGCCTGTCTCCCCGGGAGAGGGGCCTTTCGCACACTGACCCGTCTGTCTGCCGCATAGCTCCCCGCAGCTCTTCCACCGCGGGCAGGGGTCTCCGCTTCCTGCCGCCTCTGGGCCTCTCGTGCCCCTCGTTCTCCTGTTCCAGCGCCCTTCGCTGACCTGCTCTGGGCTCCCCCGAGGCCTGGCGCCTCTGGTCTGCCCGCGCTCGCTGACACTTACTGCCGTCTCTTCGACCCCCACAGCTCCTGGTAGAACATTCTCGGGGGTCAGTTCATGGCTGGGTGTTCACCATGAAAAAGTGGGAGGCAGGGCGGGGGGCAGCCTCACGCAGACTACCTGCCTCCGGGACGCAGACACCGGTGGGCTGGGGCTCCCAACCACGGAGAGAATCCGGACGGGCCACGGACGGGGAGTTCTCAATTGGAAATGGTAGAAGCAGCCAGCTACGAACTGCCCCCAGAGGGTGCCCAAGGCCACTGTAAGGACTGAAGTTGTCACATGTGCTCATGTCGAGGGTCTCAGACACAATTAATGAGGCTTCTTGTTGACTTGGTTTCTTTCACAGGACCATCCCAGAGCCGAATATGAAGCCAGAGTTTTGGAAAAGTCGCTTAGGAAAGAATCCAAGCACAAAGAGGTATGGTGACCTTGCCAGTTGGCTTTCCCGGCAATAAAATGTTGTATGCACACAACAGTGTAGACCAGGGCTCAGCAAACACTGTATGCACACAACAGTATAGACCAGTGCTTGGCAAATAGTATAGACCAGGGCTCAGCAAACACCATGTGCACACAACAGTATAGACCAGGGCTCAGCAAAAACCGTGTGCACACAACAGTGTAAACCAGGGCTTGGCAAACAGTATAGACCAGGCCTCAGCAAACAATATAGACCAGGGCTCAGCAAACACCATGTGCACACAACAGTATAGACCAGGGCTCAGCAAACACCGTGTGCACACAACAGTAAAGACCAGGACTCAGCAAACACTGTGTGCACACAACAGTATAGACCAGGGCTTGGCAAACAGTATAGACCAGGGCTCAGCAATCACTGTATGCGCACAACAGTATAGACCAGGGCTCAGCAAACACCATGTGCACACAACAGTATAGACCAGGGCTCAGCAAACACCGTGTGCACACAACAGTGTAAACCAGGGCTTGGCAAACAGTATAGACCAGGCCTCAGCAAACAGTATAGACCAGGGCTCAGCAAACACCATGTGCACACAATAGTATAGATCAGGACTCAGCAAACACCATATGCACACAACAGTATAGGCCAGGGCTCAGCAAACAACCATGTGCACACGACAGTATAGACCAGGGCTCGGCAAACACCATGCGCACACAACAGTATAGACCAGGGCTTGGCAAACAGTATAGACCAGGCCTCAGCAAACAGTATAGACCAGGGCTCAGCAAACACCCTGTGCGCACAACAGTATAGACCAGGGCTCAGCAAACACTGTATGTGCACAACAGTATAGACCAGGGCTCGGCAAACACCATGTGCACACAACAGTATAGGCCAGGGCTCAGCAAACACTGTGTGCACACACAGTATAGACCAGGGGCCAGCCCCCAGACAGGGCCAGCGCATTTATATCTGCCTCTGCAGGCCTCTGTCACAACTACTCAGTTCTTTCTGTAGCTTGAGAGCAGCCATAGACAGCAGGTAAACAAATGGCCCTGCTTATGTTCCAATAAAGCTTTATTTGTAAAAACAAGTAAGGGGCCAGGTCTGGTCCACAGGCTGAAGTCTGTCCAACTCTGCCATGGGTCTCTTCTTGATCCACCCTGAGGGTATCTCAAACGTCAGCTAACATTTCACCATCAAGAACCAGGTCGCTTTGCAGCTTTTCCATGGACGACTTGTCATTTTATGATGTCACCCCTTGTGTTGATGTCGAATTGTGAAATGGAAGGTTTGCCCCCACCCCCCAGCATCCCGGAGCAGAGGGCCGACTCCTCGTTTCCCTCAGAGATGTGGAAATGAGAGGGAAGGGTTTTGTGATGTTCTGAAGATCACCATCTTTTTATGATAAGTGACTTCCTTTCTCCCCAAGCCTCTCATTCAAATCGGCTGTCTTATGTTCGCGGCCTAAATGCTGGATCCTCCAGAGGTTAACAAGGGTGTTTCATAGGCCCGGGACGAGCACGGTGCGCCCTGGCCCCCGCAGCCTCTGCCCGCGGCTGGGAGCTTTGTGCCGGCCCCCGAAGGATGGGAGACACACGCTCCCCGAGCAGCCCCCCACCCAGGTTCCCAGTCACACCTCAGCCTCTGGGGCTGATCAGGAGACTCCCCGGGCTTATCTTTCCAATCACTGTGGCACGCGGACAGGGTTTGCTGGTTCCAAGTGGCCAAGGGTTGCGATCGCCTGGGACACCACTGCCTCCGAAGCCCCGCAGGCCTCCCCCTGGGTCACTAAGATCTGTGTCCAGGGCGCCCCCCCCCAGCCCGTGTAGGACATACGGCCCTTCGGCCTGTCCACCCCACGCCTTTATGGTCGCTCCCCTCCGCGTGAACCCGGGTGAGTATTTCATTCTTCCCTAAGGAGAAAAAGGCTCTGTGACACGTGTCAGTGCATTCAAGTCCAGACCTTAATCAAGCACCAGGCACGCCCCCCAGACCCTGCCAGCCCGCCTGTTGCCTGTGATCACCAGCAGCAAGGACGGGGCTCCGCATTATCCGCGCCTGGTGGCCTGTACCCCTCATCTCCTCTGTGTCCCGTGGCTTTATTTGGGGCTTTAATCCCTGCCCCCGGCTATGGCACCCAATTCAGCGGGCGAAGAGAAGGAGACCCACCCCTCCGTGGTCACATGAACCTGCACTTCTGGGCGCGGCATCCCCCGTGTCTTCACGTGACATGCACCCTCGAAATCCCAGGCGCCGCCTCCCGGGGGTTGGTTCGGAGCCCCGCCAAGCCGTTCCTGGGGGGTCCTCCTCAAAAGCCCCATCTCCGTTCCCACACCTTGCAGCCCCCTCTCCTTTAGAACATGGGCGTCTGTCCTCTCCGCCTGGTTTCCAACGCCCAGAGCCCGCGTCGATCTTGGCAGCCAGCGCAGCGAGGGCGGGGACCCGGGGACCCGGGGACACGGCGGGGCGCCCGAGCCTCGTCACGCTTCACCCCACGGTGCTCTCTTGTTCCCTCCCCGCCCTCAGAAGCGCCGGCATATTCCAGAGGAGTCAACAAACAGATGGAGGCAGAGGGTTAAGACCGCCATGGCGGGGGTGAAATTGGTACTTTTCTCTTCCGGGGGCCACGCGAGTCTTGACTGTTTGCAGACCGTCCAAGTCCGTCGTGTTTCTCCTCAGCAAACTCTGACTGTTGTATTTTTTTGTAACATCCACATCCACGCTTCTTCGCCTTCCCGCCGCACCCGTGGAGCTGCGTGCGTCGTGTGTCCAGATGTCACTGCATGGCTTCTGTGGCCCGGGGGGGCGGGGGGAGCTCGTGGCGCGTGCTTGGCTCGGCGGCCTGCGCCTGGCTTTCGGTCGTCCCGCTAACACGCATGCCGCCCGCCCCGGGATGAGTGGCCTCCGGGCTCCCGCCCTCGTCGGCAGTCTCGCCCTACTACGTGCATCTCCCGTTTTAAACACCCACCCCCGTTCGTTCTGGAAAGACCGCGGGTTAGTGACGAGCTGCTGCACCAGGGCCCCGCCAGCCCGCGCCGTCCCCGAGCCAGAGAGCCTGCAGGCCCCGTGTCACCCGGCGCACCGTTGCTGCGGCAATCCGCGTCTTAACTTGCGATGCTCGTTGCCTGTTCCAGCTTGCCCCGTGCAGGGAAAATAACTATTATGGTCTGGGTGGTGGAGGGCAGAACACCTCTCCGGTCTTCCAGCCTTGAAGGGAGGCCTGGGCCAGACGCCGGCGTCCCCCAGACGCGGGGCCGACGGTCTGATGTAGGGAAGCGTTTGGCACTGCGGTGCCAGGGACACGGCGGGGTCCGGTCCAGCAGGAGGGCCGCTGCTGTTCCCTGGCATCGTTTGATAGGTGATGAGCCCCAGACCCCTCCTTGGAGGCCACGTGGGTGCTGTCACTCGTCCCCCGCGGGCGTGTTTTCATAAAGGTGTTTCTGAGTGTTTCTGTTGTCGAGTCGTTCACGCACACTCCCGCGCGCGCACACAGACTTCTCTCCTCCGCCACGGGGCCCATCAGGTGACCCGATGTCGTTTCGTGTTGCAGACGGACAAGGTGAAGCTGACCTGGAGAGACCGGTTCCCGGCCTACTTCACCAACTTGGTGTCCATTGTCTTTATGGTGAGTTCCGGAAGGCTGCGGTGGGAGAGATCAGGGCGGCCCACGGGGAGACGGGGTGGTGCTCCCCTAGACCCGAGTCAGACACCAGTGTGGCATTGGCTGTCATCCCGGGGTGGGGGTGGGGGGTGGTTCCACCACCGCCCCTAAAATGGGAAGGGGCCAAGGAGTCTTCAGGGACCCCAAGGTCCCCTAAAAATGACCGGCCCCTTGTCCAGCCCGGGAGTTTAGAGTCCTGAATGGTGCCTAGTCCTGTGGCCTGGGTACCCAGGGCCTAGGGTTGGCCACCATGAACTGGGGCCTAAGCATGTGTCCAGCGGCCCAAAGACTTTGAGGGGAGTCTCCCTGGACCCTCACAATCCCGATCCCACCCCCTACTCCTGATGACACAGGCCGCCAGTGTGGCCCCTCTCCCCGGCCACTGTGCCGGAGGTGGCAGGCCAGGTACCCGGCAGGCCTTCTGCCCCGAGGGCCCCACGGCCCTGCGCAAGCTCCACTGGAGGCAGAGGCTGGTCTCAGTTTCCCCTCAGGGATGAATCAGTCCCAGCTCTGCCCCCACACACGCTCCCCTCGGGCCCGGAACGTCATTCATAGAACAAGTCCTGTCTGAGCGCCTGCGATGCCCTCCTGCCATGTTCCCGGTCATGCCATAGTGAACCCAGACCCCGCGGCCCTTCTAATCCAAAGGGGGCATTGCCCGCAGGGGTGAGGCTGCTGGAGGGCTCGCCTGTCGTGGGGGCGCACGCCCTCTGGCAGGAAGCAGGGGACACCCTCCTTCCTGAGTCACTCTGCGGGCCAGCCGCCCGTCTGCCCCTCTGCATGCTGGCACGAGGCCGCCTCGGAGGCCGGGGTGGTGCCTTCCCCTGGGAGGGGCCCCTTGGCAGGAGCGAGGGAGTTTCCAAGGAAAGCCCTCATTCCCGGAGCCGGCCTGGGAGTGTGGTCAGGGTGCGGCTGGGCTGCCCGGGCTTCCTGAGCGGGGTGCGGCCGCCGTCGGGCACCACAGATGTGTGCAGAAGTGGAGGGACCAGCCCAAAGTCTAAAATAGGAGCTTTCCTAGATTTCTGATGGCTGCTGCCTGCCCCGGGGCTGAGCCGGCCGCAGCCTTTCCAAGCCGTGGCCCGAGACACAGCGCAGGCCCACACCGCAGCGGGAGCGTCCCGGGGGCCGTGAGGGACCATCCCGGCAGGACAGGGCCTGCCCTCCGCGCCCCGATCGGAAGTGACACAGGTCACGCAGAGGAGAAGGGAAAGAGCGCAGAGCCTGGCCCGCAGGTGGAGTCGGTGTGAGTGACAGCCAGACACAGGCACCCGCCCCGTCCTCAGTGCGTCCTGGGGTTGGAATCTGCCTGCGTCCACCCCCCAGTGTGGGACCGTGTGAGGACGAGGTCGTCTCCAGGGAGTTAGGGCTTTTGAGGACAAGGGAGAGAAACCCAGGCAGGCAGACAGACCGCTCTGCAGGAATAAACTCACTCACCGGCCTGGGCAGGGCCCTCCCCAGTCTCCCAGGCAGCCACCAGCCTGAGCTTCGTGGAATGTTCTGGTCCACCAGTGGTTTGGCCAGATGCGTGAGGAGCCAGGTGTGCGGGTGGCTCGTGGAGAGGTTGGGAGGAGGGTCCCAGAGTGTCCTCGCCAGGCCCGCAGCCCTGCCGCACACCCACCCACCTCCAGAACGGCACGCCTCCCGCTCAGGGCCACCCGCACTTTGGGGAGAACCCCTCTCCCCAGAGTCAGCCCGGCTTGCACCATCCAGGCCAGCCCCTCGGGTTTCGGCCACCCGGTGCCCTGTTGGGGCCAGTGGGCAGGAGCGAAGGCGTGGAGCCCTGCGGCAGGTGGCGGGAGAGCCCAGGAATGTCAGGCTCGGCGGACTTCCCCGGTCCGTCCCAGAGCCCGTCCGTGTTGACGCCGCTCCCCTCCTCTGCAGATTGCAGTGACCTTCGCCATCGTCCTGGCGGTCATCATCTACAGGATCTCCACGGCTGCTGCCTTGGCCATGAACTCCTCCCCGTCCGTGCGGTCCAACATCCGGGTCACAGTCACGGCCACCGCGGTCATCATCAACCTGGTGGTCATCATCCTGCTGGACGAGGTCTACGGCTGCATAGCCCGCTGGCTCACCAAGATCGGTGAGCGCGCATCCCGGGGCGCCCGGGGCCCCCTCCCTGCTGTGCGGCCTTGAGCTGGTCACTTCCCTTCTCTGAGCTTCATGCCCATGGGAGCTGAGTACGTGGTCACGTGCATCTGCCTCCTTCTAGAGGTTCCAAAGACGGAGAAGAGCTTTGAGGAGAGGCTGATCTTCAAGGCTTTCCTGCTCAAGTTCGTGAATTCCTACACCCCCATCTTTTACGTGGCTTTCTTCAAAGGCAGGTAGGGACTGCGGGTACTGAAACTCACTGCCTTTCCCCCCCTCGTTCCTCCCGGAGCAGCAGGAGGTCTCCTGCCCATCTCCCTGCGGGGGGGAGGCCCTGGGCCCAGGACGGAGCATTCAGAGTGCCTCCCACGGCCACTGAGCTCACGGACAGGCCTGGCTTCTACGGGGGGGCAGAGCCTCGGGGACCCTGGGCAGAGAGGTCCAGCTGCTGCCACAGTTAGACTCCGATGACCGAAGGGGGTTAGGGCCCCGGGAGTAGGTGTAAAAATCACAGCCGTGGCCAGCTTGGCGCTCCAGGCTGGTGCTGGGGTACACTCCGTGCCCGGACCCTCCGAGCCACTCAGGGAGGCCCACCATCACTCCTCCTGCCGGAGCCAGCGGGTCTGACCCCCAAACCCTCCAGAGGCTTCTTCCCGAGCATCATGGGATTTAGTGGCCACCCTCCCACACCAGGGTCCCAGGGACCGGCCGAGGGGCCCAGGCCCCCTGAGATCATCCGTGACCACAGACCAGGCCCTCAGAGGTCCCCAACCCTCCCCAGCCTGACGAGGCCGTGGCAGCTTTGCCTCTGTCCCCACGCCCGCCACCGCCATCCGGCTCCCTTCCCTCTTGGCTTCCTGCTGACGTCCTGTCTGGTCACACGTCGTGGGTTTGGGAGCTCCGGGAACGCGTGTCCACAGCACATCACGGTGGTCATGTCTCAGGTGCAGAAGCCTGTGGGCATGTCGAGCCGGCTGTAGCCCCCACCTCGGGGTCTCCCCGCGCTCCCTCCCACTGCCCCCACTCTCTGCAGGTTCGTCGGGCGCCCGGGCGACTACGTGTACATTTTCCGTTCTTTCCGGATGGAAGAGGTAAGCGTGTGCTCTGTCCCGCTTTCCCAGGTCTGTCTACACAGCAGACTTGGGAGAAGCAAGACGTTAGGGACTAGCGTCTCCCTCCCCCGGGGTCCTCTGCCACTGACCCACTCCTGGGACGGGGCTCTGATCTTATTTGGCCCGTCCATATAGCATAACCCGAAAAGGAGAAAGTCTCTTCAGAGTCACCAAAAGAATGACACCTGTATGTTTTTTTCTTTTTCTATATAAGATCTTTGGTGTTTTGGATTAGTGAGGATGAGACAGAACTCAGCTTTAGTCTTTTACTGTAACAGAGAAATACCCGCCTCTCTCCCCCTAAATCAGTGTTGTTGACCTTTGGCTTCTGCTCAGCCACTGCAGCCACCGTGGGTCTGGTTAGTGCACCGGCCCCTGGACTTGCTCCAACAGCCCCCACAAACCAAGCCGGGGCTTTGGGACTGCCAGGATGTCAGGTCCCAGGGAACTGGCCAGCATTTCCAAAACCCAGCATAATTTGGCTTACTAGAAAACAAGGGGTGGGCGCCTGGGTGGCTCAGTGGGTTAAAGCTTCTGCTTTCGGCTCAGGTCATGATCTCAGGGTCCTGGGATCGAGGCCTGCATCGGGCTCCCTGCTCAGCGGGGAGCCTGCTTCCCCCTCTCTCTGTCTGCCTGCCTCTCTGCCTCCTTGTGATCTCTCTCCTTCTGTGAAATAAATAAATAAAATCTTTAAAAAAAAAAAAAGAAAGAAAACAAGGGGTGGGTCTTCTGATAGAGACCCTGTGAAATGGGGTAGAGAGGGTTGGGGTGGGCTTCAGGTCCAGGGTGATCTGGCTGCCTGAACATAGCCAAGAGAGTCAATCCCCCAGAGTGCTGGCCCCTGAACAGCTCAAGGCGTGAGGCTCACCCACAGGAACAGATGTTTGCCAAGAACCCATGAAGTGCTCTCCTGTTACACCATCTCAGGCTTTCCATAAATGATACCATGTCAAATTCTTTAATGGCTGGAGAGATTTGGGAAATGCCTTTGTAAAACAGAATAAAACAAAGGGCATCATTTTTTTAATGAAACGGTAGCTCTCCAACATGAAATCTAAGGTAACAGGATAAAAAGTTTTGTTCTGGGTCTGTAGAGGGGTCAGCTGTGCCCCAGAGGGTCACCCAGTGTCCCTTGAGCTCCTATCACTCGGGCAGGTGAAGCCTCTGGCCCATTCCGTGCCTGCCCACACCCAGCCTCAGGCAGACGGTGCAAGCCCACCAAGGACAGGGACATTAGGTCCCGGAGGGGTGGCCTGCCGCCTCACCACGTGGCTTCCCAACTGCACAGGCCCCAGGCTGCCACGGCTGTGCAGGGCCCGTGGCTAGGCCACATGTGTGGGACCGGGCACCGCCCTGGGGGGGAGCCCCCAGATCCAGCCCCAGCACTGCCCGCTCCCTGGCAATGCCCTCCCCTCTCTGAGCCTCGTTCCAGCCCTGACAGCCTGTAGACAAGGTGCCCTGGCTTCCTGGGACCGTCATGACAAAGAACCACAGAGCAGGTGGCCTACAACAGAAATGTATTTTCTTACGGTTCTGGAGGCGAGAAGTCCCAAATCAAGGAGCCAGCAGGGCTGTGCTCCCTTCGAAGGCCTGGCGGAGTTTCCGTGGGCCTCGCTCCTGACTTCTGGGAGCTGCCGGCACCTCGGCGCACCTTGCTTCTGGCTGGGGCCCCTCCAGCTTCTGCATCTGTCTTCACATGGCCTTCACCTCTCTGTCTCTGTGTTTCCTCTTCTTACCAGGACCCCGGTCACTGCCTCAGGGTCCCCCCTGCTCCCGCATGACCTCGTCTTAACTCAGTCACATCCGCAAAGACCCTTTTCCAACTAAGGCCACGTTCTGTGGTTCTGGGGGTTAGCATGGAGACCCGTCTCTATGGAGGCCACATTGAACCCACAGCAGCAGGGCTGAGCTCCCCTCGCCACGGGGAGGCTGCGGTCCTCTCTCCAGGTGTCCGTGACGGGCAGGGACGCGGCTGTGACAACCTGCGCTCTGTCCCACAGTGTGCCCCCGGCGGCTGCCTGATGGAGCTCTGTATCCAGCTCAGCATCATCATGCTAGGCAAACAGCTCATCCAGAACAATCTGTTTGAGATTGGCATCCCGTGAGTAACGTTGGGCCTCGGGGCCGAGCGGAGCAAGGGGCGCCTGGAGGGTGGGCAGGGCCCTGGGGTGCCCGGAGGGCTCCCGTGGTGGTCTTGGAGGCAGACGAGGTGGGGCCTGGGCTGGGACGGGGCACCGGCAGTGGGGAAGGCAGGGCACAGCCACCCCGTGGTGGATGAGGAGGGAGGTGGGGGTCCCAATGCCCCCCTGCTCCGTGGCGAGCTGAGGATACGGGGTCCTGACAGGCACCCTCAGACTTGCATGCCGGCCCCCTGGGGTTAACAGACGGAACACCTCTAGGTCCTGCTTCCTGACCTTCAAGAAGTGTGTCCCGATCTGCCTCCAAGGCAGCCAGCCCACTGGAATCACGGGCGTTGGGGATGATTCTCCATGCTCCCCTCCCCCCCGCCATGGCATCTGCTTGGACATCGCTGACCCCCGATCCCTGGGCCCTCCCTGCACCTGCTTCTTATGTCAAAAACCAAACGGGAGGGCCCGGGAAGTCATCACAGAGGAGCCCCGGCTCAGAGAATGGGACACCCAGCTTGGGGGTGACGGGCCCGGCCCCAGTCTTCCTGGACCCCCAGCTGAGGTGACACGTGTCTCCCTTAGGAAAATGAAGAAGTTCATCCGCTCCCTGAGGCTGAGGCGCCAGAGTCCCTCCGACCACGACGAGTACGTGAAGAAGAAGCAGCGCTACGAGGTGGACTATACACTGGAGCCGTTCGCGGGCCTCACCCCCGAGTACATGGAGATGAGTGAGTGGGGCGCGCGGCTCCCGTCCTCGGGGTGGGGCCGGCAGCAGCCCCTGGACCGAGCGGGCGCGCAGGGGATACGCAGGGATGGAGCCTTGGCACCAGCAACTGTGTCGCTGGACAGGAGGATGCCCAGAGCTGGCCCTTAACTCCCAGCGGGGCGTCCCAGAGAGGAGGGGGAGAGGCCAGGTGCAGCTCACATGGCCACCTGGGGCCCCCCAACCCCGCCTCTGCCCTCTCCTCACCTCCTCCCACCATTCCAGCCCCACCAGCCTCCTTGCTGTTACCCAAACACCCAGAGCTCATGCCTGCCACAGGGCCTTTGCACTAGCTGTGCCCTGCCTAGGATGCTCTCCCTCTAATACCTGCATGATTCATACTCTCCCTTTCTCCAGGGCTGTGCTCAGGCTGACCTCCACCAGAAGGGTCTTCCTGACCACAGGGTTCAAAAGGGGCAGCCCCTCCCCTGCACCACTGTGGCCCTCTGCCTCTCCCCCTGCTCTGATTCTCGTCACCAGCCTGCACTCTACCTTTTCCTCTACCTCCCAGCAGAATGATGGAAGTTCTGTGAAAACAGGACCTTGTTTTCTCTCCACTGCCATCTGTTCTCCACCTAGGACAGGTCAGGTGTATGGTTGGCACTCAGTACACGCTCACTGAGTGAAGAGACAAGCAAAGGAGGCCAGGAAGGCCCCTGCAGAGGGTCCCAAAGCGTAAAGCCCCCGGCCACCATGGATGGTGTATTTTAAAGGCCGGTTCTGGGGCCCACCCCGGTCTGTGCAGGCTGGGGCCTGGGACCTTGCACTTTTACCAAATACTTGAGCAAACCCAAGGCCTGCTCTGAGTTTCAAGGGGCAGGGGGGCCCCTAGAGGCTTCCCTCCTGCTGGCCTGGTGGGTCCGTAGAAGTCACACCCAGCATCCCAGATGATCGTTCAAGAAGCACCTTGCCGTTGACTCAGAAGGAAAAGAATCTTAAGACTTTAAAAAATGGAAATAGCGTTGTGTTCAGATGACATTGTCTGTTTTCTTCTGGAACGAAACCCAAGGTGAACTGGAGGTGGGCAGGCAGCTCCCTCCCCTCTAGGGGCCCCCGTGGGCCTACTCCCTCCCTGGCTGTCGAGTCTCAGCCCTGGGGTCCAGGAGGAAGCCCGCCCTACCTGCCTGAGGCCAGTGGGAGGGCAGACACCAGGAAGAATAGCCTGGGATTGGCTGGCAGACAGGGACCCCCCCAGAGATTAATTTCTACAGTGGCTGGAGGTCGCATCCCACTTCCCTGTTGGGCGTGGTGGGACTCCCAGGACGGGCCCACCCTGGGACCCACTCCATACCCGCCGCTCAGGACGCTCTCTGCCACGCCCACTGCTGGCCGCCTCCTCGCGGACCCACTGTGCTGGGCGCCTGGAGCACGTGGTGCCTGACACTGGAGAGAAGGGCGCCGGTCCCGGGCCACCTCCAGCCCCGCTCCCTGCTCCTCGGCTGTCCACGCAGCAGCAGGCAGCACCACTCAGGAGCGGGGACCCTACAGCCTCAGGCTTAGCGGCCCACGTGGAGCCCCCAGCCCAGCTGATGGAAAGCCTCCATCCCCACCAGAGCTACCTGCAGACACTACCGTGTCCACAGAAGCATCCCACAGAGGCCCACGGGGCCAGAAGCCAGCAGCCCCACTCCCAGAGGGAGGCTCCCGCGGAGTCCCCCGCCGGCGGCGCTAACAATGGCCACACTCAGCCCGCCAGGCACACGGTGACATTCTGCCGGCTTCCTTGTTTACCACCTGGCAGGCCGGGAGAGCCCTAGGACACACTGTCCAGTTCCTGAGCCAGCCTCCCCCGTGCTGTTCACCAGCCTTTCCCTGATCTCTCCTGGGAGCCCGGCTCTGCGCTGGCCGCAGCCCCCAAGGCCCAAGCCCCAGGGCCGGCGATGAGAATGGTCCCAGAGCAGACTGTCCCGGATGGTGGGCCCCGCCCAGCTCCCCGAGGCCCGACGGAAGGGGGCGATGGGGGCTCTTGGGCACACAGTGATACTGCTGAGCCCCCCAGGTCCCAGGAACCCCCAGCTACTGGGCACTGGGGCCGCGCCCCAGGCCCTTGCCAGCCCCACATGGGGTGACCGAGGCCGGGCCTTCGTGCTTACGGGGCCTTTTCCCCATCACTGATGATTGTCTGAGCTTAGATGTATGGTAGTGACTGCGGGTCCTTACTCAGGAGTCCACACTGGGGCCAGAGCAAAATTTAGAACACTCCCCACCGCCCCCTCCTGGCCCAGGGTCACCTGGGGTCATGGTGGGGGCGTTCCCAGGACCCCCCCTTATGCAGGGGCAGGGGCGTGTCCAAGGCAGGGAGCCAGCCAGACCCCGCCCTCCCATATGTCCAGCTTGTGGTACCTGCCGTGGGGGCCCGCCGTGGGGAGCCCGCCGTGGCGCCCAGCGGCATGCCGACCACCCATTGTCCTTGCAGTCATCCAGTTTGGCTTCGTCACCCTGTTCGTCGCATCCTTCCCCCTGGCCCCGCTGTTCGCGCTGCTGAATAACATCATCGAGATCCGCCTGGACGCCAAAAAGTTCGTCACCGAGCTGCGAAGGCCGGTGGCTGTCAGAGCGAAAGACATCGGTGAGTGACTCTCAGGAGCTGGTTCTGGGCACACGCCGGGTTGGGGGAGGGGGTCCTCCATCCCCAGGAGCTGGACCCAGAGCCGGCCGATGGGGTCTGGCACGGGGTCCCTCCCCACAGGCTCCGGGATGGAGACTCAGGGGTTCAGGCTTGGGGGGTGGGAGACCTCGAGCCTCCTTTGCACACTCACCCCAACCTCTCCACTCCTGAAAGAACATTCCGGAAAGCTCTGGGTGTCTCAGTATCTCGACATCCAGCTGCGCGAGGAGGTCCCCGAGGTGCGTGCACCGAGGTTCTCAGCACCCCCGCCCTCCTGTGCGTGGCCCCAGGGCACAGACGGAGCAGGCGGGTGGGAGGCTCGCGTGCGGTGCTGAGCGGGTGTCTTCCTGCGCGGGGAAGTCACTCAACGTGCACAAACAGGAGAAGGAGGAGGAAGGAGCCCTTCCGATGGCACAGGAAGAGCTCTGTGGGGCTTGCCCGAGGATCAGGGCCGAGACAGTTCTAACCCTGTGCCAGCAAGGGCTCCCTCATCCTCGCGCACGGGGAGGCAGGGGTGCGGGGTGGCGCACTTACGGGAGCGCGACCCCTGTCCCTCTGGTAGTCAGAGGGGGCACCAACAAGGGAGACACCTCAAAGTGAGTCAGCGTCATTCAGCCACGACCCAGTTTTCAAGGGGAATGCAAAAAAGTTCCTATTTAATCTCAAAACGGGAAGGAAAAATTACAAAAGCACGTTGGTTGGAAGTCCCGTTTGACCCAGTTTTCATGGGAATGGCACAGCTGGGCTCGTTGGCAGAAGACACAGAGATCGCAGGACACGTTCGGCGGTTATTGGTCACTTTCCAGGGGGAGGACAGGATGCCAGGGCCCCTCGGCCACCCCATCCTGCCTGGGTCCGTGGGGCTCCTTGGTCCACGCCCGCCCTGGCCCCTGGT
This sequence comes from Ailurus styani, assembly GCA_002007465.1. Lineage (NCBI taxonomy): Eukaryota > Metazoa > Chordata > Mammalia > Carnivora > Ailuridae > Ailurus > Ailurus styani. Next base: position 7,734,267 of record LNAC01000014.1, read on the forward strand.
GGCACCGGGGGCGTGGCTGTGCCTGCCGCTTGCACAGGTCGAACTGTCTGAGAGCGCCATCCGTGTGCTCACGCATGGCCACGCGTCACACGTGTCGGTGATTCTGTCCCGTTCACCATAGCCCACGTTTGCACTGTGACACCCATGGGGACTCCAGGGCCCAGCTTCGGGACGGGCTAGGGAACCCTGTTCCGTAGGTAGCAGGCGCCAGCTGGAGCCCGGGCTCAAATCTAGAGGTGCGTCTATCACTGTCTGTCTGTCACCTGTCTGGACGGCCCAGGCCATCGGCAGAGACTCTGCAAACAGACGCCCTCCCAGCTGGACTTCCCTGGAAGATTTTACTTGTGATTTTGAGGTTTTGAAAGCTACTCCGAAGTCCCTTCTGGCTCCCAGGTGCCTGATTCTGCCTCAGCCCTGGCTGTGGAGTGAGCCCCTTGCCCCGAACACCACAGCCCTGGGTTTGCTGCTGCTCGGGGTCCGAGCTCAGCTCGGGGGTTCCGTGCACAGCCGGAATAAACCCCGCGGTCTCTGTGAGCCACGAGGGCATCCTTCTCGCCCCAGGCTCAGTGAGCTGAATTTGGGTCCCAGGCCATGTTCACAAGTCCCCTCCCCAGATGACGGTGACGTTGCCGCCGGGGTTCCGGAAGCTTGTCACGCCCTGCTCTGAGGGTGAATCCCAGGGGGCTGTGCATGGCCCTGATCGCTTCCTGGGGCTTTCGGAATCGGATCCTCCCAGGAACCTCTAAAGGAGGCTTGGGCAGATCCTCAGTCCCATTTTCCCAATGGGGAGACCAAGGCCAGGTGGTTCCCCACGCTGAGCTGGGACCAGAGACCCCATGCCACCAGCCCGCCACCCCCCAGGCCACCCGTTCTTGCAGCACCTCCACGAGCAGAGGGTTTGCCCGGAAAAGCTTACGTTGCACACCCGAGGCCCAAAGGAAAGGGGTGGACGGGGCAGCTGGCCAAGGCGCTCCCTGGACAGCCCTTGGGGATTCTGGAGGCCTGTGCCCAGTGTCAGTAAAGACGAGAGTGCGGCCTCCCAGTTGTCACTTTTCCCTGACAAAGGCCTGATTCTCAGGCACCCGGAGGCCCCAGGCGAGTCCGTGGCGGCCGTGTGTTTGCTTTGGCGCCCTTTGCTTGGCGGAGCCCCGCTTCCCCTGCGGCCTCGTCCTCAAACCTGCAAACCCAGCAGGGCGCACGGAGCGCCGCAGCCCCCTCCCGGCCCACCCCTGCCTGTTGCTGGCGTGGTCCTTCCCACCACCGGCCCAGGCTGGGACGCCAGCGTTCCCGCTTCGTGCCCGCGGCTCCCCGTCTTTCCCTGTTCTCCTGGGTCAGCTGCTCACTTCCTGGTTCCTGTCTGCTTGGTTGGAGGCATAATCTGCCCTTCTTTCTTGGAACCTTTCTTCAACAGGCCTTTGTATTCCTCCTGTGATCCGTGTGGGCCCCGAGGGGACGCCGGCCCGGTGGCCCCCGCAGCCTGCACCCAGGGCGCCAGGGGTGGCCGGGGGAGGCTCTGGCTGGTGGGGAGGGGGGAGGCGTGGTGAGTCGCAGCGAGGACCCAGCTCCCTGCCAGTGGGAACCTGGCTTCGGCTTCCCAGCCCTGACCTTTGACAGCTGACTGACCTGCTTCCTGCTCTCACGCGAACCCTCCTGAGCCTCCCGTGAGTGGCCCCTGCCTGTGTTCGGCTCTGGCGCACGGCCCGGCGAGATGGAACACTGCCGTCTCATCCTTGGAAATGGGGTCTGGCGTCCCCGGGGACAGCAGGGACCCCTTGAAGAGGAAGACGGCTCCCTCCCCCCGGACATTCTCATGCGGAACCTGAAGGCTTTCATTCTGTACCCGGAGGTCCCCGGAGCGCGGCGTGCTCTGCGGCAGGCGTCCCGATTACGCAGACGAGGCTGGGGGTTCAAGTCCCCAGAGGCGCTGAGCCCGAGGGCCGGGGCGGGCGTCCTGGTTTGGCATTTTTTGAACAAGACCCCAGGATTCTGGTGCGGGGTCCGACGGGGGATCTCAGGCCTGGACATAGAGTGCCTGTATGGTAGGCTCCGTCCTGGGCTCCGGGAAGCCCGCCGGCCTGCCCCGCATCCCAGCCGGGTCACCCAGGCTCCCCTCCCTCAACCCACTGGCCTGTCCACTGGGCGGTGGGTCCGAGACCCGTTTCCTTTCCTCGGGCCGACACCCTCCCAGGATCCCCGTGCCCCGGACACTTCATGTTCACCGGACCCTCACCCGGGCTCCAGCTCCCGATCTTGGAGGTCTCAAACCCAGACCCCGCAGGGCCAGGCGGCCCCGTGAGTGGGTGAACCGTGCAGAGAACAGAGCCGCAGTGCACAGCCCGGCCTGGAGGGGGGCGCCACCATAGCCAAGGAGCTGCAGCGCCTGGTTGGGAGCCAGGCTCTTTCAGAAGCAGCAGCACGTCCCAATTTTTAAAAACCCATCATCCTGGTCTGTGAACACCAGTCCACGTTTTCAAGCAGCACGCGAACAAGCTGGACGAAGCACCCACACGCCTGGCCGTGGCCCGTGAGCTGCCATCCTGCAGCCGCGGCTCTGGGGCGAATAGCCCGGTGAGAAAGGGCTTTCTACACTCTCGCAGTCACTCAGCAAACGTCGACGCAGCAGGACCGAGCGCCAGGTGCCGGACAGCATGCAAGCCTGGGCAAGAAGCAAGGATGCGCAGGGCCCAGCCTCCCCGGGCGCCCAGAGTCTGCAGCAGCCGGGGGCCCAGGAAGGCTGACCTTGGACGGATGCGTCTCCCCGCGGGGACCATCCCCTCTCTTGCAGCCCCATCGGTGCTCTTGAGGGGAGCCCGACGGGGCAGGTGGGCCTGGTGCCAGCATGTGGGCTGCGTGTTGGGGCAGGAAGGAGGCTCAAGAACCACTGCTTTTGTGGGGGAGATGGAACAGAACCCGCGACGTCTCATCGCGGGTCCAGGGACATCTCATCGCGGGTCTGGTGGCGGCTTCCTCCGGGGGCAGGGCTGCTCACGGGAAGCAGCCCCTCGGTTCCCGCGTGGGCCCTCAGATACGGCACTCCCTCGCGGGCTCTGCTGGCCTCATTCTGCTGGGGAGGCGAGCGGAGGACCGCGCGTCTGTCTGGCCGCGGCGTGGGGAGCCCCCTGGTCCCCGGTCATTGGGTGCAGCGCTGGACCCCGGGGTGGCAGACACGGGCACCCAGGCAGGAACTCTTCTGCACCTCATTGCCGTTGAGTCATTATGCTCAGGTCGTGACCCCAGCGTCCCCCGGCCGGGGTCCTGGCATTGCTCTTCGACCCTGACGTACATTTAGGGTCCTGTCCCCGAATGCAGTCTTCCAGCCCCGGAACAACGTGGCAGGTCCAGGACACGGAACCCTCCTGGGCTTGGTCTCCACTTGCTCCTACGTGGACCCTTTTGGACCGGAACCTCCTCCAAATTGGATCTTTGTCCCTCTGGAAGGAAAGGCTTCCTCTAAGGTTTCAGGTTCACGGGAGGGGCTGCAGAACCGCTCAGGCAGCCCCTGATTTGAAGCACCCCTTTCAGAAGCTTCCGTCTGCCTCCGAGCAGCCGCGGAGCCAGGAGCAGCCGAGGCTCTGTCATCAGCCGGGTTCCCCCCACCCCCGCCCGAGCCCTAGAACATCTGCGGTTCCCACGTGTGCAGCTGCCGGGGAGGGGACCAAGCCGGCCCGCTCGTCTGCCAGCCGGGGGTCCTGACAGCCCGGGGCTGAGCCGGCCTGACACTGCACTTCTCTTCCCCCCAGGAATCTGGTACAATATTCTCAGAGGCGTGGGGAAGCTGGCCGTCATCATCAACGTAAGTGACGTGGGGGCCTGTGCTGGATGGAAGCGCCCACTGGGTGCCCACGGCGCCGGGCACCCCTTCCGGGGAAGCCACATGGGGCCTCTGTCTCCAGCTCCAGTGCTGCCCAGGCTGGTGGAAGCATCTCTTGTTCAGACCTGTCGCTTGGTCACAAGGAGGGGTCGGGACGAGCTGTAGGTGGAGACGGCACTTTCTCCTTGACCTTTTTCTATGACCTTGAACAAAGTCCTCCACCACGCCCACCCTGGCCCCTAAGTCCGCTCCCTCCCCAGAGTCCTGAGAATATACGAAAGAGAGAGACAGAGACAGAGACAGGGAAAGAGACAGAAATTCCTCCCTAGCAATCATGTTGCTCTTACTTTTAAAGGTTAGTTTCGTCCCTTTATATGAAACACATGCCTACTTTTTAAAGGTTCAGGAAACACAGCAACACGGAGACAAGGGGACGAAGCCTGCCAGCCTCCCCCTGCACATGCGCAGCTTGCTGAGGACTCTTTGCTTCCCCCTCCCCCAGCCTCCTGCCCGGGCAGCCCTCCTGCCTCCAGCCCCTCGTCCACACCCTCCTGCCACATGGTGCCACCCTCCTGGCCTCTCCTGCCCCTGAGCCTGCAGGTTAGGAGGGCAGTGGCCCCTCTGTCACGAGAACCAGCCCTCTGCCTTCCCTGCAGCTGCCCATCGGTCTCTTCCAGGGCCTGGATGTCCCTGGGATTCGCGGTCTAGCGGTCCCTAGCACACGCTTCAAAGCCAAGGCTGAGCCCCAGCCGTGCGGTGAATGTCAGACAGCCTCGGAGGTCCACAGTGCCCTGGTCCTGTGACCCACCCCCTCCACCTGCAGGCTGAGCCCGAGCCCCCCGGAAGCTGACCTTTCGCACCCAGGTCACTGCTCCCGGGAGCAGCCAGCCTAAGGCCTGCGCGCCCGCAATACAGGGTCTGGGGACTTGGCCCACCCAGCACCGGAGGTGATGCTCGGCCCTGGAGAAGATTCTCGGAGCCCTGGGACACTGCCTCCCCTGCTGGGGGCGGCCCCCCTGCCTCTTCCAGGCGTAGAAACCCCTGTTAAAGGGCCGTGACATACTGGGCGGTGACAGCTCCCCATCCTGACCTGGGCAGGTGGGCACAGGGCTCCAAGGCAGGAGTGCACATTTCAGTGGGGGGGGGTGCAGTGTTGGGAACGGGGCACAGCCGTCTGGAGCGCAGGGGTGCTGTGAGCAGCGGGAAACCAGCTAGACCTCTCATGGGAACAACCCACAACAGCAATAATGGCAGCTAGCATTTATCGAGCCTCTAGAATGTTCCAGGCCCTTACACTGTCTGCATGCATCCACCCACTGGTGCACACACAGCTTGCAGGGAAGGGGCCGTCATTGCCTGCCGTACAGGGGAGACAGCCAAGGCACAGAGAGGTCAGGCGACTTACCCAACACCACACAGCCAGAAAGCGGCAGGCCTGGACCTTACCCCAGGCTGCCAGGCTCCCGGTCCCTGCTCTGGTGTGGACACCACACCGGCTGTCCCCAGAGACAGCTCTGGAATAGGATAAGCAGAGTCCGAATGTCACCATTTACGAAGCTGTTTCCATTCCCGTGTTCCCTTTCAGGTACACCAGGAAAGGGAAGCACACAGAGCACAGAGAGGTTAGGTGACTTGGCCAAGGCCACACAGCCAGTGAGAGGCAGCGTTTGTCCCCTGGCCTTTCTGCTCGGGGGGGCGTCCTGTTCCCTGCACCCCCACCCTCCCAACATTCTGGTCGCCTTGCCGACCTGGGCAGAGTGTCACATGGCCCCCCCGGGGCCAAGGCTGCCCCAGCTCCCTCGGGGCGTGTCCCCCTCCTGCACCTAGCCGGGCTCTGCACTCACTGCCCTGTCCCCTGGCCCAGGCGTTCGTCATCTCCTTCACGTCCGACTTCATCCCTCGTCTGGTGTACCTCTACATGTACAGCGAGAATGGGACTATGCACGGCTTCGTCAACCACACCCTCTCCTCCTTCAACGTCAGCGACTTCCAGAACGGCACAGCCCCCAATGACCCCCTGGACCTGGGCTACGAGGTGCAGATCTGCAGGTATGGCTCTCGGTGTCTCTTTCTGGAAGACACATGTGGTGGGTTTCTGGAAAAACCCCAGTTCAAGCAAGGATTCTTTTAGGGGCAAGTCACAGAATATCTCAAACTTGCTTCAAGAAAAAAAAAAAAAAAGCCAGGGTGGCCATGGGAAGTGATTCATTAGTTCCTTTTGTTAAGAAGGCAAGGACGACTTCAGGCATGGCTGGATCCAGGGATACAGTTTGCTGTCAGGCCCCCCTCTGGCGGACGGCATTGTGTTCCATCGGGCAGTGAAGACCCCTTGTCTGCTCAGCCATCCCAGTGGCAGAATGTCTTTCTCAATAGGCAGCAAAAGTCGGGGTTGATTCTTACTGGCCTGTCGTGGACCACATGCCCATCCCTAAATGAAGCGCTATTGCCAGGAGGTAGAGGCTAGCGCTAGGGCATGTGCCAAGATGTGGAGTCGTGGTCAGAGAATGAAGAGGTCCTCAGGAAAATGGGGTGCTCTGACTCGGGGAAGGGGTATTGGATGCTGGGCAGGCCAGCAGAGATGGCCAGACCTGCGGGGCCCCACCCGCTGGCCAGATGTGTGGGGGTACAGGAAGCACCCCAGGAAAGATGGAGTCAGGCCAGGCATAGGAGGCAGAGCTGAGACTTGGCCACTCCCTGGGCCCCTTCCACACGCGCCAGCCTGGGTTAGGGTCTGGGGGCCCGGGACTGGCACGGTCCCTGCTATCCGGAGACCTCGGTGCAGATCAGTGGGAAAGGGGGGATGCCGTGGGGTCCCTCCGAGGGGCAGGACAGCGTGGGCAAAAGCACGGATGTGGGAATCCGTGTGAGCTGCTCCAACCCAGCTGAGATTCAGGACACAGAAGGGCTCAGGGGCCAAAACACACATCCCAGTGCCCATGCGGTAAAGCTCAGGCCCTCCTGCTCGGGGAGGCGTGCTGACTCCTCCTTGACACCGAGGTCCCTGAGGCTGGGGGTGTGTCTCTGTCCCTTTGACCGAGGAAAAGGGACGGGGGGCACCTGTGAGGGTCCAGGGTACTGAGCAACAAGAAGTAGCTTGCAGCGACGAGACAGGCCCAAGAAATGGAAAACGCCCCGCCCCCCGGCGCCGTGGGGGAAAGGGAAGCAGGCGTCCCTGGCTCGGGTGCTCCCGACCGCCCCGCAGACAGCGGCGGCCCCGGGGGCCCGGAGCGACTCCGTGCGCAAGCACACGCTGTTCCCTTCTGCGCCGGGGCGGGGACGGCACCTGCTCTGGGCCCAGATACAGCAGTGGAAAGCAACGAGTTAGAGCCGTGTGTGCCAGCTAGACAGGGCGCGTGACACCGCAAGGCCTGCACCCCAACCCGGCTCCAGCTTTCCGAATCCCGCCCGCCCACACGCTTCCACTTGCACCGAAATGGGCCCAAAAATCACAGGGCAGGCCCGGGATGACCCGCCCCCAGCTTCGGCGTGGTCGCCTCGGAGCCGGAGGTGCAGAGAAGGGACCTCCAGACACCCGCCCCCAACCTTCAGCAGACGCACACTCCAGGCTGGCACGGACAGGCGGCCCCCACCCCCTGGGCTTCCACGCCGGACCCCCTCTCCTCCTGCAGCCCCCGACACTCTCCCCGCGTCGTCTCGACGCTCCGTGCTAAAAACACACACACACACTTGACCTACTTCACTAAAGGTCTGTTTTGGAGGAAGAATAATTACAAGCCAAGAAGGCAGGAGATGTGACGTGCGGGTCTCTTGTTAGAAATTCCCTCTGGAATGTCAGCATTGGTATTTGCAGGATTAGCCTCGGTTTCCAAGAGCCGGACATTGGGTCCCAGACTTTGGTTAAGGAAGCGGCTCCATCTCTGTCCCAGGCACCATCCCCACGGGTTTGGAAGACCGTGGATCAAACCAGGCCACTCCCTGGGATTCAGGCTCCAGCCGGGCCCTGCCCCGTCCGTTGGCCAAGATCCTGCAGCACAGGTCTGGGAGCTGCAGGCCCTCGCCAGCCGCGCCCACACAAGCTGCCTCTCGCAGGAGCTGGTGGCAGAAGGCGCAGTGCCCAGCCCAGCTTGGGGCGCTGGGTGTGCAGGGAGGCAGAGTACCACTCCGAGCTCCAGTCGCTGCCGGCTACCACTCACGATTGTGCTGAGGCAGGCCCTCTCTCCTCTAATCCCCGGAGCCGCCCCCAGATTGGGCATTCTCACCCTCCCCGGGGCGCGCGGACAGGCTGGGTACCAGAGCTAAGCAAGGAAAACGTCAGGTTATCTGTGATCGAGGTCAGTGCACGTGGTGGGAGGTGGCCTGTGGACAGGTCTAGGTGGGCTTTGAAGGATGCCTAGGAGTTTGCCAGGTGACCCACACATATTTCCTCGCATCCCAGTGCAGCTGGCCGTGAGCACAGAAAGAAAAGGGAGGCGCAAGTGTGCGTGACATCTGACGCTGGGAGAACAGGGGCTGCCTGTTCCCATCAGAGAGCAGGTTGGGCAAGTCCTGTGTCACTCTGCCGCTGGTACCCAGATAGGATCGTTCCCAGAGAGATCGATCCTATCTCTGGGTCTGGCAGCTTAGCGCCCAGCGGCTCCTCGGAGGCTTCCATCCAGCTCCCTCCGGGAGTAAAGCTCTGTGGGCGAGGGACCCTGTCTGTCATGTGCTCCTGAATGTCCGCCCCTGAAACAGGAGCTGGAAGATAATAGCTACTCACTAAATGCTTCTCCCGTGACTGAGAGGGTGCCAGACCGAGGCCCAGGGAGGCTGAGCCACTGCATGAGAACACACAGCCAGGTGGTCACTGGTTCTGGGGCCAGGCCAGGGCTGTGCCCCCAGAGCCAGATGACCCCTCTTCTGGTCCCCCACCACTGGACCTCAGCGACCAGCGGGATGTACCTACTGCCCCGAACCTGGAAACGGCCCCAGCTTCAAGCTTACTCTAATGGCTTTGGGGGAATTTTCCCATGCGTGACACAGGATCAGCCCCGTAAAAGCCAACAGCTTCCCCGGAATTCAGGGCGCAGTCGGAGGGCCTGGGGAGAGACAGGACCCCGGGCTGTCATCCTTGCCTTTCTCCCACAGACCGGGCATCTTGGGACCTCTGAGAAGGAGAGGACAGGGACGGGGCACTCTGGAGGGCGGACAGCGCATGCTGGCAGGGCAGTGGATGGGCAAGCAAGGAAGATCGCCTTCCATAGAACGAGGGTTGGTGGGAGGTCCCCAGGGGGAGGGTGTCTGCCCTGGCAGGAGGTCAGTGGGCAGTGTCTATGCTGATACGTCAGGGAGGGGGCAGACGGAGGTCGTGTATGGATGAGGGAAAAGCCAAGAAGCTGCAGCTGGAAGAGAGGAAGGAGGCGGGTGGAGGCTTTCTTGCTGCTAGCTCAGGGCCGCAGGCTGCCAGGCAGGATCCCCGGTTCTGCTTGAAGACCCCCCGTTGATTCCTGTCCGTCCCTGCAGGTACAAAGATTACCGGGAGCCCCCGTGGTCGGAACACAAGTATGACATCTCCAAGGACTTCTGGGCCGTGCTGGCCGCCCGGCTGGCTTTCGTCATTGTCTTCCAGGTGTGGCAGGCCCTCGTTTCTGGAAGGTTTGAGATATGGGCACTGAGGACGCGCTCTGAGCCCAGGATGGGGTCAGAAGGCAGGAGCTGGCCTGCGTCAGGGGCGTTGGGAGGCCTGGAGGCCTGGAGACCCTGGGCCCTGTGCAGGGACAGGTCCCAGGAAGGCAGAGGGAGGCCTGGGCCAGGATTTGGACCTCTCTGGGGAAGGCAGGAGTACTTCGATGTGAGTGGTCTTTATTGAAGGAGACGGGGAGGAAGGGAGACCCAGCTCAGGTTTTCACCGCCTCTGTAGCAGGATCCAACCCCGGAGGACAGGACCAGTACAGGCGGGAGGAGGGCAGTGGGTTCCGGGCTGGATCCAGCCGCCAGCTAGGAACCAGGGCACCCAGCCTCACTTGGTCTCTGGTGAGGGGACAGGCTAATAACTCAGAGGCTAATAACTCAGAGTGATTCCCGGTGGACAGGATCTGAGACTGGGGACCAGGCTGGTTTCTGCAGCAGCCGTAGTCCCAGAGCTGGGGGGGCATCCTTAACCACATGGGCCCAGCCAAGGTCCCATTCACTCGGGTACCCCTTGCATGTGGAATCCCAGGGACTGGGTTCAAGCCCCAGCTCTGCCCTTTACAGAGAGTGTGGCTGCTGATGGGACTTCCACCCCCCTACTGTCTCACCTGTCAGTTTTCCGTAACACTCTGCAGTGGGAACAAGTGTCTGGGGCTGAGTTTACCAGAAGCAGAGCCTGAGACAAGGATTCGGTGCAAGTGGGTTATCCCAGCACCCACATGGGCCCACCTGGAGGCAAGAGAGTACCTTTGGTCTGCTCATGTCACCCGGGCATGGGCTACAGTCTGTTCAGACCAAGAAGAGGCAGATGGGAGGAGGTTCCCTGGAAAAGAGGCAGCTGTGAGCCTCAGCAGCCACAGCTGGGGGCTGGGAGCACCGGCCAGGAAGAGCAGTCTAGGGGGCACCCGCACTGTCCGCCAGGTGATGAGCAGCCGGATACGCTAACAAGGGATCGTTGGACAGAAATTTTAAAACCGGATTTCAGTTCTTCTCTAAAAGCCGACCATTTGATCTCCAGGCACTAGAAATCACTCTAGGGAGGGAACAGACTTTCGGGATGGCCCCAGGAGGCCTTGCACACTGGAGAAGGGCCTGTGGCATCATCAGAGAGCAAGTTCCACCTGACTTTCACGCTATTTCTATTCTATTTTCCTTAAAGCCTGACGCTTGTTATATTTGGTGACGTGTGACCCATCCAATCATCTCTTAAGCTCCCCAGCCCAGGGAGTCAGAATTATTCAGAAACTTGCTATTTGCTGAACTCCAATTCTTAACAGAAGTCAGCAACCATTTCTGGAGGGCCTGCTGACCAGTTTCCTGCCTCATTTGTACCTGGGGGGGGAACTGAGGCCAAGGGACCCCAAAGTCTGTGTCTCAGGTCGTAGGCTGGGAGTGACAGGGTGGGTGGGAGTGGAGGCGGGTGGTGGGGAGGTCGGGGATGGCGGCGGCATGGCGGAAGGCAAGTAGGGGGGGAGGCGGGTGCAGGGGAGGTGGGGTGCATCTCCTGCCGACCCCCTCCCCGCCCTCACACGCTGACTGTCCTTCCAGAACCTGGTCATGTTCATGAGCGACTTCGTGGACTGGGCCATCCCAGACATTCCCAAAGACATCAGCCAGCAGGTGCACAAGGAGAAGGTCCTGACGGTGGAGCTGTTCATGAGGGAGGAGCAGGGCAGACAGCAGCTGCTGGGCACCTGGATGGAGAAGGGCCGGAGGAAGGGCGCGCCGTGCGACGACCACGGCCCCAAAGCCTGCCTGGGCAGCCCCGAGTGCCCCGGGGGCGCCCTGTAGCTGCTCCTGGCCTCCCGGACGACGGGCCCCTCCTCCAGCCGGTGGAAGACCCACCTTCCGATAGGACAGCGTTCTTCTGTCTTTTCTCTGTTTCTCTTCTCCTTGTTTTTGCCCAAAACCGTATGCAGGGAACTTTTTATCTTTAGTATTCAAGGTTGATCAAAATGCTCGCTGGGGTTAGGGTGAGAGCACGCGGGAATGCAGCCACTTCGCAGAAACAAGCCTGGGGAACCTTGGGTCTCCTTTGCAGTGGAAGGTGAGCAGAGGCCCCCAGAAAGCGTCTTTTCGAACGCACCCGATGCCTGGAGAGAGATTCGGGATGGCGTTGCAAAGCATCGGTAAACTTCGCGCAGTCTTGGAGGGAGAACAGAAAAACAAGGTGGACACGGGTTCCAGAAGGCTCCCTGCCGCCACGTCAGAAAAGGCAGCCAGCTTTTCATCTTCTGTTTTCCGTTCGGAAACTGAGAGGCCCTCTGACCGGAAGGAGAGGGCCTGTGGGCTGAGACTTTACTGTTGGAGAACCTCGGGGCAGCGGGTGGCCTCCCCCGTCGGGGTCCCCGCCGTCGGCCGCACTGGCGCCCTCCACCGGGAGCCGGCCTCCGGACACTTCATCTGCTTGATGGGACGGAAAAAAAGAAGAAAGAAAACCAGGAGGACAGAATATGAGCAGAGAGAGAGAGGACCCCAGAGGCATTTCTAAAGACGGCTTCAGGTTCCATGAAATCTTAAGGCATATTCACAGCTTTAGAATATTTGTTGGATTTTTTTTAAAAAAATCAATTCTAGGGTGGATTTGAGGGTTTTTCTCTGTCGCTCCAAGGTGGAAGCAGTTTATTTTATTAGTTAACCAAATACCATCGCAAGGAATTTAAAAAACACTGTTACTACCAAAGATTTTTATTAATAAAGGCTTCTATTTTGGTAATATTTCTCTATATTTTTACTTACAGGAATGTGACTGTGGGACAGTTACCATTTTAAAGCTTGTAAAAACGAGTCTCACAGGTGACAGGAGTGATCTAAATTTGCAGCCATTTTACTAACCAATTGCCTGAAATTTCTCGAGCACCAAGAGAAACCTCAAAAGAAACGTTCCGTCGGAAGCAGGGGAGAAAGCAAATGCGTTTGCCGTGACCGTGTGGTTGGCGTGCGGTCATTACCATCCAGCCGCTAACCCCGACCGCTGTCCGTGGGCGTTGGCTACAGCGTGGGGTCTGAGGCTTCTAGTTTCTCTTGAACAGTAAGTAGTTGGAAATGGGGTTTTTGTATATAAATCTTGTATTAAAAATTAGGTGATGACCAAAAATCCTTTTATGGAAACCATTCTTTTTTTTAAAAAAAAAAGTGAATGTACACCAATTCACCAAGGACCGTGGCTCAACCTTCATGCGACTAAATAAATTTGGAAACACAACCACTGTCTTCACTCGAACACCGTCCGCGTGACCTTCACCCCGGGAAGCTCGAGAAGCTGTCCCCAGAACCTCCTGGCTAAGCTGCAAAATCGGGAGGGATCCTAGGCGTCCACATCTCTCTGTGAGTGTGTGTATGCACCTGCCAGTGTGTGTCTTTGTGTGTGCACGTGTGGATGCATGGGCTGTGTGTTCGCATGGACACGCGTGTGCGTGCACGTGCCTGCGTCTGTCGGGAGGGGCATCGTGCTCACACTCTCCCAGCATCCTCCTCCACGACCCTCCAGTTCCCCCCACCCCCCCGGTCCCTCCAACCCAACACGGTGGCACTTAGGAATCCACGGACCTAAAATGTCCCCAACCCTCCTGGGCACAACCCTAGGGTGGCCAGTGTTTTCATTTGGGCAAGTGGGGACCCTTTTTCAAACTACCACCTCTAATCACCACCATTTCACGAAAGAAAGATATTTTTCACACCCAACGCCAGCAAAGCCCGGCAGCCCTGCTAGTTGGGGACAGCACTTTGAAACCCCTCCAGGTGGTTCCGCCTTGCACACCTCCGGCACGAGGGAGAGCTTTGGCGCCCCCTAGTGCCTGCGTTCCTGTGTCCCCAAGAAAATCTCCACAGAGCTCAAACTCCCAACGTCCTGGTTAACGCCGCCTAGATGTCCTTCCAAAGTTTTGGAATCGATTCCTTAGTCCAGACATGAAGGCAACACCCGGGGCAGCAGTGTGGGGACCGCCCCCTCCCCAAGTCCTCCCAGAAGCCTGTGAGGCCCCATTTGACAGATGAGCAACAGCTCAGAGTGGGGAGATGACTTGCCCAAGGACGCCCGCCTAAGCCGAGACTGGCACCCAGACCTCATAGGCATTCATTCATGCAACGTTCAAGCAGACGGCAGTGGACAAAGCAGACCGGTCCCTCCTCCCCTCAGACAGAGGCTTCTTGCAGAAGGTGTGAGACGCTTAACCAGAAAATGGACCCCAGAACCAGAGAGTTCCAGGGGCAGAAAAAGATACTGATACCATAGAACAGGGTGTGACAGGGTTGGTCAGGGAGGCCCCTGGAGGCTTGAGCAACAAGGAGCCAGGATGTCAAATCCTGGAGGGAGGCAGGACAGATCAGGCAGCAGAAGGGCAGTGCAAAGGCCCTGAGGTAGCAGTGGGAAGACCGCTGACTAGAGGAGAGAGGGCGTGGAAGGAGGCTGGAGACAGGGTGGATGGGGCAGCCAGGACCACCCCACACAGGGTTCCCTGACTACATAAGGACTTCAAGCTCGGTGGTGGATGCCATAGCACAGCCTGACTGGTTTTAACCAGCCCTGCGGTGGGATCCGATTCACATTTTGAGGTCACGGCAGTTGTCAGGGAGGCATCACGGTGGCATGGATGGGAAGTCAGAGGGGAGTGTTGCGGAAATTCAGAAGGGCAATAATAGGGCTCGGGTGGGGGTGGGTAGAGGTAGGTGGAGGAAAACCAAAAGGTGATGTCGCAGAGACCTGGGATCTGGCCACGGTAGGGTGCCCCCGGGACCAGCTGGTCGGCCAGCGCTGTCATTTTGATGGGAACAATACGGCCCGGAGAGGGTCAGGGCTCCCCGGCAGTCACACAGCAAACCGGCAACACCGCCGTCTTTCGAAACCTGGCCCCAAGGCCCCCAACGCTGAACGTTGCCTGCTTCAGGTCCTGAGCGGTGTTGCGCCCACGCACAGAGGACAGCGATGGGCAGTGGCCTGCAGGGGGCGCCTGAGGTCTGGGGTTGGGGGCTGCTCATGCTGGTGTCTGCCTGGGATTCTGCTTCCCTCCCCAGGTGGAGGTGCCCTGAGCTCCATCCAGCCCAAGGCGATCTCCATTTGATAGGTTCAGTGTTGGCCAAATTTTTTTAGTTGACTTGACATGTAAAAACCAGGTAAATCTACATATAAACCCAGATTTGAATGGTCTCTTGAGAATTCAAGCCATCTGACAACACAGGCGGCTTTTCAGCAGGTCACATGGTCACATGTGCCTGGAGCCAGTGGTGGCTGCTCTGCTTAGATGGGGCACTCGCTCTGCCGTCCACCAAACCCCCTCCCCGGCCTTTCCAAGTGTGCCCACCCACTGGCTAAGGGGCCAGCTGCGACTGTGGCTCCTGGGGTCGCTTGTCTTTCTAGACAAGCCTCGGGCCAGGTCCCAGGCCTGGAATCCAGGACCAGCTGGGAGATTCCCAGGAACAGGCTGTGTACCCACCCCAAGGCCAGATTCAGAGCCCCTAGTGCGGGGGTCCCCCTCCCCAGCCCCCACACACGTTCATGTACAGGTTCCCAGGAGTCATCTGTGTGCCCCTTACAATAACCCCCTACCGCAGGGGGTGTGCGCCCCCATACGTAGGCAGCACTCATCTACCTGTTCATGTTTTGGGAGAGCCCCAGCAAAGTAAAGAAGGGCCAACTCTTGCCAAAAAACAGATCGGTAAGAAGCACTGGTACAGTGCCAGGCACAAAGGAGGCAGCAGAAAGGACTGAATGAATGAATAAATGAGGGAGGGAGAGATGGATGGATGGGTGGGGCGGATGGGTAAATGGATGGATGGATATGGGTGGGTGGATGGATAGATGGGTGGATGGATAGATGATGGATGGATATGGGTGGATGTGTAGATGGATAGTGGATGAATGGATGGATAGATGGATGGATGGATAAATGAATGGATGGATGGATGGGTGGGTGGGTAGATGAATGAATGGATGATGGATGGAATGAGTGGATGTGTGGATGGATAGTGAATGGATAGATGGATAAACGAATGGATGGATGGGTATGGGTGTATAGGTGGATGGATGGATGGATGGATGGGTGGATGGATGGATGGATGGATGGGTAGGTGGATGAATGCATGATGAGTGGATATGGGTGGATGGATGGATATGGGTGGATGAATGGATGATGGATAGATGGACTGATGGATGGATATGGATGAGTGGAAGGAGGGATGGATATGGATGGGTGGGGTGGATGGTGGATGACGGATGGATGGATTGGTGGACGCGAGGAGGGGTGGATGGATAGATGGAATAGTGAATATCTGGATGCATAGATGGAAGGACAGATGGATGGGGATAGCAAATAGACTTACAACTGGACCTTTCTGCCTTTGAGCTGAGTGGACCTCAGAGTCAAGCTGGCAGGTATATTAGTAGAGGAGGTTGGGGAGTATGGAAGGTAAGCTCTGGTGCCTTCTGGACCACAGATGTGTCCGCAGCAGGCAGCCCACCCACTGCCCGCCCAGCTCTTGGCAGAGGACTAGGGGGTGCCTGAAACACTGACTTGGACCAGCCTGGGCATTTTAACCCAGTTTCCTCAGATGGGCTGGTGTCTGCTGCCCCCGCCAGGAGGCTGCCAGGGATGCATCCCTGGGGAAAAGGCGACCTTGTCGATGCTGAGGTCTGATTTCCTCTGCTCCGCCAAGTAATTGACTTGCTGTGTTCCATTCTCAGCCCCCTGCCCTTGGCCCCCAACCCCTGCCCCCTCCCAGCTCTCCCTGCCCCCCAACTGTATTTTTACCGCAGTATGACATCCAGAAAACTGTAATCGACTTCCACACACCTGTAGCCAGGACTCAGAACGTCACGACCCCTCAGCAGCCTCTGGTCACCCCTCCTCTCGGGGTGATGACCGGTCCTGACGTGAGGTCCTGGCTTCCTGCCACAGTCGGGGAACCTGGTTCCGTTTGTCGGTGGCTGCTGCCCTCTGCTGGCTGCCTGCTGGAGCTGCACCAGAGAAGGAAAAGCCGCTGCCCACCGGGTCTGTGCTCATGTTCTGGATGCTTCTGGGGCAAATGGCCACAAACTTAAGGAATTAAAACAACACAATGTATCATCTTATGTTTCCATAAGTCGAACAGCCAACACAGGCCTCACTGGGCTACAATCAAGGTGTCTGCTGGGCTGGGCCCCTCCACCATCTCAAGCCAGCCATTGGGGGCGTCTCCTTCCCTATTCCTGAGGACCCGGTGCATGGCTGGTGAGAACGGAGCACGGTGCAGCTTCTCAACACTTAAAAAGACAGTGACCATATGACCCAGCGATGCCATTTCTAGATACTCATACAGAAGAACTGGAATCAGGGACTCAACAAGATATCTGCACATCCATGCGCGCCTTGGGGGGCCGGCTGTCCGACGGGTCTGCCCCGTGCTCAGGAGCTGCCATCCGGCATGGACAGCTGCCGCGCTACAGCCCCTCCCCGGACGTCCCCGGAGGACGTGGTGGAGGGAAATCCCCCCGGGGGCAGGACTTGGGCAGTGCGCCTGCCTGTGCACTGTGCTCGGAAGGAGAAACGGCCGGACACGAGATTGCACGCTGATTCCTGGGCTGCAGCCAGTGGTTCGGCCGGACAGTCGGGGACTTGGAAGGGCCGTGACTGGGAATATGATGACGGGGGGATTTGGGGAAGAGGCGTGTGGACAGGGAAAACGTGGACATCTGTGCCCATGTGAATGCCCACCACGGGGGGAGGTCGGCAGCGGCCTTTCACCATCAAGCGGGCAGATGGCCCATCCTGGGGGTACGAGGCAGCCCCTTCCCCAGCCACCCCGGCCATCGCCCCCTGGGCTCCGGCACAACGTGGCCTCGGTGGCAGGGCTGAAGGTCACACAAGCAGCAGGGACTTCACGCACCAAGGCCCACCCGGCTCTGCCCCCTCGGCGTGCCCCGTGTGCGGGCGGCGGACACCCGCACCGAGCCCTCACCCAGCGCCCTTCCTGGGGCGACCAGCCAGCCACCTGCCGGTGGGCTGACGGCACTGGACGGCCTCCGTCGCGGGAAGGGCCGGGCTCTGTTCCCACCGGAATAGACACGCATCCGGGATACAGATTTGCCTCCCCCGCACGTGGACTTCCACCAGAATGACATCGCGGACTTCCAGAACGCCCCATCCACTGTCCGTCCCCATGTCCCGCTGCCAGAGCAGAGCTCGCTCCACGGAAACGAGGTGGGGCCGCAGGTCCACGCTCCCAGGGCTCAATGGTCTCACCGCGGGCCCAGCATCCTGCAGCAGCTGGCTGATCCGACAGCGGAAGGGCCTTTTGCAGCCTCGGTTCCAGCGCCAGCCAGGTGGCCGTGCCCCGCAGGGTCAGGACAGCATCCTCCCGAAGGCCCTGTGTGATGAGTCAGCGTCCCACGTGTGGGCCGTGTCTTCCAGAGCCAGGGTTCATGGGCCCAGGGATCAGGGGGGTGGAAATGGCCGGGGCACCACTCACTACTACCCCCAGTGCCCCACTAGCAGAACATTCGCTTCCCACCCCCATGACCTTGAGCTCTGCTGCCCCGAGGGCTCCGTGGCAGAGGGAGGGAAGCTTCCATCAGAAGACATGGCTGTGACTCCAGGGAATGGGAAATTCAGTTCCACCGGGCTACTCGGGGACCCCCATGCCCCTGGGTCAACAGGCAGAGAAGGGAGGTACAGTGTGGGCAGGGGGACTGATCCTGACTGCCAAGGAGACACAGGACCGCTGCTCCACAGTGGGGGTAAGGAAGGAAGTGTGTCTGGACCAGACCGGGTGCTGTAGGGCGTCTCATGGTTGTACCACGCTGCGATGAAGGTCGATGGGAAACCACAACGACCCCAACCAGGCAGGACTACGAATGGTCCAGACCCTCCAGGAAGGAAGGGGTTAAGTCACTCCCCCAGGTTAAGACCCACAAGCACTGGAGCGTTTGCTGAAGGCAAAAGGGCAGGCAGGGAGTGGAAGGAGGCGGTTACAAACACCAGCTCTGACCACCAGACCTACTGCCATTACGATAATAAGGGCTGTATTTCTGTCACAAGTGTTTCCTCCCGATTTTCCTATGAATCTGCGTGTGTCTTTGTTTTCTTTCCTCTCTTATCCCCTTATCACGTAACATAAGATATATTGACTTGATATGAGAGCTAAGGACTGTTAATTTCACATCGCAGTATTTAAGCTATGTGATATCAGGAGAAGGGCAAACATCCCTCCGGCCCTTTACTTCCTGTTCTGGGGAAGGCACTAGCATGTTTTCAGGTGGACACAGGACGCATTTTATCGTGTTAGGTGGAATTATGACCTCATCATTGTCTTTATTTGGAGATTAAGTATGGTTTAAGGAAACGTGTGCGGGTGCCCAAACTAAGACATATAACAACGGAATGGTACAAATAACTTTACGCTCATAAATTTCTACAGCTTAGGGAGAAAGAGAACCAATTCTTCATAAAGCTACACCAACCATCAAAACTCAATGAAGATGAAATAGACAACTTGAATGTCCTTATAACTATCCAAGAAATTGAATTCGTAATTTAAAAGTTTCCAAAAAAGAAAAAATCTCCAGGCCCAGATACTTCCACTGGAGAAATCCGCCAAACAGCTGAAGAAGAATTAACACTCATTTTTCATAATCTCTTCCAGAAAAGAGAAGAGGAGGGAACACTTCTCAACTTATTTTATGAGGCCAATATTACTCTGATATGAGGAACAAACCAAAAACAGCAGAGGGGGGGAAACTACTCTTATGAACCAAAATGCAAAAATCTATAACAAAATATTAGCAAGCACACAAAAACACTCCTGAACTAACAAATGAGCTCAGCAAGGTAGCAGGATATAAAATCAACATACAAAATTCAATCACACTTCTATATACTGAGAATGAACATGCAGGAAGCAAAACTTGGAACAGTATTTAAAAGGACTCCAAAGAAAACCAAATACTTACTGTATGCACTTAACAACTATGTGCAGGATCTATAACCTGAAAACTATGATTTTCTGATGAAAGAAATCAAAGAAGACCCAAATAAATAGAGAGACATACCATGTTCATAGATTGGAAGATTCAGTATGGGAAAGATGTTACTTCTCCCTGGATTGATCTATGGATTTAATACAATTCCTATTAAAATCACAGCACGTTTTTCTGGACGTAGACCAGCTTATTTTGAATTGATATGGAAAGACACAGAACCTAGAATAGCTAGTCTTGACAGGCAGAATAAAGTCAGAGGAGTTGCTCCACACAAAATTAAGTTTTCCTATATAGCATCAACAAAGGATGGTATTGGGAGGGGTAGAATCATAGATCAATAGAGCAGAATAAGGAACACAGAAGAAAGTCAAAAGTGCCTAATAAATTTTTGGCAAAGATGCACGAACATTCGGATAGGAAGAGGGTGGCTTTCCAACCCACAGCGCTGGAGCGACTAGACACCTACAGGCAAGACGAAACAAAACTCCGCCAAAACCTTACATTCTGTACCAAAATTAACCCCAAATGGATCACAGAATGAAACAGAAAACTATAAAACTTTTAGGGAAAAAAGAGAGGAGAAAATCTTTGGGACCCAAAGGTAGGCAAAGGGATCTTAGACACAACACCAAAAGCATAACCCATAAAAGGAAAACTGGATAAAAATGAAAGCTTTTGCTCTGTGAAAGGTCATGTAAAGAAGCTAAACAGACGAGGCACCTGGGTGGTATGGTCGGTTAGGCGTCCAGCTCTTGGTTTTGGCTTAGGTCATGATCTCGGGGTCCTGAGATGGAGCCCCGAGTCAGGCTCCACACTCAGCACCGAGTCTGCTTGAGATTCTCTCTCCCTCTCCCGCTGCCCCTCCTGTTCATGCTCACTCTCTCTCGCAAATAAATAACTAAATCTTAAAAAAAAGAAAGAGGGTAAACAGACAAACTTCAGACAGCAAGCCAGGGGGTCAGACCTGGGTATAGCCATGCCAACGGAGATTCCAATTAACCACACCTCGTGTAAAATTCTTTCATCAGAAACATTGTGTGAGCACCTATTAAGCCACAGTGGGTGCTCTGGGGGCTCAGAGTTCCTGCCTCCAAGTGTCACATTCTGGCAGGAGAGATGGGTGGAAAATGCAGAGCAGGAAGCAAATATACGGTAAATCAGGAGACAAGAGACATGCAAAGGACACAGAAACAGGGTTCGCCTGCAAGGGTGTGGTCTGACGCTCCTTGGTTGACCTCCTGCCTCGAGGGCCTCCTTCTCAGCCTCCTTCATAGGCTCCTCCACTTCTCCCCCACATCTGGACACCCCACGACTCAGCCCTTGACCCTCTTTTCTGTCTGCTCCCTCCACAGAGATGACCTCACCTTCAAATGCTCTAAGTACTGTACTGGAGAGAACTCTGCAGAGAAACAGACCGGTAGGATATACAGAGATCTATACAAAAGAAGATTGATCATAGGCTTTGGTTCGAGTGGTCACGGAGGCCGCGAAGTCCCACGATGTCCAAGCTGGGGACCCAGGAAAGGCAGGGGTGTAGTTCAGTCGAGTGTGAATGCCTGAAAATGGGGTCGGGGAATGGTGCTCGAGCAGAGAGCGCGAATTCTCCCTTCCTCCGCCTTTTGTTCTATTTGGACCCTGAGTGGATTGGGTGGTGCTCGCCCACACTGGGGAGGGCCGTCTCCTTCACTCAGAGCACCGACTGAAATTTTCATCAAGCTGACACCTAAAATTAACACCGCACACACCCTCTATCTGCTGAACACTCCCCGGTTCACATCTCCTGCCCAGGACTCTGTTCTGAACCTTTGTCCTCTGCATGCCACTGTCCAATCAACACCTCTAGCAGGTCCTCCCCAACCCCCGACCCGCCCACCCAAACCTCACCCGGATCGGTCAGGGGACTTCCTCCATCCTTCAAACTTTGCAAGGGTCCTCAGTCCCCCTCCATTACATACACCCCCAAATCAAAAGAGGTCTGCCCCCTTCTCATCCCCACCCGGCTCTCGGTCCACGCACCCTTGTCTCTCAGCAGGGTTATTTAGCTTCTACAGAGTGCCGGAGTAACCCTCTAAAAATGTAACACTGAGTTCATAGCCGCATTATTCATAACAGCCAAAGGTGCTGTTAAAAAAGGAACGACGGGCCCAAAATTGAGTCCCTTTTCCCGACGACAGTAAACCAAGTCTCTCCTGCCACGTCGACCCTCGCCTAGGAATATAACCTCAAACCAGACAATCGGGGGTTCCCTGTCGGGCACTCGTGAGGTGATCTGCATGACAGACCTTGCCAGAACAATCCACTCTTCCTTAGAAAACTCCCTTGTCTTCCCCCTCTGCCTAAAAAAACCTCCTGTTTTGTACACTCAGCTCCCCAGAGCTTTCTCCTTGCAACATGCATGTTGTCCAGTTCGTGAATTATTGAATAAGATCAGTAAGATCATCCAATTTACTCAGTCAAATTTTGGTTTCGAGCCGTGGAAACAATCGAACGGTCCATCAGCTGATGACTGGATATATACAAAGGGGCCTCTCCGTACAGTGGGCTACTAGTGACTCATTCAAAAGGAACGGAGAACCGGCACAGGCTACAACATGGGTGAACCTTGAAACCATTTTGCCCTGAGAAAGAAACCAGGCAGAAAAGGCCACATAGCGTAGGGTCCCATTTATAGGAAATGTCCAGAAGAGTCCGATCCAAAGAGGCTGAAAATAGTGTTTATCAGGGACTGAGCAGAGGAGGAGGAGGGGGGAAAGGAAGTAATTGCTAATAGGTTGTGGGTTTGTACTCAGTGTGATGAAAATGTTCTAAGTTACATAATGGTGAGGCTTGCACAACCTTATGAATATAGTAAAATCCACTGAAAGGTACACCTTAAACAGGTAACTTACACGGGTCACGAATTCTGTCTCAGTTAAACATATATATAATTTTTTTTTAAGGGAACTCGGATGGCTTCCCTCCTCTGCTCACACTCTGCAGGGGCTCCTCGCAGGGCTAGTAAAGCCGGTTCTGTACCCGCCCCATGAGGCACCCTCCTGGTCCACCCCTCCCTTCTCCTCTCTGGCAACCCCCGCCTCCCCCTCTCCGCTCCAGACCCTTCGGTCCCCCCGCTGTCCCCGGAGCCTCCGCTTTCACGTGCCCCCGCCCGCACCCTCCCCCGACACCCCCGCACCTGGCCCCTGCACCTGCACCTGCACCTGCTGCCCGCACCCGCACCTGCGCAGGGAGGCCTGCTCTGCCCGCCGCCCTAAGCGCGCCCCCACCTGCGCACCGCGCACCCCCGCGGCCCCTTCGGCCGGGCTCCGACGGCGTCCGGGACACCGCACGGCTTCCTTATCGGCCGCACGTTTCTTATCGGTACCGATGACCTAACGCCGGCGGCCGGGCGCTTCTCTTCGCTCCCCAGTGCGTTCCCAGCACGGCTGCCCGGCACACAGTAGGCGCTCCATAAATGGTAAAAGCACTCGAACGCGTAAGTGACTGTGACTTTAAAACGAAATCGTAATGAACCCGCGCTTGGCAACTTCAGTGAGCCTCGGAACAGCGCTCCGCCCAGAGGGAGGCACGCGGAGCATCCGAGGACCCTGCGGCCTCTCACAGACGTCAGTCATACATGCACGTACTCTCGGCACCCGCGGCGCAACATTGCCCAGGAAACGCAGGCCCGCCCTCTCCGCCCGCGCCCGGGTCTCGGGACCCGGGGCCGCAGCACCAGACCGGCCGGCAGACGCTGGGCGGGGCGCAGGCGCGGAAGCCGTCCAGCCCGGCGCCGCCCGCTCTCCGGGGACGCCCCCTGGCGGCGGCCGCGCGCCTCCCGGGCGGAAACGGCTACAGCCGGGCCAGGGCCGCATGCGC
>LNAC01000014.1:7763932-7786025 GCA_002007465.1 Ailurus styani
GTGGTTTGTGGTCTTGCTGCACCTCCGGGGCATTTGATGCTTGTCTTGGTAATCACGTGACATTTTCTCCTGCCGGTTCTCCTTCCTCTGACCACCGCATCTCAGACCCCACTCCCTGTCCCTGCACGTCCAGAACCCTCTTCCCACTCAGCGCCCAGGGAAGCCAGGCCCTCAGCCTCACCCGCCAGGTCCCCGGTGCCTGCCCCATGGTTCCCTGAAGCCCCAGACCCTGACTGTCAGCTGCCAAGGGGCCATACCTTTTGCCACGTAGGTGCAGGTAAACAGGTCCAGGGATCAGGCCGTGGGCATCACGGTGGTCAGGCATTGTTCTGTGTGTGGCGTGTGTGTGTGATCCTACGCTTGGCACCACAGTTCCCCCAGTTGCCAAAGGTGCACACCGGGCCCCCTCCCCCTGGGGACTCACTCCCACACGTAACAGCCTCTCCTTCCCTCCCCTCCCCTGCTCCCCCCCCCACGGAGCCCCATCCCTTCTCTCGAGGAACCCACCTCCATCAGCCACCAGATAAGCAGCGTCCGACTGCAGACCCCCGACTATTCCTGGCAGCCGCAACCTCTCCGCGTCTGTTTCAGCCTGATGTTTGTATTTCCGTGGTTCCAACTCTGAGTCACCTTGCCGCCGGCCTTCTAGCCACGTGATGCTGCGCGCTGTGTTTGGGCCCGGCGGGGAGCAGGCCCGGGGCGGCGTGTCCTCACGTGCAGATGGCCAGTCACGCGCCATGCGCTGATAGAGACGGGACTTCCCTTGTGCCGGGAACGTGGGCCGCGGAGCTCCCCTTTCATCAAAGAAGCCCTGTGTCTGAAGTCCCCGACCGAGTGACACAGACGCCAGGAGTCACGTGTGTAATGCTAACCGCGTCAGTTGTCACCGAGGCACAGAGACGGATTCGGTGCCTGAGTGGCGGCCTCCCGGAGCCCGAGCACCTGACCTGTGGATGGAGCCTTCGTGTATGGCTTGAAGAGAAAGACATCCCGGGCCCTCTGAGTCGCCCCAGGCGTCAGGCACCAGGCCTCCTGACCCCCCAAACCTGCCCGTCGCTGCGCGTGTGCTCAGTGGGCTCAAAGGTGGCTACAAGGGTACATTTCGATGTACATTTTACCACAAGAAAAGCATACCTCATATTAAATTAACTCTGCACCTCATTGTGATGTTCATCTAAACCGTGTGTGTCTTGTGGGCGCTTCTCTCCCTGGTTGATCGTTTTACCGCCGTTTGGTAGTTCATGAGGCTCAGAAGCACTAGGTCGGATCTGCCCTTCCGTCGGCCTGTATTGAGGTAACGCAATCATAAAACCTCGCTCGTCGCCGGGAGACTGGATCCCTGCTCCTCTTCCCGAAGGGGTTTCTGGCTGGAGAAACCCAGCTCCAGGGGTCCCCAGGCCCCTCGGGCTCAGCCTGCCCGGGGGCATCACGGTGCCTGGAAGGGCTGCCCAGCCCCACACCTCGTCCCTGAGCCCCCATCCGCAGTCCTTACCGGGCCTGAGGCCCCACGCAGACTCCGGTCTGATGGCAGCCTTGCCTGACCCCCCCCCCCGTCCCTGGGGCACACGCAGAGGGGCGGGCAGGCCAACAGCCATCTCTCTGGGGCCCGGCTGCCCCTCTGACCATCGCCGATGCCAGCACCCCCAGCCAGCGTGTCCCGTGGGGACCAAGCCCCAGGAGTTGCCCTTCACGGTGCCTAGTTCCAGTGAAGTCCATGCGGGGACCCCAGGGAGGCTTCTGCCCCCTGCATCACAGCAGGCCACCTCAAGGGTCTCTGCAGGCAGGCTCGACCCCACGTGCACGAGCACGCACACCCCTTGCTGTGGGCTGTCTGCTTCATTCCTGTGCCTGCTCACCCATCCGTGCGTTCACTCTCCATTCTTAGCAAAGGGCCACAGCTTGGCCTTCTAGCTGGGTGACGCCCACGGCAGAGCACCACCTCCCACCCCCCCTTTCTCACCTGATTAGACCCTCTCGCGGGGGTCACTGCAAGGTTCAAAGAGATGAGGTGTGGTGTCTGGGAGTGACTGGCATGTTGTAAGGGTCACCAAGTGTCATCTTCACGGTTTCTGAGTGACTGTGCTTTAAAAGGCCTAGCCCTGACACCAGCTTGGCTGGGTGAAAACGCTCTCCACTCAGCTTCCATCCTGCAGGTCTTTGGAGGCACCCAGGCCGTGTGGGGCGGCACCCGAGCCCTGTGGGGAGTTTGATATTAGGAGAGAGGAATTCTGTGTCCTCTGGCCCCAGTGAGAGCCCAGACCGTACACCAAAGACTACAGGAAATGAGATAAAGGTACAGAGATGGGCGAGACTGGGAGTGAAGCCATTTTCACCTTTCAAGGGGACGTGACATCGCAGAAGGCTGGCCTCCCTGGAAGGCCGGCCTCTGGAGCCCACTGCCCAGGTTCGAGTGCCAGCCCTGCTGTGTGCCCAGCTCTTGGAAGTGCAGGGCGAGCACAGGGGGAGGGCCCGTGATTCCAGCCACAGCGCGGCCCGGAGACGCAGCTCACTGAGTCCCTGAACCAGCTCGCTCTGCCCAGGCTCTCTGTCCCGGGAGCTGACACTTGTGTGTCAAAATTTTTAAGCCCGTTTGAATTTTCTGGTGTGTGCCGTGAAGGTGATCACATGGGAACTTAGACTATGATAAAGATGGTGTTTCCATTCAGAAAGAAATTCAGGGTGAGCCGAGGGAGGTCGGCAGTGAGGTCCGGGACAGGAAGGAGAGGCCATCAGGCAAAGACCTCGCTCCGGCCACTTAGAGAACTGGGAAGGTCTGCTTGTCAGGAGAACATGACAGTCGCCCCCCACCCCTTATCCGCAGTTTCCCGNCCCAGTGACGATCCGGGCGAGATGACCCGCCTGCTGGTGACCCGGCACCCTGTCCCCTCCGCCCTGTCGCCGCGAGGGCCCGAGGAACAGGGCAGGGACGATGCAAGGCATTCTGAGATCAGGGCTCATGCATGTAGCTTTCACTACCGTATGTTGTAACGTCCCTTTTTGTTTGGCTGTTGATCTCCGACTGCGCCTAATCTAGCAATGAGACTGTATCCGGGGTGTGTGTGGATAGGAAACAATTTGGGGGGTTCAGTACCAGCAGGGTTTCAGGCATCCACGGAGGGGTATCGGGAGACTCCCCCGCCCCGGGTCGATAGGCAAGTTTGGAAAGCAGGTGTTCATAGACTAAGGAACTCAGGTTTAGGGTAAAGAGCCTGTTCAATGTCAGTCACCTGTTTGCTTTTGAACAAGTGTTTGCTGAGCACCTACTACGCGGTAGTCAATGCCAGGACCATTGCTGCCAGCTGCTTTCATGGAACTTTCGTTCCAGCGGGAGAGACAGACAACCCGAATGAAGGGGAGGACTGCAGGGCCCCGGGGGGCCTGTCCAGGGCTGGGCGGACACAGCAGCCTCTCTGAGGGACGAAGGCCAGTGGCAGCAAGCAGCTGGGAAGGGCAGGGATACGGCCGTCTCATGGAGCCTGCCACACGGTGTAGCGACAATGCCGCTCTAAGGTTCCCTGGAGCCACTCTGCGTGAGTCCTAGGGCGCTGCTGGACCCCCTGAGGACTGCAAGCCTCCCACTGCCCTTTAACCACCTTGCTCAGTGGCCTAAGCCCCTCCACGTTCTGTTCCCTTCTGTTTTCCGCTTCCATTTTGCAGCTAGAACCTCCCCTGTGAGTTTGGCTCCTGTCCTGAAAGCCAGGGCAAGGCCCTGTAGAGGCCCAGGCCGGAGGCCATGCGATGAGATTTGCATTTTTCAAGCTCTGGCTGGGGGCTGGGCTGGAGGGCGCCGGAGGGGTCACGGGAGCCGGGTCTGGAGGCAACTGGCCTGGGCGGGGTGGGGGTTGATGGAGGGGGCCTTGGGGTTGTGTTTGGTGCTAGAGCAGCCGGCAGGAACGGTTCCAAGCTGGGGTCTGGCATGTGGATGGGGCATGAGTCAAGGGGGTGCCCTGAGGTTCGAGGGGGTGTCCTAGGAGCAAGGAGGTGCAGCACAGGCCTGGCGTGGGAACTTCATGAGGGCGTGGGTGCCGGCTGTCCAGGAAGGTGCAGGGGCCAGCCCCTGGGAGGCGGGGACGCCAGGCCTGTGAGGACAGGGAGAAGCAGGGGCCCTGCACCTGCCCGCCTCCCCCGACTCCCCCCCAAGAATCTTCTGGAAGCCGGTTCCGACGGCAGATACCAGGCCCCACCCCCAGAGAGTCTGATTCAGCCCTGGGTGGGGCCACGCATTGCCTCACCACTGCCTGGGGCACAAGGGCTGTGTAATCACAACCCCGAAGTAGCAGGAATTGCCCTCAGCTCTAACCTCTTCCCAGCCTGGCTGCTCAGGACGGGCCAGGCCTCAGAGGGCCACAGCCGGTGGTCCCGGCTCCTTCGCGGCCTGCCACCCCTGCAAGCCCGGAGCCATGGGCTACAGGGAGGGGGTATGTCCCGGGGAGGCAGGTGGTCACCTCTGGGCCCCTGGACCGCTAAGCCCAGGGTCCCCCAGGCTGGCGATGCCACTCCCTGTGGATTTGGCTTTTGTTTGGGTTTCAGGTTAATCTGAGAGGCTCTGCCACCCAATGGGTAAAACAAATGGGGTGTGATTCACCCTCCTTCCTCCCCGGCTGGGCTCCTGGCCTCCTCAGGAGGGTGGCATTGGGCCGCCTCTGACACCCACGGAGTCCTCATGACGCCACATCCGGTAGGGGACCCACGGGAGGCATGGGAGGGACCCCACTGAGGAGGGGTCATGCCTTGGCCTGGAAGTGCTTACTGCTCCCCGGTATTGGACCCCTAACCCTGCATTTCCTGTGGGCAAAGTTGGGGTGCTCCCACCTTCCCCTAGGGCCAGCCAACGCAGAACCTGGCAGTCCCATCGAAGCTGGTCGCTGATTTGTTATCATGAGGTGGTGACTGTCTTCGGCATGGGGCAAGGAGGAAAGGGCTTGGATAGGAACAAAGTGTGGGCCCTGATGTTGAGGGGTTCCAGGCATAACAGGAGAGACAGAGAAACGATGACAAGAAGGCAGCCCTCAGAGCCAGTGACTTGTCAGGTCACAGGGAAGAGCTCAGATGGAGCCCAAGCGTCTGACTACAAGGTCCACGCCGACTCCAGGACACCTAACTGTGTTTCCAGGAAGGGACCTTTTGAATTGGGTTTCATAGGTTAGGTAGGAGTTCTCCAGATGGCGAGCGGTTCAGGCGCAGGAAACGGTAAGTGCAGAGGCCCGAAGAGGAGAAATCAGAGGGCTTGTTCCGGAGGCAGCATGCGGGAAGAGTAGTGGGGCCAGCTCCTGGCAGGCTGAGGGGACTGTTTGTAGCCTGAAGGTAAAGGAAAGGCTGGAGTTTTATCCGGTAGACAAAAAGGAGCCAGTAACGTGCTGGAAACAGGACACTGACATGATTACATGTGAGCTTCACTTTCTCGGCGCCGTTCATCAGAAAATGAGAAAACAAAACAACAACTAGATGGCTGGGGGCCGAACGTCAGCCTGGGCCGAGTCGCAAGGAGAAACACGGAGATCTGGGTGCTCTCGCTCAGGAAGGACACGGTGCGCTCATTAAAGCCGTTCATTGGGAACCTGGGACTGTGATTGAGGGGGGTGGTTTCCCCGTCCCCAGGACAGGCGAGAAGTGCAGGTGCGCGGGGGTGGGGCGGGGTGGTGATGAGCACGGGGGGGCTCACAGCAGGAAGGGGAGGAATGAGGGCTTCCGTTGCTCTCTCAGACCAAAAACCGGCCTGCCCTGCAGAACTTTCTAGTTCCCTGACCAGCGCGGTAGGCCCGGAAAGCGGCCCAGTCCAGGGCGGGGGCGCGGCCCTTCCCAGCCTGCGTCCTGTCCAGGAGCTCCCGGGGAAGGTGTCACCGCAGGCCATCACTGGGGAGCACCCCCAAAGCTAAAATAAGGCTTGTGTGTGCTCCAGAAAGACTCTGCTGGAAGCGCTGGCCCGCCGGCCCTGGAAATAACCCTGTCGGCTGGCTTCCTGCCCAGAGAAGTCAGGGCGGAGGCAGGGAGCCACGCTTCCGGTCCCCACACCCTTTTATTTTGGGAAAATCAAAGGCTCCCCACCAGGGGCTGCCTGCAGAGGGAGGGGCGGCCCTGTCCCTGCAGCTCTTGCTGGCGAGCAGTGGGGCCCAGAAGCAGGACAGTGGCCCTCCCTCCCTCCCCCTGCTCTTCTAACAGCTTATCAGCTCCAGGCCTCAGGGACCAGCTGGACCCCGGACCCCGGACCCTGGACCCCAGGCCCCGGAGGGATCCATTCTGCTGCTTACGTGCTGTGACACCGCGGGGACCAGCGTCCTCGTGGTACACTGGGGACAGACCGCTGGCAGGTCTACCATGCTGTGACGATGCCAGGGGCCAGTGCAGACAAGGTCCACGCCCCACAGACCACCCTAACTGGGCCTTGGTCACTCACTTCTTCAGGATCGCCCGCGGGCCTAGCCTAACAGACCGGTGGGTTCCTCTCAGCAGCCTCCGACCTGCTGACCTCTGACCTACCTCCCTTTAAGGTCGCCACCCCTGCTCCAAACCTGTGTCATTCCTCTTAAACCCCACGGCAGCCCCCTGCCCGCCGCCGTCCTGCCCTCCCAATCCCCACCACCACCTGCCAGCGGCCTCCGCTCCTTTTTCCAAACCGAAGGGAGGCAGGCCTCTCCACCCCGGAGGGCAGGGGACCCCTTTCTTCCACCTGACCCCCCACTTCTGGCCTCCAGCTCCTGTGCGTGTGCTTTCTGTCTGGCTTCTGGAACAAGCACCCGCCTCCTCCCCGGACCCCTGCCTCCCTCTCTCCCTCCATGGGGGGCCTGACACGTCCTCCTGAGGTTGGAGCCTGACTTGCTTTTCCCTAGTCCCAGCGCCTTTCCCAAATCACAGGGACCCCAGAACCAGCTTTTTGCCTTCGCCATGGACCACGTGCTCTTCTATTTACGTAGCTTTTTCTTTAACGTGACTCTCTTTCCTCGCTTAATTTGAAATCAGAGAGAAAGCTTGATGTCTCCACCACAAAAGGAGAGCAGCCTGAGGCAGACGGTGCTGGCGTCCCCAGTGTCTGTCCACACCTTGTTTCCGTGAGGCCCCTGACGTCTAGCTGACGCGTGGCTGCCCAGAATCCAGGCCCATTTCCCAGCTCGCTGTGCAGTACAGTGTGGATATTCTCTGGAGTTCGGCAGGCAGATGCACGCGTCAGCATCCCCTTCCTCCTCCGGAACGCAAGCACAATAGCCGGAGCACCGGCAGCTCTGTTGGACCATGAGAGGAGCAGCGAGAAGATGGAGGGAGCCGGGGCTCCTGATGGCCGTGCAGTCTCTCCACCAGCCCACCAAGATTTCTCTCAGGGCCGCATTTGTTTGAGAGAAATACACTTCTCTCACTGAAGCCACTGTGGTTCGGGGACTTCAGAAACCACAGTATCACTTGGGGTCAGCAGTCAATGACTGTAAGGAATGAAAAAATAATATTCTGAAATTGTCGATAGAACCAGCTGCCCGCCAAGGCTCTGGATGCGAAGGCTGCTGTCTTTGTGAAAGAGGACATTAGTCATCCTTAGGCCGAGACTGTCTCCATGTATTCAGGACTGACCGGTAATTGAAACGGGAGCGACTTTCTCCCCACGTGATTCCAAGCAGGTGAGTGCCAGGTCCCTTACCTCACCGCTGCCTCAAATCAGCAGCCCGGACGTGCCCCGAAGGCTGGAGGCACAGCGCGGCAAGAGAGAGCCTGCCTCCCTCAGCACCCCACCGACCACCCCCACTCGTGGCCTGGGACCACCTGGCATCGCGCCCTCCCCGGGGCCCCGTGTGCTTGGCCGTGATGAGCAGCCCTGCTCCGAGCCATGGATGTATGTGTTCACTGGCCTCCAGAACCCCATGTCCCGCCTCTCCCACGGCCTCACGCTGCCTCCTCACACCCCACCCAGACATGACGCTGGTTCATCACCCCACACACCTTTCTCGAGCACTTGCTCTCTGTGGCTATGAGCATGGGCTCCGGAACCAGGCCACCAGGCCTGGCCCCTGCTGGCTGGGACACCCGGGGAGTTACGTCGCTTCTCTCTGCCTCGGTCCTGCCCATCTGTAAAATGGGCCTGGAAGGTGAGCCACTCAGGACATCTCAAGCCCTTAGAAAAGAGCCCAGGGCGGGCCCCCACGACATGTCAGCTCTTCTTGTTGCGTCCCCCTTCCTGCCGGCCAGGTCCCCAACATGAGCCCAGCGTCGCTCTTTCTGCCAGCGGCGTGCCTCCCCGCCGGGCCACGCCACTGACTCGCGTTGCGCGTAAGTTCAAGTGAGAAAATGTTAGCACGTGGAGCCCGGGGCCTGGAGGTCCGCACACTGGCTGTGGATTCGGACTTCCGTGCCTATTTGCTGTGTGGCCCTGGGCAAGTTGACCTCCACTCTTGAGCCTCATCTTCCTCACCTGAGAAATGGGCCGATGGCCCCATGATCTGTTGGTGCAAGCAAACCACCGAAAGACTCAGCGGCTTGAGACGCCGACCACGCTCCCGTCTCCTGGCTTCCTGCGGGGCGGGACTCAGGAAGGGCTCAGCAGGTGGTTCCGGCTGCGGAGATCCAGTCCCAACCTGGCGGCCCGGCGCACAGCCTCGAGACCAGGGCGAGTCACCAGCCTGCCCGGGGTCCAGGAGAGGGAAATGCGAGTCCCCTCTCTGATGGGGCTGTGGGAAAGTTCCAGAAGAGCACGTGGGAAAGTACAGTCACACTGGCCTCGGAGGGTTTGTGGGTGGAAACACCTGAACGTTTTGCCGTGTGCCCGCTAAGTGATGTCAGCAGCCCAGCGGCCCCGTTAATCAGGGGGCCCTGGAAACCCGCCCCTGCTCCTCCTCCCCCGCCGGGTCAGGTCGCATCCTGTTTGCAGCCCACAGGAACCGGCTCCTGGGAGACAAAGACCTGTTGGTTCACTCGGAGTGGCCGGCCGCAGGGCTGAGGGTTGCGTGGGGCGCTTCGCCCAGGCCCGGCGAGAGCGGGGTCCCCACGGGCATTCCCTTCGGGCAGGTGAGCTCACCTGAGGCTCATCCCCACCGCCGGGGTGGCAGCCGCTCCACGGGCAGATCCTGGCAGAGTGTGGTGGCATGATTCACCTCCACCTGCCGAGCGGCTCCGAGATAAGAATTTCTGCCGAAGGGAAGCTGAGCAGTGGGGGCTGGAGGACGCATTGCGGGACAGCGGCCCTCTTGGTCCCTGATCATGGAGTTCGTGAAAGGCCACAGAGGCAGGGAACCCTAGCTTGGGGTCCCTTCCACGACCCCATTCACTGGGCTGATCGACGTTCCACAAATTCACATCCCCCTGCGACCTCCGAATGGGACCGAATTTGGAAATGGGGTCTTTGCAGGGTAACCGAGTTAAGGCGAGGTCCCACTGGAGTAGGGTGGACCCTAAACCCGGTGACCAGTGTCCTTATAAGAAGATGAAGTTTGGACAGAAAGACACATGGGGAAGAACGCTGTAGGATGACCGAGGCCGAGGCTGGGTCCGTGCAGCTACAAGCCCAGGATTGCCAAGGACTGTCAGCACCTTCTAGAAGCTGGGCCAGGGGCATGGAGCGCGTCTCCCCACGCGCCTCCGGAAGGAGCCAGCCCCACTGACCCGCGGGTGTCAGGGCTGCTGGCCTCCAGACTGTGGGAGGGTCCCCTCTGTGGCTCTAAGCCGCCCCGTCTGGGGGCTTGGGCTCCAACTACCGGACGGCGCTCACACATGCCGTCCTGCCCGCCCCCGGCTTGAGACCACCCACTCAGCTGCTCTCTCTGGCTCGCCAGCCACGGCGGGGAGAAAAGAAAAAGCCTCGAGTCTTTCGAAAGCACAGGGGAGACCCGACGCCGACCGAGTGTGCCCGTGTCCCCCACGGGATTGGCTGCGCAGGTCACAGCTGCATCTGCTCGTGCGGCTAAGGAGCCTTGCCTCATGCATCCCCTGCCTCTGCTCCCTAGTAGGCGGGGCCACCCCAGGGCAGCACCGCTCAGACACCCCACGTTGGTCCCCTTCTTCAGGGACACACACCTGGGAGGAACCCCGTGTTTTCTCACGGACGAAGCGGGACCCTTTGCCAGACAAATTCCGAGACAGACTCACTCTCGGGGGGCAGAGAGCCCTGGGTCCCGACCTTCTCAGGGAACAAGAATCACGGAACAGATCTCCCCTCGAGGGGAGAGAAGAGGGCTGGGGGAGCCCTCTCTGTCTCCCCCCGACCCCGCCCCCCAGCCATCTGGACAGAGAGCACCTCGATCCCACCAGACCCTCCTTGACGGTCCTGTCGCCCACGTGCCCCCGCCGGCTCTAGCTTTGGGGTCAGGATCAGTGGTTCTGAACCGAATCCCCACTTTTGTCTTCTGGTAAAATGCGCGTGACATGGACCGGACCATCTAAACCATTTCAAGCAGCATCAACCCGCTCACACGGCTGCGGCCGCCAGCCCTGTCTGCCTCCAGAACCTCGTCTTCAGCACGAGACCGTCCCGTGGCCCACTGACTCCCAGTCCCTGGCACCCACCGTCCGGCTCCGTCCGTGAGTCCGACTGCACGAGGGACTCCAGTGAGTGGGTCCTACGGGGTCTGTCCATTGGTGCCCGGCCTGTTTCTCAGCCCAGTGTCCTCCAGGAGCGCCCACGCCGCAGCGGGGGTCAGAATCCCAGGACCCCATACCATCCTTTTCAGCCCCTGAAATGGGATTCTAGAAGGATCTATCACCCTGCCCCTCCCCCCACGTAATGTCAAGTAGAACCATGCTCACTGTGACAGGAAACCCCCACCCTGTACTTCCAAACGCCTCCCTGATGTCCTGTGTGGCCTTTCCTGGGGACCAGGGCTCCTTGCTCCTCATCCCCTCCCCAGGTCTCGGGGGCCCCTGACAGCCCCAGAAAGGCTCCTCCTTGCAGACTTCTTTCCTGTAAGCCAATCACGTGTGTAGGAGGCTGCAGAGGGCAGAGTCAGCCCCACACCCCATCTTGGCAGAGGCTCAGCTGGGGGCACCCCACGGGTTTCCCACCATCCTTAGCCATCATTCCCATTTCAGAGGTGTGGAAAGTGAGGCCCAGAGGAAAGGAGGTCCTGGGACTAAGGTGCACCGTGTGCCTCCCAGGCACTGCAAACCATGCGTCCTTACTGCTCGCGGCATCCCCAAAGAGACAGATGGTTCCATTTTCCAGAAGGAAACGCTGAGGTTCAGAGGGGCAGGGTGACATCACAGAGCTCATCGGTGGCAAAGCCACATCAGGAGCGAGGAGCGCTAATTCTGAGTCCCTACACCCTCCTGGCCTCTGCGTGGAAGGGCCCAGGGGCTCAGATGCCCCTCACCCCTGACAGTGGCTGCAGGGCCCCTGCCAGCCTCAGAAACTGGGCCCCCGTCCCCGATCCCGTTGCCAGTGTGGGAGGAGGCAGCAGTGGCCCTGCTAAGGTCCACCTGGCTGGCTGTGTGGGCAGCATGGCGTGTCCCTCCCATGAGCCAGGAGCTGATTAGCGCCCACTCGGCGCGGAAGAGCAGGCAGAACCAGGGGCAGACAGCACAGCTGAGGCTTCGAGACCGTGCCCGGTTAGCTTCTCTGCAGCTCCTGGCTTCCCCCGACTCTAGAACAGCGGCTTCCCAGTCTCGCCCAGGACTCCCTCCTTCCTAACACCAAAAAGGTTGCATTTGCCCCTTTGTTCTGCTCCTGCCCCCAGCACTGCCCTGTAGAGCCGGGCGGGCAGTGCCTATTCTTCAGCCTGGCATTCAAGGCCTTGGTGCCAACGTCAGCCTCCTCCCCGTTTCTGGCACTACTCTCTGCCTGGCGAAATTCCCGTCTGTCCCCAGAACATACCATGACTTTGCTGCCTCTGAGCCTTTGTCTCTCTGACCCCCACCACGGCTACGTTCCCCACCCCGTTTCTCCTCCTGGGCTGACAGGACAGGCCTGGACTTGGAGGAACCTCACTACGGACCCTCGTTACAGACCATGACATTG
Organism: Ailurus styani; assembly: GCA_002007465.1. Lineage (NCBI taxonomy): Eukaryota > Metazoa > Chordata > Mammalia > Carnivora > Ailuridae > Ailurus > Ailurus styani. The sequence goes on from LNAC01000014.1 coordinate 7,775,859, forward strand.
CTGACCTAGCAAGCTGTGGGACACTGGACAAGCCCCTGAACCTCTCTGCGCTTCGATTGCTTCCCGTGTAAAATGTCAGCCTATTCAGTACGTGTTCATCGAGCTCCTACTATGTGCACAGTGGTCTGGGGATTCAGCAGTGGGGAAGTGTGGTTTTTACTGTCTATCCTTTTCTACCTTTTTTTTTTTTTTAAAGATTTTATTTATTCATTTGACACACAGAGAGAGATCACAAGTAGGCAGAGAGGCAGGCAGAGAGAGAGGAGAGAGGAGGAAGCAGGCTCCCTGCCAAGCAGAGAGCCCGATGCGGGCCTCGCTCCCAGGACCCTGGGATCATGACCTGAGCCGAAGGCAGCGGCTTTAACCCACTGAGCCACCCAGGCGCCCTACCCTGACATGTAAAGTGCCAGGAGGAAGTGATTGTTTAACCGCAGCCGTCACCAAAGTGCTGCCCTCCAGTCATCCAGGCTGCCCCCTGCAGTTAGACCGGACCCCCCACCTCCTCTGGGATCTCCTGGCACCTTTGTACTATTTCATCCATTCTGTCCATTCATTCACCACCTACTCATCCATCCATCCATCCTCCAACGATCCACTCATTCACCCATCCATCCACCCATTTATCCATCCAACTATTCATCTCTCCACCCATCCATCCATCTATCCATCATCCATCCATTCATCATTCCTCCATCCATCTGACCATTCATCCATCCATCCATCCATCATCCATCCATCCATCCACTCATCCACCCATCTGTTCTTCCATCCATCCATCATCCATTCATCATCCATCCATCCATCCATCATTCATCCATCCACCCACTCATTCACCCTCCTATTCATCCATCTACCCATCCATCCATCCATCCATCCACCCACCTATTCTTCCATCCATCCAACATCCATCCATCATCCATCCATCCATCCATCCACTCATTCACCTTCCTATTCATCCATCTACCCATCCATCCATCCACCCATCCATCCATCCATTTTTCCATCCATCCACCCATCCATCCATCCACCTACCTATTCTTCCATCCATCCATCACCCATCCATCCATCATTCATCCATCCCTCCACTCACCCATCCCTCCACTTATTCACTCATCTATTCATCCATCTATTCATATGTATATACATCCATCATCCATTCATCCATCCATCCATCCATCCATCCACCCAGCCCCAATACATTCATCCACTCATTAGTTATTTACAACATACTCACAACATGCCAAGTCCTCTGCCTGGTGGGTAGGAGATAAAGGCAATACAGTCTTGTTCCTTCCCGTCATGGAGGTAACTGTCAGGTGGAAGAGAAATGCCATCAGAAAGTATTTACAGTATCTGAGCTTTGGTAGATCGTGTACAGAGCACATGGTTCAGATGCATGACTTGCAGAAATGGGGCATCAAAGTTGACACCTGAAAGTTATAGGCAGGTGAACGTGGGGCAGGGATGGGGGAGTATGTCCCTGTGAAGGGTAGAAGGTAGGTGAGAAGGTAGGTGGAGAGGAGTGCAGGCCTGGAGAAGGAAAAAAAAGACCTTATAGGCCATTTAAGGAATTTGAACTTTGTCCCAAGAGCAGGCTTGGAGGGCTTCAAGCAAGGAAGGGCATTATAAGCTCTGCTTTTGGAGAGATCAGTGTGGCTGCAATGTGGGCAGTGGTTTGAAGTGGACGGGAGGCAGGGGTGAGCAGGAATCATCCAAGGAGTCAGCTGGAAAGCTGGCGCAGAGACGGCTCGGGCAGCAGCAGGTGGGGGGAGTCTGGAGCAGGGCAGGGGCGGTGGGGTCAAGAGAACGGACTGAGCTCTCCCCTCCACTTTTCATGACATAGATTTTCACCCTGCTGCAAGACAAAAGAGCCGTTGACAAACGCTGTCTCCTAGCTCCTGCAATCATTGACATGTTTCCTGTTCTTTTGCTTTCTCTCAGTAGGTAGGCGAATAGCAAGACAGGCAGAGCTCCCTTTCCTGAACATTTGACAGTAAGTTGCGGTGTGATGATGCTCTGTCCCCAGGCCCTTCGGCTGCGGCTCCCAGAGTAAGGGCACCTTCCTCCTTAACCACAGAGCAGTGTCACCCTGGAAATTCAACAGCAGCAGCATCTACTGTCCGGACTGTGTTCAGACTCCCCAGTGACTTCAGGGATGTCACTTACAGATGGGTTTTGTTTCGAAAGCCAAGGATCATCAAGTTGCCGGGTTGCATTTGACCACGTCTGTCTGGTCTCCAAGAAAGACGCGGGAGGTGGAATGCACAGGCTTGCTGAGTCACTGGAGGTCAGGTGGAGAGCAGGGAGGGGTGCAGTGACGGCTGGGCTCTGGCCTGGGCCGCCAGGGGTGCAGTCGCCCAGATGAGGCGTTCCAGAGAGGGAACAGATCTTGAGAGGGGAACCGTCCGGCAGGCAGGCGGAAGGGCAGGTGTGAAGTTCAGCAGACGGGTCTTGGCAGGATACAGACCGCGGACCGCCTTATGTCCCGGGGCGGCCGTGATGAGTGACCACAAACGAAATGCCTTAAAACAATGTCTGGAAACCCCAAGTCCTAAATCAGAGTGAAGGCGGGGCCGCACTCCCTCCAAAAGCTCCAGGGAGGAATCCTTCTTGCCTCTTCCAGCTCCTAGTGACTGTCAACAACCGTGGATGTCCCTGGCTTGCCGCCGTGTCCCTCTGGTCTCTGCCTCTGCAGGGACACGTGGCCTTCCTCCCTGTGTGTCTTCACATGGTCCTCTTACGAGGGCATCAGTCCCTAGATGTAGGGGACGCCCAACTCCAGTGTGACCTCATCGGGGCTAATTACATCTATAAACACTTTTTTCTAAATAAGCTCGTATCCTGAGTTTCCAGGGGTCTGTGTACTTGGGGGGTGGGTGGGAACGCTGTTCAATCCTGTATGGGGACCCCCGGCGTCTACGTGGTAACCAAAGCCCCCAGGAAAGGGTGCCACTGCCTGGAGGTGCAGAGGCGAGAGGAGGCGGCTTGGGACACGGAGCACATGTGGAGCGCGTGCATGTGAACGGGCGGGTGGCTCAGGCCTGGCCTCCCGGTGGGTGCTGAACTGTCATCTGTCCCAGGTCCCCCTCGTGGGAGAGGGCACCCCTGCTCACCACTCACTCCATTACTCAACACTTTCCCTCTCCATCCTGGGGACAGGGCCACACGTGCGGAGCACAGAGTAAGGAGTCCTAACGACAGGGGGCCTGCCCCTCGGGGGACACTTGGCTGCAGGGACCCTTGCAGGGAGGACCCAGCCGCGTGATGCCGCCCCAGGGGGTGCTGCCCACTCCCACCCCCTCCTGTCCCCAAGGCCTCCCTTTGACTTCTGCAGCTCCCAGGCCAGGCCTGCGGGACACCCAGCCTCCCAAGAGTGTGTGTGCTCTGGGCCCCGTCGGCCTGGGAGCACCGGCCCCCCTGTGGACCCCTTGCTACAGGCAGGTGGGGTGCCGTGTGGGCACTTGCCTTGCGCGGATTGGCGCATCGGATCCTGCAGGGGCCTCTGGGAGTGTCGGTGCCGTGGGAGCGCTGTGGCGACTCCTGCACGGCGGCTGAGGAAACCAAGGCACAGAGAGGCAGAGACGCCCACCCACGGTCACACAGGAAGGGGGACGAGCTGGGATCCAGGTTCAGACCCAGTGCTTCACAGAGCCACAGAGAGCATGGCTTTGGACTGGCCCTGGCCCCTCGTCCTCCCCTAATGGGCTGGAATGTCATTGGCCAATTTCAGGGGGACCGTGGAAGCTGTCTTGCCCTGGCAGGGGCAGGACAGGGGCCTGTGTGTTGGGGTCCGAAGGGCAGGTGCGGACCTGAAGCCAGTTGCCCGCAAGCCTCCGTGTGGCTGTGGTCTTCCGGAACTGGGACTTTGGCCCTGATGCTCAGCCTACGTTTCTCTTCTGTTCATCTGCTGCCCCACACGGGCTTTGTCCAGGGAGGGGCCTCGAGCAACCGCTCCTGGCTTTTCCCAGTTCTCACCTGTGGCATAGCGGGGAGGGTTTCTGGGCTGGTCTGGTTTTCTCAGTCTTTATTAGAGGGCTTCAGGATCTTTCCCACGAGTGACTGGAGCCTGTTATCCTCAGCAAGTTGCTGCATGGCCAGTGGGAGGGAGCCCTCCCACACTCCTCGGGGGCCGAGCTGGCAGCTGGGGCGGGGTGGAGCCCGCTGCAGGCCGTGGGAAAGGGGGCCCCAGAGAGGGGTTGGCAGGGAGGAGCCCCTTCTCTCTCTTGTGGAATTTCTCTTCCCCAGATCTTTGGGAAGAGGGGACGACGGGTGGAGTAGACTCCCCAGCCTGAAAGAATGCTCGCGTCCCAGCCTTTGGGCTGTCTTGTCTCTCTGCCCGGACCTCCGGCCCCACTCTCCTCACTGGACTAGCCCTTGCTGATCCTTTTGTCCTGCCTTCGATGCTGCTTCTTCCAGGAAGACCGCCCTGCTTCCCCTGAGCCTGAGGTGGTGACTTCCCCTGTGCTCCTAGAATACCCTCTACCCCTGTCTCCCTACCCTGCCTTCTGTCTCTGCCAATGGAATTTAGGTTCCTTGAGGCTGAGGCCATGCCTTCTTGCCCACCTGGTGTCCTTGGCACCTGGCCTCACACAACAGCACAGGCTTGCGTAGCTGGGCCAGGAGCCAGCCCGTTATCTCTCTCTCCCCTTCCCCTGTGAAGATGAAGCTCACCACTTCACTGCCCGAGGCTCCCAGCTTCTCCCTCCCCCGCTGGGACTACAGCCAGCCAGGAATGATGCAAAGGTCTCCTGTGTCACACAGAGCAGAAGCAGAGGCAAGGTGGACAAAGGGGGCTATGGGGCAGGGGGACTTCCTGGAAGAGGTGACTCAGGGGTGTGGGAAAATCAGGGACTGGGAGATGTCGGTCACGTGAAGGGCCTGCTCAGAGTGTTCTAGGCGGGGAGGAGGAACAAGTGCAAAGGCCCTGGGGCAGGAACCAGCTTGGCAGGTTTGCGGGCCACGCAGGCCCGGAGCAGTGGAGCTGGGCGAGCTGTGGGTCTCATTCCAAGTGTGTCGGAAGCGAGGGAAGAATGTGCGGTGACTCAGTCCGAGGCCGGCTTCCAGGCGCCAGGGTGGCTCGCTGAGCCGAGGCTGAGCAGCAGGGCTTGGGGGATCCCCGGGGTCCCACGGCCTCCCCTGCACCAGCCCCCCGGGCCGTCCCGCATGTGCTGGCTGCGGTTCGTAAACACTGGTGGAAGGCGCAGTGAGGGGGAAAGCATCCCGCGGCGGTGGCGGGGGGCCGCGGGAGCGCGGCTCACCTTCCAGTTCCCAGAGCTGATATGACCTGGTGAGAAGGAGGTCAGGGGCAGAGAGAACCTGTTTTTCAGCCACCCACAGGGATGCAGACGTGGCTCAGGGAGCATTTTCACCTTTGAGCGAAAACGGAGGCCCGCCTCTGTCTGAGTTCAAGGTACTCACGCAAAGGTATGAGTTATACGGTAAAAAGTCCTTACAAAAAGGGGCCATTCTTGTTCCCTCCCCTTAGAAAGGGGCTGGCCTGCCCTAAGGGTGCCGCCCTCCCCACGGGGTCTCACCCTGTCCCTGGGGGACCGACAAGGCACACCTGCCTCTCCACTTCCCCCCGTGTGACCAGTGAGGAAGGAAACTGAGGCTCAGAGGGCCCTGGGGACCTCCCCAAGCCCCAGGCCAGAGCGCACAGAAAAGGGGCTTAGCACCTGACCCCCTTCTCGTGAAGTGCTTCATTCGCACAAGAGCACCGAGGGGGAGGCTCGGGGGCCACGGACACCACATGCCCCCTCCCGCCTCAGGCAGAAGGAAGATGAGCCAGGACCCAGGCGCCCGGCTCCTGCCCCGGCCCGCGGCCGCTCGGTCCCACAGGTAACCTGCCCGATTCCCCTCCGCCTCCCCTCCTTCTGCGCCCCTCCCGCTTCGGGCCGCTGCCCTCTGGTTCCACAGCGCACGGAGAGTAATGGGACTGTTCAGGCTTCATGTATAAACACCCACATAGACCTGTACTCGGGCGTTCAACTTTCTCTAACAAACTAGCGCACGCCGGACAGCTTGAAGCAGCAGAAACATACCGTCACGTTTCCGCGAGGCCGGGGCCCCAAATCCAGGTGTAGGCAGGGCTCGTTCCCTGGGGGGCACTGGGGGGTGCATGTCCCGGCCTCCGTCCCGGCTTTCCAGGCTGGCCAGTGGCCCCTCTACCTTGGGGCTGTGGCCTCGCGGCTCTGGTCTCTGCCTCCGTCCTCACGCGGCCTTCTTCCCCGTGTGTCTGGGTGCTCGCCTCCTTTTTTTTCTTTTCTTTAAAGATTCATTTATTTATTTGGGAGAGCAGGGGGAGGGGCAGAGAGAGAGACAGTCTCCTGCACTCTGCACTGAGCATGGAGCCCGACACAGGACTTGACCGTGATCATGACCTGAGCTGAAATCAAGAGTCGGACGCTCAACCAATGAAGCCCCCCCCCAGGCACCCCTCTCTTCTTCCTCTAAGGGCACAGCCATTCCATGTGAGACCCCCTGTAAATCCAGGATGGTCTCCCCTGACACCCTTAACTTGATCACCTCTGCAAAGACCCATATTCTAAATAAGATTGCACTCACAAGGACTCCGGCTTGGGACAGGGACGTATCTTTTAGAAGCCTCTGTTCCCCCACTACATAGAGGAATGTGCTCCAAAATTTACTTAGTTGTTGGGGTGTTTGATCAAACAGGTCAGGGCCCGACAGAGTGAGGATGTCCCTGGCACTGCCTGTCCTGGGGAGGGGGGGTGGTCACATCTTGTGGCCCTCGGTACGCTAGCTGCTCAGTGGGGCGGAGGAGGAGAGAAGCGATCCAGGCCACTGGAGGTTCCTCGGGGGCTGGCGTGGGTTTAGGATGTAGACAGTCGTGGAAAAGGGCCGCCAGTTCTTCCCATCTGCACCGGCCAGACACAGCCCCAGCTCTTGCCCACTACCCTCCCCCCTCAGACTAGCCTGGGCCATCCAGGGACGTCTGCCACGGCCGTCGGTCCTCCTTGCAACCTGTCCCGTCCTCTGGGGCGCGTCTCCCCTTGTCATTAGAGAAACGAGGAGGGTAATGACTCGATTAGCTCTCGTCTCCCCCAGGATCTTGCCTGTTCCATTCCTTCCTGCCTTGCAGGCCCTCCAGAGGTCACTTGTGGACCGAATGCCTGAGATCCAACGTGGGTGACCCAGACCCTTCTCAGCTTGGTCCAAAGGAGACTGCGTGGTGGGCAGGGTCACAGTGGGGCGCCCCAGCACCCGGGAGGGAGGGATTATTCCAGAGGGTCTTGCTGGGTCCTCTTCTACAGCAGGCGAGAGCACCAGGTCATGGTCATGGCCACTTGCCCTCCCTTGACTGGGCGGCCGGGAGGCTTCCACAGGCAGCAACGGATCCACAGATGAGCGCCCACTCCATACCGGAGATCAAGACGGAGGGACAGACTGCTGCCCGGCCCTGCCACAGCTGGGGTTGAGGACACTGCCCCTCAGGCCCCTCCCCTGCCTGCTCTAAGCTTCTCTTTGCTCAGACTTGGGGAAGGGCTCCTCTCTCCTCTGCTCTGCCACCTCCCACGTTGGGAAAACTCTTGCAAATCCTCGTAGAGGTCCCGCACATTCTCCTTCTGCCTAAAATGCAAAAAAACCAAGCCTCACAGCAAAAAATGACGAATTCTCGTGAACAGACCCTTGGCCGCGAAGCTGCTGTACCAGCGGGGCCCTCACTTCTTCTAGGAGCTCGGAAGCCCTTTTCCTCAGCCCTGCCTCCCACAGTTGCTGCTCGTGCCTGGCCTGGGGCCTCGGGCCTTCGGGGCTTCGTCAGGACCAGGGACGCGGCCGCCTTGTCTGGCTCAGGAGAGGCAGTCCTCACGGGTGGAGATTTCCATCATCATCACCATCATCATCACCATCATCAATCCCCACCCCCACTGTCCAAGGATCAGGCCTCTTTTCCTTCCTTGTTCTAAATCCCAGCCAGCAGTTTCTGAGAATGTTCTCCCTCAGTCTCGGCCAAGCTGGAAGCCCTCATTTCCTCATCGTGGGACGAGGAGAAGGTGCCCAGGCCGCGGGCACCAAGCAAGGCTGGAATCGAAGGCAGGGGACAGGGGAGGAGGGCGTCAGGGAGCAGGGCGCCCGCGTGGGGGGGCCGCAGGAGGCTGTCGAGGCTCTGTTGGTGGGAAACGCGTTTGCCTCACACGTGGGGACGTGTCTCTTCCCCCATCGGATCTGACCCACCCAACTATTTGGATCTGAACTCGCGTGCTACCCAAGGAGGCAGCCTGGAAGAAGCCTCGGATGTATGAAAATCGAGAGAGCCCAAGAAAATCATAGGATCCTCCCTAAAGACGCTGTGAACGCACAATTAGAGGAACACGATGGCCAGGATAAAGAAGTCGCCCGCCAGCTACACATCGAGGCAAATCGTTGCTAACCTGTCTCTCCACAGTCTTATGTGAAGAGCATGTCGGGGGCGGGGTGGCACTGCCAGGTGAGCGCCCATCCGACTCTGGTCATGATCTCAGGGTCATGGGATCGAGCCCTGCATTGGGCTCGCGCTCGGCATGGAGGCTGGGGGTTCTCCCTCAATCTTTCTGCTTGCCCCTCCCCCGCTTGCTCTCATCTCTTTCTCTGGCTAGAATAAATAAATCTAATTTACTTCTTTGAATATTGTATTTATTTATTAGAGAGAGAAAGTGCAGAGCGAGAAAGAGACATGGGGGGAGGGGGAGGGAGACACAGACTCCCCGCTGAGCAGGGAGCATGATGTGGGGCTCGATCCCCTGATCCTGGGATCATGACCTGAATCGAAGGCACACACTTCCCCGACTGAGCCACCCAGGCGCCCCAATAAATCTAATTTTAAAAAGGAATGACTAGATACTCTTCAGGTGTGAGAGTGAAAAATGTAATTTACTAATGAGGATTTACTAATTTACTGATGAGGATTTAAGAATTGCCACCCTCAAATGCCACCCTGGACGGTCCGGTCCACACTAGTCAGCGGTCACCCCGCAACACTGGGAATGTGGGGGACGGTCTAGAAGGCAACAGTGCAGGTGGGGGAAGGTCTGTCGATGGCCGGGGGCCCTGCGGAAGCGGGCTGTCGGGGGCCGAACTGTGTCCCCCAATTTCCTAGGCTGGAGTCCTAACCTCCAGCACCTCAGAGTGTGACTGTATTTAGAGTTGGGGTCTTTAAAGAGGCGATTTAAGGTAAGATGATCTAAGGTCACTAGGGCGGGCACTCTACAACATACCAGGGTCCTAGTAAGAAGAGGGGATCAGGACACAGACACAGGTGGAGGGATGACCCGGTGAGGACCCAGGGGGAGCACGGCCATCCACCCAGGAGGAGAGAGGCCTCGGGGGGACCCGCCCGGCCTGGGCCTACGTCCCGGGCTTCAGCCCCCAGGACCGGGGCACGGTACGTGTCCGTTGTTTGAAGTGCCCAGACCAAGGGACTTCGTGACAGCAGCCCTAGCAAACTAATACGTAGGCACTAAACACAAACAAAAAGTCTTTTAGCTTTTCCCATTTGTTGTTACATAAAATGTTAAGGCTTTGGTCCTAAATTAACCTGGTGTTAGCCATGAAGATTGACCACCGGGTCTAAGACAAAGATCCAAAACGCACGTGGGAGCTCTTCGTTTGACAGATGGACTCCTCGGTTACTCTACCCTGAGTTCACATCCGTCCGCCACTCTGCCTTCTCCCGGGAAGCTCATCAGCTCCTCCACCTAATGGGAGACGCGGGAGCCTGGAGAGGAGCCCGGGGCCACACAGCCTCCACTCCTCTCTTGATTCAAGGGGTGGGCTGGTGTGAGTCTGTCTCAAGAGCAGTCACTGGTCCAAACATACACTATTTTCAAAGCAGAGGCAAGTTCTTGCTAACTCATCTATTTCTCCACCTGGACACTGAGCCCCGATGTCTGGATTCACGGATGTATTTCCAGTGCATGGCCCACTGCCCAGCGTAAAGTAGCTCGACATGAGCGTGTCTGCCAAATAAATGAGCGAAATGTATAAAAACTGCAACACCTAATGCTTGTCATGGCATCTATAAAAGTTAACGTGATTTTTTATTTATTTTTTTTATTTATTTATTTTTTTTTAAAGATTTTATTTTTATTTATTTCACAGAGGGAGAGAGATTACAAGTAGGCAGAGAGGCAGACAGGGAGAGAGAGGGGGAAGCAGGCTCCCTGCTGA
>LNAC01000014.1:7794730-7812562 GCA_002007465.1 Ailurus styani
CGCCGGTTGTCAGCGGTTGTCCCCGGCTCGGGGCCCGGGGGCTGTGCGAGCGGGCGGAGGTCGCTGTGTGGCCGCCCGGCGCGCAGCCCCGGGCATCGCCCTCTCGGGGGTGCAGCCTCGGCCGCCGGCCCTCCTTCCCCCCGGGCCGGCCTTGTGCTGGAGACACTTGGCCGCGTCTCCGCGCTCCCCTTTCACTTTCCTTCCTTCCTAGCGGTGCGCCGCGGTAGCGACCAGCTCCGTGTCCGTTGGGAAAGTTTTCTCGTCTTGTCTTTTTTTTCGGCTGTAAACTTACGTAAGTTCGGTGGTCTGACCGTCGCACCTGGCAGCCGTTGAAAAACACCTTTCCCGGCCCTTCACGAGTCCAGTTCCTTAGAGCGCTCCCCAAACCCAGCCCGAGAGTTCAGGGAGCCGTCAGTCCTCCTCGGAGCTGACTGCACGCATTCCTGTAAGATGCCTGATGGATTTTGTACTTGTCAGTCTTACTGGCTGTGTGCTCCTTCTGTGCTTTGCCTGAAAAATGACTGGGTGGCGTGTGTTTTGACTTTCTCTCTCCCCCACCGGGAAATAGGAAGAGGAAAAAAAAAAAAAGGTTACAGAAGCACACTTGTTTCCAACAACTAGAAAGTACAGCTTTGCAAACAAAATGCCACAGGGTTTGTTCTTTAGGTGCGGGGTCGTCTCTGGGGTCTTTGCCCTTCCCTGGATTACTGTGCGTATTAATGTGTTCATCTTGTGGGTTCCGGCCCTCAGGATTCCAGCCCGTGTGTGTTTTCCCCCGCCTTGTTTATATTTAGAGTGTAACAGTCAGAGCTGAGAATAATGAGGCTGTCTGTCAGCCTTCAGTTTCTTAGTTACGCATAGCAATAAAGTTGCAGGTTTGCCGGAGTCTCTGTTTTGCACTTAATGACAAGAGTCTGGGTCTTTCGTTTCAAGATGATGTGCGAGGTGATGCCGACCATCAGTGAAGCCGAAGGCCCGCCGGGAGGAAGCGGGAGCCATGGGTCCGGCTCCCCTTCGCAGCCAGACGCAGATTCACACTTCGAACAGCTGATGGTGTCCATGCTGGAAGAGAGGGACCGTCTTCTGGACACGCTGAGAGAGACTCAGGAAACGCTGGCATTGACCCAGGGGAAGTTACACGAGGTTGGTCACGAGAGAGACTCCTTGCAGAGGCAGCTCAATACTGCGCTCCCACAGGTATGGATGCTTCGCCCCTGGAACTCTACAGATTCTTTCTTTCCTCTCTAAATGTTTTTTTATGGTATCCTCTTTCACGGCGTTCATGTTTTAGGCGAGTTTGTGAAATGGTGGTTCTGGTTTTCGTAAGTCAATTGCAGAGAGAGTTCCCAAGGGTTAAACCGCTGAGGGAGGACGACTCCACGGTGCACTTTTTTTAAACACCTCGTAACTCTCGTTCCCTTCCTCGGGCCGCAGAAAGAACGGTCTAGATTGGGGACAGTGCTCCGAAGATTTTGGACAGGGGCCACAAGGCCTCCAAGCTGTGTGGTGCCTTCCGTTCTGTTGTCTCAGGCCTTTCTGGCTGAACGTTTATTTCTCATGGATTTTGTCACCTATGTCCCATTTTCTATTGAAATTTAATGGGCAGATAGGATTGATCTCACGGGAAAGATATTTTTACAGTCCACCTTTAGAAGAACATCTGTGTTTTATAAATGAAATTCGTTGTGGGGGGACACGAGACGGAGATTAATTCCTTTGGAACTTTCTCTTGGCTGATGAGAATCGTCAGCTCGAAGTGACACCCCAGTTGTTCATCTGAGTCTACGATGTTTGGACTGGTGTTTCAAAGCCTCTTCCTGTGGAGCCAAGCGAGGACATAATGATAGGTGAGGGGAGAACGTCACCCACGAAAGTGTAAGGCGAGTGGCACCGAGTGTGCGGGAGGCACGGGAGTTACTTGGGTGTTCACAGCCGCCTAGGTGCCACTTGACTCACCCATAATAGGCGCCTTTGTGGTCCTTTCAGGTAGGCCTGCATCAGCACACGTTTGTGCTCCCGCCACCGGTCTGCAGTGCTAAATTAGTAAATGAGTAATTGCTAGCCTGAATGCATTTCTTGGCTGTAGTCGGTTCTCCTGAAAGATTGATAAGCCAAACGTTTGCATTTCCTTTTTAGCACTAATAACCTGGCATTAGTGCTGTAGTACTCCTTTTCCGTGGACTCAGAGACCCAGCACGGTTTTCCTCGTGCAAGCCTCACAAATTATGTAGTTTGCGTAGGTCAGGTTTTATTACCGCAAGCTCGAAAGCGTGGGCCAGATGATACACCACCCGGATTTTAGTGTACTTGTAAATTTTTCAGTAGTTTTGCTGGTTTTTGTTTTGTGATTGTTATTTGTTTTAGTGTAATTTAAGGCTGTGCACTGAAGTGCGTCTCAAATACTTAAGTATTTGATCAGGTAGATTTTTTGAAAGAAGGAGCACACGTGACCTGACAGAAGGGACAGGAGTTTCTTGCAGTGGAGGTTGTCACCGGGGACACCATTGCTCCGTGATTTGTTTTTAGGTACTGCTCAGCATGGTATAGCCTGGAAGCTCTTCGTTGAGTGGAGAGTGCAACACTGGCCATACCTGCCTCCCTGCCTTCCTGGCCTCCCTGCCTCCCCACCTGAGCACCTCTCCACCTCCCGGGCCTCCTGGCCTCCCTGCCTCCCCGCCTCCCCACCTCCCTGTCTCCCCTCCTCCCTGCCTCCCCTCCTCCCTGCCTCCCCTCCTCCCTGCCTCCCCTCCTCCCTGTCTCCCCTCCTCCCTGCCTGCCTCAAGGCCTGACCACCTGAGACTAGCATTTCAGAAACACAGGAACCATTAAGTAAACCGTTTTTGGAACTTTCCTTTCTCCAGTGTTTGACTCGTGTTTGGTGGCTGATAGTGTGTGGCCAGACAGGTATATGAGTAAAGGCATTTGTACTACTAGCACATTTTATAAGCAAGTAATAATATACATTAATAAATTTTAACTGTAATATAATCAGAAAAATTCACATATTATAGGTGAGTGTACATTTCAGAGACTTTTTCCACTTAGTAAACACATGCTTGTAACCAGCACCTGGATGAAGAAATAGAATATTTCCAAGTTTCCCAGAAGCCCCCTCCTACCCGCTTGCAGTAATTGTGCCCCGGAGCTATACCCATGGTCTTGACTTTTTGCCATTGATCGCTTTGGTCTGCTCTTGACCTCATATAAATGAAATAGTCATTCAGCGTTATGTTTGTGAGATGTGTCTGTTTGGCCTCTTGTAGCTGTGTTCATTCTCATGGGTGTCTAGTCGCTGGTGTGTGAATATACCGTAGTTTATTCTTCCTGCTGGGCACGGGTTTTCACAGATGCTGCCCCTGACTGGTCTTGCTTGTTTATTGGTGCAGATATGTATGCATTTCTGTTGATGTGCTCACAGGAGCAGCCTTGCTGAGTGATCACGTGTGTGTTTGTTCACCCCCCCACCCACGGTATGTGAGCATTCAGGGGCTGTCTGACCCTTGGTATTGTCGGTTCCTGCATTTTAGCTGTCTGGTGGGTGTCAAGTGGTAGGAAGCTGAGTGTGGTGTGAGCTTGCCGCTCCCCAACGGCCAGGAAATGTGCTGGGACAGGACTTCTCTGTGTGTGTTACTGGCTACTTGGATATCTTCTTTTGTGAAATAATTATCTCTTGCCCATTTTTTGATTGGGTTGTCTGTTTCGTTCTTTATTGATTTGAAGGAGTTCTTTATAGTACTTTGAATACATATATGAATGGCAGATTTTTTTTTATAGTCTCATGCATGTTTGCCTTTCATTCTCGCAGAGGTGTCTTTTGATAAGTTCTTTTCTTTCCAGTGCAAGAACCATTTTTATTTTTCTTGCCTTCTTGTACTGGCTGGGGTCTTCAGTACAGTGTTGAATAGAAGTGATGAGGATCGGTGTCCTTGTCTCACTCCCAGCACCAGAGAAAGAGCTTTGAGTATTTGACCATCACATACGATACCTTTACTGGTAGATATTTTTCACCAAAATATGGAAATTGTCCTCTTTTTTTAGTTTGCTAAGAGTTTTTTTAAATCATTAATTAAATTATATTAAGTTTTCTTAAATGTATTTTCTGCATCTTTTGGGATAAGTGATTTTTTTTTTTGTAATGTAATTTAACTTAAAATTTTTTTGCCACACTGCGATAATCCCGACTTGATGTCTATATATTCTCTTTTTCCTGGATTTTATTTGTTAATATTTTGCTTAGGATTTTTTCCTCTGTATTCATGAGAGAGTTTGGTCTGTAATGGTACTTTCTTGTGTTGTCCTTGTTGGGTTTCGGTACTAAGGTTCATGCTGGTCTCATAAAACAGGTAGGAAGTGTTCCTTGTGTATTCCCAGAAGAGTTGGTGTGAGCCTGATTTTCTTCCTTCAGTTTTTGGAAGAATTGATTGGCAAAACCAGCTGGTGTAGCGTTTTCCTTGTGAGAAGGTTTTTAATTCCAGATTCATTTTTTTATGCGAAAATAGGATTTTTCTGATTTTATATTTCTTCCTGTGTCTATTTAGTTAAGGCATTTCCCCCCTCAGGAATTTGCTCATGTCACCCGAACTTTCCAAGTAATAAGTATAAAATGGTTCATAATATCCTTATCATCTGCAGAATCTATTGTGATACTTCCTTTTAAAAATTCTTGATATTGGTAATTTGTGCTTTGTCTCTTTTTCTTAATCAGTCTTGGCTAGGGGATTATTAATTTTATTAGTCCTTTCAAAGAACCAACTTTGGGCTTTATTGATTTTTTTCTATTTGTTTTTCTTTTTAAGATTTTGTTTATTTATTTGACACAGAGAGTGAGTGAGAGAGACAGAGAGGAAGCACAAGCGGGGAAATGGCAGGCAGGGGAGAAGCAGGCTCCCTGCTGAGCAGAGAGCCTGATGTGGGGCTCGGTCCCAGGACCCTGAGCTGAAAGCAGCTGCTTAACCAGCTGAGCCACCCTGGCGTCCCTTCTGTTTGTTTTCTATATCATTAATTTCTGTTCTTTTTTTTCCCCCGTCTACTTTGTGTTTTGTTTGCTGTTCTTTTTTCTAGTTCTTCAGGTAAATACTTACCTTGATTTTTCACCTTTGTTCTTTTCTAGTATATGTATTTTAAAGCTATAAGTTTCCCTTTAAGCACATGTTTATTTATCCCACAAGTTTTGATGAGACACATTTTCATTATCTGTTATGTAAAAATATTTTCCAGTTTTCAGCATGGTATCCTTTTCTATTCATAGCATTTTTTAGAAGTATATCACTTAACTTCTCAAGGTTTAGGGGGATTTTCTAGTTCTCTTTTTGTTGATTTCTAGCTTAATTCTATGAAGGTATCTGTCTTAGTCTTTTTGGGTTGCTGTCACAAAATACCATAGACTGGCTGGGTAAAGGCAACAGAAGTTTATTTCTCATAGTTCTGGGGGCTGGGAAGTCCTCAAGATCAAGGCCCGGGCAGAGTCAGTGTCCACTGAGAGCCGGTTTCCTGGATCATAGACAGCCAGCTTCTCCCTGTCCTCACCCCACGGCAGGGGTGAGGGAGCACTCTCCACCCATGACCTGGTCACCTCCCGAAGTCTCCATGTCCTTGTACCATCACCTTGGAGGTGATGAATTTGGGGGCAGGGGGCTGTAAACTCTTAATCGTTGCAGTCCCTAAATGTGCCCTGCATTGTTTCAATCCTCTGAAATGAGGTGAACTTTTCTAATGGCTCAGTGTACATTCATTTTCATTAAGTGTTCCTTGTGCACTTGAAAATTAGGTGTATTGGTGGGAATGCAGTGTTCTGTGTTTGTAGGTGAGACGAAGTTTGTTAGTCATGTAATTCAGATTCTAGTAGCCACGTTAAATAGGAAAGAGGTGAAAATAACTTTAAGAATATATTTTATCTAACACAAATATCCACAATATCATTTCAGTGTATAATCAACATGAAAAAAACCTAATGAAATATTTTACCTTCTTTTTATCATGTTAAGTCTCTAAAATCTGGTGTGTATTTTATACTTGAGCACGTCTCAATTTGGAGTAGCCACATTTCAGGTACTTTACTAGCCACATGTGACTACAGATTGGACAGCCCAGCCCCACACCCTGACTTTGTTGCTGTTATTGTGAGTTCTGTCATTACTGAGAGCGTATCTGAGGTCTCCCGCTAAGATTGTGGATTTGGCTCTTTCTCCTTTTCTGTTTTCATCAGTTTTTATGTATTTTGAGATTGTATTATTAAGTGCATTCAAATTTAGAACTCTTATTTTATTGGTAGATGGAACTTTTATCATGAAACGTTCCTGTTTATCTCTAGTAATGGTTTTGGCTCCAGAGGTTCGTTTATTTGATAGGTGTATTTGCCATGTCAGTTTTCTATAGTTAGGGTTTACCTGGGGATCTTTTACTTTCACCTGTCCGTGAGCTTACATTTTAAGGTGTACCTTTGTGAATAGTATATGCTTAGTTTTAGTTTAATGAATTTGACAGTCTTTATCTTTTGGTTGGAGTATTTGCTCTGTTTAAATATACTGATTGATATGTTGGTTTACAGGTACCATATTACTACTTGTTCTTTATTTGTCCCACCTGTTCTGTGTTCTTTTTCTCTGTGGCTTTCTTTTAGAAGTATGAAGTGCTTTTTAATTGTATACTTCTCTCTTAGGTTGTTGGAATATATATACTCCTAGGTGCAGGGTGCGGTCAGACTCAGGCCTAATCGAGTGGTTTTCCTACTTCCCTGACGCTGCTGTTTCCTTTGACACTTGACGGCTTTGACCTCCCCTCCACCATTTTTGTCATTGTATTATTTTTAGATTTTGGATAGATTTTGGCCCTGTCATCATTGCTTTGTGGAGTTAATACTTACAAGATTTGGGGCGCCTGGGTGTCTCAGTTGGTTAAGCAGCTGCTTTCAGCTCAGGTCATGATCCCAGGAGTCCCAAATCAGGCTCTCTGCTCAGCAGGGAGCCTGCTTCTCCGACTCTGTCTGCCTGCCACTCTGCCTACTTGTGCTCTCTCTCTGTCAAATAAATAAAATCTTTAAAAAAATACTGATTAAGATGTTTTCCTAGTTACCCTTTTTGTCATGAAGCTGTTCTTTACTGCTTGTTTTTTTTTTTATATTTCTGTCAAAGACTGCTTTTCTTTTCCCCAAAGAGCTGCTTTAATATTTCTTTTAGTTCATGTCTGTGGTTGATGAGTTGTCTTTTTTTTTTTTTTTTTCCTAAAACATCTTTACTTTGCCTTTACCTTTGAAGAGTGTTCCTGTTGGGCATAGACTTCCAGGTTGGTGGTTGTTTTTGTTCAGCATTTTATAGATACCAGTCCATGGTCTTCTGGCTTCCTTTTTTTCCTTGAAAAATCAGCTTGGAGTGTTACTGTTATCCCGTTGAAGGCAGTATCTTTTTTCCTCTTGTTACTTTTAACATTTTCTTTTTGCCTCAGACATTCTTTGTTGAGTCAGGGGTTTGGTTCTTTAATCAGTTTTGGAGAAGTTTTGACTGTCATCTCTGTAGATATTCATTATTTCCCATTCTGTCTTTCCTCTACTTTGAGGGTCCCAATTGGACCTTTTTACCATGACCCATGTGTCTTTGGGCTCTCTGTTTTCTAGACTTTTTCCTCCGACTTCTGTCTACATTTTTTTTTTTTACTGACCTGTCTTCCAGTTCACTGATTCTCTCTTCACCTGTGTCTAGCCTGATGTTAAGCCCACAGACTGAGTTCTTAATTTTAACTGCTGTATTTTTTCAGTTTAGAGTTTGTTTTGATTCTCTAAAAACTTCCCCTCTGCCGAGTATGTGTTTGAAAAGTTGACGTGTGCATCCAATAAGTCCAGGATATGGGTCATCTCTTGGTCTGTTTCTGTTCTTTTTTCTTTTAGCCTATGTGCTGTTATATCTTCCCTCCCTCCCTCTCTTTTTCTTTCTTTTCTTTTCTTTTTTTCTTATTGAGTGTTGGACATTGTGTATGAAGAGCTGGAGAGGCTCTGGGTGAGGCTGTCTTCCTTTAGCATCTCCTTCGACACACCCCGAGTGGGGCAGTTCCTCAGCTCAGTCAGATGTGAGTGACTTGACACTGGGGTTCAAGCTTTGTAAGGTGCCTTCCCCAGCTCCCCTCCCCCACCATGTAGCCCTCCAGGAGGACTGGAGTGTTTCCCAGGCCCCTCCCTCTTGGCGGGTCCTGAAACCCAGTTCTTGTCTCCTGAGCACAGGAGATCATTGAAGGCTCAGCTGTCAGGGAGAGCTTGCAGAGTGCTGGGCTCACTGTCTGTGCCTCCCTGCTTTCGGGGATCGTGGCCTTTTAGACCGGGCTGACTTTTCAGGCGTATACTCGAATTTTGTCTTCCCGTACCCACGGAGCTGTCCAGAGTTCTGTTAGCCAAGACTTTCTTCTTGGCTTTCTGCCGTGTTTTCTTTCTGGCTTATTGGTATATTGCCCCCACCCCTGAGGAAAGTCAGAATCATCAAATGCCTTGAGGTTGAGAGTGGCGCTCTAAATATTAGAGTTGCCTCAGTGGGCTCCCTTTTGTTTGGAATCTCCTTCCAGTTTTGGTTGCCTCAGTATCTCTTTGATGCCTTCAAACAGACTTAAAAATGTGTTCAGTTTTTCTAGTTCTTGGTGGGTTGACTTAGAGGCTATTTGTGCATATAACTGGACGTGGGGGAGACCGGCATGTTCTCTATATCCGAAACGTGTGTCGAAGTCATGGTAAATATGTCGATCCTCATTATTTGGTACAGGAGAAAACAAAACCCACTAGTCCTTGTGTAGTACCCGTCATTCTTTTCCTAATCCGAGTCTCCGGTTTGCCCATGCTCAGCCACCGTCCGTGGAAAGGCAGTGGGGGCCGCGGCCCAGCCCACCAGGTGCCCTCCTCCTCCCTTGCCCGGTGCCCACCCAGGGTGGGCTCTGTGGTGACAGGCTGGCTGTGGCAGAGAAGGCTAAGGGGGGGGTGAGACGGCCTAAGTGACTCCTATTCTGTGACTTGATCACTGCGTTTGATGAGTGTTTTTAAAAATTACTGCTCATTTATTTAGTCTTCTCTCCAATTTCATTTAAAGTTGAAAATGCAGATTTTATTCTTCCAAATTGAGTGGAGTGATTTCACACTCTTTTTGTAAGCAACAAATGAGTTTCTTAAAAGACATCTCACCCAGAGAATTCCAAGAAAAGAGAATCTGTTCGGCTTGAACTGTGGGTGGGACCCTGGGTTTTGCCCATGTCTCACCGAGTCTGCAAATCCCTGGGAAAGTGTTCATGGAGGACTCAGAGCGCCCTGAAGAGTAAGGTCTTAAAAGCACAGCTTAGTGGCGGGTAAGGCCACCTGCTCAGGTGCATTGATTGTCACCACAGAGGTGTCGGCTAGCTGGCAGCCAGGCCAATTGGCAAGGGAAGAAGGCGGAAGCAGAGCCTGGTCGGGAGGATGAGACCCGGGGGAGCATGAGTCAGGGCCAGGCTCTGTGGCTGGGGAGACCGTGGAGGATGCTAACACTGGCCGTCACTCTGGGGGAGGGACACCCCCACACACTCAGCCCTGCAGCCTCCTCTGGGGTAGAGAACCACAGGCTTTTCTCAGGCCCTGCTGTAATGCGTGGTGGGGTGTGGCATTCCGTAATTTCATTGTTCATGCTCTTCACAAGGTTTGATCCCTTGCCAAGCTTAAGTTAGTGAGTACATTAGGGAAACTTGACCTCGTGATCCGAATGAGGTGGGATGAGCTAGAAGACTCCACAGCAAGTATAGATTCTAGTGATACCCTGGAGTTTTGGTAGTCCCCCCCCTTACAGACTGATCTTCAGTAGGAGTAGTTGGCAGAACCCCTCTTGGAAGCCTGTGCTTACTTCCATTGTTTTGGTTTATGAAGCAGTTCAGCAGATCCTTCAAAGTGTTTGACCATTCACCTCTTGTCAGTAGCACACACTCAGTTTGCCTCTTTTTGCAAGCAGCCCTGTCTTCTCGTCTTTCTCTGTTGCTGCACCTGTAATCATCTGTGCGAGACAGAACGGTCCACTCCTCTTGGGCCCCTCCATGACTCTGGCCGGTTCCAGGCTCTGGGTTCTGTGCTCCTGGGACACAGGCTGCCTGTCCTCAGCGAGCCAGCATACCTGCCCCTTCTCAAGACAGGTACTGGCTGTGAGATGCACCTGAAATTATGAAGTCGTCTAAAGGAAGGGCTGTCTGCTGGCACACTGTGGTCCGGGAAGGGCCTCTCAGAGGGGTCACGCTTGAGCTAAGGCTGAGAGAGTACTGTCTTGACACTGCGGCTGCAGGGACAAAGGCCAGGGGCAGGGACGAACCTGGCCTTGATTTAAGCCATGGAAACAGCAAGGTGAGGCACCAGGCATCAGCTGGTGGTTGGACAGAACCTGGCCACGTTAAGAGCTGGGTTTTCTGTTTTATCTTTTAAGCACTACTGAGGGCCTAGGGGCACTGTGGCCTCGGGGTGGGGGGGGGGATTGGATGATTTCACTGAATTTTTTAAGTAGGCTCCACACCCAGCATAGAGCCTAACTTGAACTCAAGACCCTGAGATCAAGACCTGTGCTGAAGTCAAGGGTTGGACACTTAACCTACTGAGCCACCCAGGTGCTCCCTGGTTGAATTTTTTTAAATCTTGTGCTGATGCTGCATGGATGATAGGTTGGGGGTGGAGACGAGTGGACACAGGGTAGACACCATGGGTTGGAGTAGTCCTTGCTAGTGCATGGGTTGAGCTGTAACATCAGTGTGTTAGGCAAAAATTAAAACTGCTTAATATCACCCGTCTCATAAAGCACAGAACAATGTATATTTTTATGTAATATGCAGAAATAGGTAATGTTTAAATGCGGAGTGCATGATGTTTACATGTATGTGAGTAGTGTGTATGTTAAAGTTTCCAAGTATGTATTGAGTGCATGCCAGGCACTGTTCTAGGTGCTGAATATTCAGTACATAGTAACAGTTACCTAGCCCGGATATTGTTGTGGTTGCACAAAGGAAAATAGAAGAGTAGAGAATGTGGAGCTCCGTTTGAGCAAATGAAACATGTGGATGGTGCAGCTGCAGGATGGCTGTTTTCTCACGTGTCCGTGTGGGCCAGACTCAGGGAGGCCGATTTCCTTGAGAGGTTCAGCTGTCCTCTGTTCTCCTTCATGCTCCCCACTCCGGGTCACAGATGCCTTGCTTGAGCACCTTGTGCTGTATACCTCCTTTGGACAGACTTTGGGCTCCTTAAATTCAGCATCTACTAAAACCATCTCTCCCCACATGTGCCTCTTCCTGTGAGTGAAACCCTTTTCTACTTGGTCAGGTGGTCTGAAGCCAGGGGGATGGCTTTGCCTCTTTCCTGCCCCTCCCTCCCCTCCCGGTCTCCAGGTCCTGTGCTGTGTACCTTTCCTGTCTCAGAGGCCGTCTCTGAGGACCCTGGGGATCTGGACCCTGTCTTCCAGCAGGTGGAGTCGAGGAGGGGCCAACTGCTGTGGCTTCCCCAGCCCCCAGCCCCCTGGCCCCGTGCTGGTCCTGCTGAGTCGTGGGTGTAGCTCACACGCACAGGCCCCGCGCTGGTCCTGCTGAGTCGTGGGTGTAGCTCACACGCACAGGCCCCGCGCTGGTCCTGCTGAGTCGTGGGTGTCGCTCACACGCACAGGCCCCGCGCTGGTCCTGCTGAGTCGTGGGTGTCGCTCACACGCACAGGCCCCGCGCTGGTCCTGCTGAGTCGTGGGTGTCGCTCACACGCACAGGCCCCGCGCTGGTCCTGCTGAGTCGTGGGTGTCGCTCACACGCACAGGCCCCGCGCTGGTCCTGCTGAGTCGTGGGTGTCGCTCACACGCACAGGCCCCGCGCTGGTCCTGCTGAGTCGTGGGTGTCGCTCACACGCACAGGCCCCGCGCTGGTCCTGCTGAGTCGTGGGTGTCGCTCACACGCACAGGCCCCGCGCTGGTCCTGCTGAGTCGTGGGTGTCGCTCACACGCACAGGCCCCGCGCTGGTCCTGCTGAGTCGTGGGTGTCGCTCACACGCACAGGCCCCGCGCTGGTCCTGCTGAGTCGTGGGTGTCGCTCACACGCACAGGCCCCGCGCTGGTCCTGCTGAGTCGTGGGTGTCGCTCACACGCACAGGCCCCGCGCTGGTCCTGCTGAGTCGTGGGTGTCGCTCACACGCACAGGCCCCGCGCTGGTCCTGCTGAGTCGTGGGTGTCGCTCACACGCACAGGCCCCGCGCTGGTCCTGCTGAGTCGTGGGTGTCGCTCACACGCACAGGCCCCGCGCTGGTCCTGCTGAGTCGTGGGTGTCGCTCACACGCACAGGCCCCGTGCTGGTCTCCTGCACCTTCTCTGTGAATGTGCTGTTCTCTCCAAGAGGAAGGCCTTTCTTACTGATCCTGTCTTCCGCTCGCTAGCCCTTAGTGCTGGTACCACTCAGTCACTGGGTGACCGGCTCTGTAGGGGAACCAGTTTTGCCTCAAAATGTGTATGAAGAGCCTCAAAAATGCTCGTATTCTGACTGAGTGGTTTTCCTCGTGCTGAGGAAAGTGTTCTTACCTGGAGGAAACAGTGCTTATGATACTTACGTATCTGATGAGTTAGGACATTGTGAGAGTGACACATGCCAGCTACAGACCACATGAAAGTGCGAACACCACTTAACCCCCTTCCACGGGGTCTTGACGCCTCTTGGTTTTGCCCCCAGCCTTCCCTCATCCCTCCGTGCCTGGCACTACTTGGGGAGACTCATGGTTTCCATGTGGGAGGACGTAGGAGGGGGCTACGGGGTGACTGCAGACCCCTCTGACCTGTGGGGAGCCCCAGGAAGTCCTCGGGGCTGCTTCGTCCACCCCGTCCTGCGCAGACCCATTCCCGTTTGTGAGCTGCAGAGGGAACTGCCCAGCCCTCCGTCCTTCTCCCTGGACTGACTGACCCTCTTCCATGAAGAGCACCCCTTGTCGTCCTTCTCCCCCTTATAACTGCTGTGCACGCTTGCCTTTGTGTTTATTCAGTGATCACACTCAGTTATCATCATCATTCCTTAGATGCTCCGTTGTCCCCCTCAGATGGGCTCCTGTGTCCTTTTGCCAAGGCCCTATTAGTCTTTGAACATTTTGCTGTTTCCTGGCACAAGAATTTGTCCCAGGCTCACTTTGTGTTTTTCCTGCCTCAGATCTGAAATCATTCCTCTGAGGAGCCCTGGTTCCTTTTAGTGGGGAAACGAGGTTCAGAAATCTAAATGAGCTAGGTGTGCTCATTGTTGCTGGGGTTTGCATCTTTTAGGTCCTTTGTGGAGACAGAGCTAGACAAAATTATTCATTGAAAGAGAAATCTGGATTTCATATTGCTGTTCCATTCACAAATTAAAACTTAGTTTCCCCTTGATTTATTTTCTGTTTATGTGTGCTGTCCTATAATTTCTAGTGATGTCAGCATTGTTTTATCATCTTCTGATGTGCATAAAGCAGTTTCAGCCTTCTAATACAATATTGGTGTAATCATCCTACTGAGTGAAGTTTTAGAATGTTTTTGCAGTTTTTCTGGGTCTTAGAATAAATGTTTTAAGACTATGCAGTTAAAAAAAAAAAGACGATGCAGTTAGAATAACGGGTTCTAAAGCAATGTGATTGGTCACATGACCATACAAAATTTGATATACCATTAGGTTCATTTGTTTCTGTTTATTCCTAATTTTAGAGTTTGGATTTTTCTTTTGGAGTTGTTCTCGAATACCGACAGCATTTGCATGGTGCAGCAGTCAGAACTCTAGACGGCGGCCCTCTCGGGAGTCTTGCTCACCCTGACCCTGAGTCGCCCACCCCTAACTGGTGGGGTGGCCACGTGTCCGGGTTCTCATGGGCTGGCCCTGGATTTTGCCTGTGCTCCGGGAGTCCTTAGTAACCATGCCCCTTTCACCCTCCGAGATGAGGCCCAGCTAAGGCCCAGCTAAGCCTTGTCGCCACTTGCTAATGCTCATGTAGAGATGTGGACAAAATGTTTCCACTTTGTAGGTTTTTTCCCTGTAGCTAGAAGCCAGCTCCTGGCTGAATTCTGCAGGCTGGGATTGTGGTTCATTTGGCAGGCAAGGTCCACCCGTGGAGTTTTTACTCTTGGCTGTCAGGGTCTCATTCTCATTCCGAGGAGGAAATGTCATTTTGCTCTGAAAATAAATTTGGGAGCTTGAAGCATATCTTGCATTTCCAAGTTTTTCTGCTTTGCAAATGGGCTAATTATCCCTCCTGCCTATATAGTTTGAAACCTTTGCCAGTGGTAATATAAAAATTGATTTTGGGCAGTGTATGCTGAAGTTGAATCGTGTGTATGAAAGTTGAGGTTCCCTTGAGGCTCATCCATATTTCTGAGGCGTTGATTTCTCTTGAAATCTTCCGGTGCTCTTGAGAAGCTAGGGCACACTCTTCCCACACCTGGAAAAAGTTCATGGGGAAACATGGATGGCAGGTCAGGTCCGGGCGTCCTGTGTGCCCTGACAGCCACAGGGCACGTGGCAGGGAAGAAGGTTTTGGAGTCTGAGTGTTTGTTTGAATGGTGCGATACGCTGTGGAGGGCTCCAGTGGTTATACCCGTGGATGCTGATGGTCCAGAAACGCCGCCCAGCAGCTTTCCGCGCTGGCTCCGCCTCTCACCGCCCCCACCCACACGCGCTGCAGGGAGGCTGTGGGCAAGCTGGGGCTCCCCTCCTCCTGCTGTTGGGCGCGTTCTCCTGGAACAAGTGCCTCTCCCTCCTCGAGCAGACGGGCAGGCGGGTAGCTGACAGCAGGCACGCAGGCGCACGTCAGCGCATCTCTTCTTCTTCGGCTCGAGTCTGCCGTCCGGTCCCACGCGCTCCCCCACGCGCCCCGAGCTCCGGGTGGCCCCGCAGTCTGTTCAGCGGAGCCCAGGGCTTGCGTGCAGTCTCTCCCTCATGACCTCATCCCCGAGCCTCCGTGTCCTCGTCAGTACGGGAAGGGCACCAGCTTCATTTGCATTTAGCAGACATTGACGAGAGTCTGCCGCGTGCACGGCACCGTGCGAGGGCCAGGGAGCCAGCCGTCTGGGAGCATCAGTAAGATGATAGCCCACACTGATGGCCTCGAAGCCTCTGGATAGGGATCGCCTCACTGAAGCCTCCTCTCCATCCTGTAAAGTATACTTCAGACTGTAAACCACACCGGGAAGCAGGTAGCCTGTGCTGTATATGAAGAAGCGGGGGCGAGAGAGGTCTGGGCTCCTCATAGGCTTTACCTCCTGCTTTGCTGGGGCCTTGAAGTGGTCCTGGGCTGGGATATCAGCCGGGATCCTCCATTCTGGCGCCGCCTGCACGCGGGGGCATGGCGTTTGTGATGCATGCGGAAGGGCTTTCCCGTGCGGTGGGACCCACAGGTCATGCTCAGAGCCTGGGCTCTGGCCGGGCTTTCACTCTGCCACTTGTCATCAGAGTGGCCTCACGGGCTGTGGGGACCGTGACATGAGCGCCCCCGTGACGGCGTCATAGCAGTGACCGCGAGCCACCGTTCTGCTGGTCACCACTGAGCTGCATCAGGAAGTTTGCTAATGGTGAAGAGTCTTCTCTTTCTGATCCCCAGTGGTGGCTGTAGCCAGTGGGGGGGAAAGTGCCAACGATACGGACATGTACGACGCACGGCATCCTCGGTGTCCCCTGGTGCCCACAGTGGGGGGCATCGCAGGAGTGACGTGCTGTGATGCGCTTCACACGTCCGCTGCAAGTCGTGGGAGACGCGCCGAGATCGGTGGCCTAGTGTAACGGGCAGGCCTCGCTGCACGCTGCCCGGGGCAGGAGGGCAGACTGAGGACCGAGTAGCTGGCGGTGTTCCCGGGAAGGTGGGAGGGCCCAGGCCTGCCGCGGGAGGCCCTGGGGAAGCTTCCTGTCTGCCCGGCGCGTGTTCCCTCCCGTTCACGGGCTCCGAGCTTGTAACCGGGCCCAGGGCTGCCCTGTGCTGTCCTCCGGGAGGGGCTGGGGAGCCGGCGCCGGCTGCTCTCAGCCGCCCCTGGGCTGCGCGGGGCTCCTGAAGGGTGGGAAGGGGGCACAGAGGCTGGGTGGCCGAAGTCAGTGACAGATGGCAACAGCGGGACTAACAGGAGGGACCGTTGTGCCTGCAAAACAGAAGGACGCAGGGTTGCCTTTACTGCCGCCGCCGGTGTTCGCACTCCCTGGCTGGGGTGGACAGGGAGAATCGCCACGGCCGTCCGCCCTCCGCCCCAGCTTCCCCTGGGCAGAAAGAAAGGACACTTAGCAAATAAGGATTGAAATGGCTGGTTTGCAGTTTCTTCCTTCCATCATCCCTTCTGCTACATCACTGCCCTTTCTTATCCTCACTCCCTTTCCCGATGACCTTCACTGCCTTTCGAGGTGAAGGTACGAGACGGGTTCGCGGACGGGAGTGCTGCCTCGGATGTGCGTCACCTGCAGTGGCAAGGCCCATGGAGGACGGAGTAGCGGTGCTTCAGGTGACCCGACCACATCGGAAGGAAAGTACGTTCCGAGGTGGTTTTCTTGCGCCAACTTCAGGAGTCCTTGCTCCCGGCAAGGATCAGTGGTGGGCTGAGGGGTTGCTTAAAGTGCGTTCCCGTGGACAGGCTGTGGCGCGTGGCCCGAACCCTGAGTGGCCTGTGCGGTCCTGTGTGTCACTGCACAGGACGGCTCCTCGAGGGGCAGCTGCTCTGAGGAGGTGAGGTTTGCTCCACAGAACCTGCAGTCGTTAGTAAGGCCGCCCGCAGGCCGCTCCAGCCCGTGGAGCTGGCCCAGAGGCCTCAGCGTGCGGCCCACGGGTCTGCGTGGTGCTCAGCGAGCGCTCTGCTCTGAGTCTTCGCTTGGAACGTGTGTCGCCTCCGCGCCGAAACCCTCCCCGAGTTGCCCCCCCGTCCATTCCCCGTGAGGTCGTCTGCTTGCAGGCCTTGCAGGAATACTGCAGAAAGTGAGACGACACACCGAGCGCTAGTATGAAGGAGCTTTATAAACTGTCGGCCTTTGGGGCGCCTGGGGGCACAGTCAGTCAAGTGGCCAACTCTTGGTTTTGGCTCAGGTCATGATCTCAGGGTTCTGGGATCGAGCCCAGCGTCGGGCTCCCTGCTCAGTGCAGAGTCTGCTTGAGATTCTCTCTCCCGAGATCTCTCCTGCTTGTGCGCACGCGCTCTCTCTGTCTCTCTCTCAAATAAATAAAATCTTCAAAAAAAATCGTGTCAGGCACTTGGAGGGCGCTCAGATTGCCTGGTGTTTGCGTCTTCTCTTTGTGGGTTTACTGCGCCCGCACGGTTAAGTCAGGGAACCTCTGTGGAAGGAATTGAGGGGAAGGAAGCACCTGCTGTGCAGACATTGGGGGACTTGTTTTCATTCGACAAGGGTACTGCGCCAGGACTTGGGACTGTGTCCCCTCCACTCTTCTCTGTGCCCCTTACCCTGAAGGTGCAGCCTCTTTGTGGGGTCAGCCTCCCTCTGGAAGGGGAACTGCATTTGTGTCCTCAGCCCCATGTTTGGGATGTTACTTCCATGTCCCAATGCCCCCTTTTGTCACGGCCTTTACACGCAGCCCAGAGATGCCCACTGCATGCTGAGTTCAGAGCTGTGCTCATCCTTCCTCTCTCAGCCCCCCATCCCTGGCTGCACCCCACCCTCCTCCTCTCTCAGCCCCTCCCCCCAGCCCCATCCCCGGCTGCACCCCACCCTCCCCAGGTTTCCTGCAGTGTGTGTGTCTGTGGTGACCACAGGGGCAAGGTCCAGACTCTCACTTTGACACTCACAGCTCTGCATTCTGGTGCAACTCAGCTTTCCCACCCCACTTCCTCTCCAGACCCCCTTGTTCTGGCCAAACCAGTCTGTTCACAGTGCTCCCCTCCCCTGGCCTACACAGCCCCC
>LNAC01000014.1:7812807-7858921 GCA_002007465.1 Ailurus styani
CGTCTGTCCGGGCTTGCTGTGAGCGCCTGATGCCTGCTGAGATCCAGGGGCTTCCCACCTCTCGGAGAGGATGGGATCTGAGGCGCAGGGCTGCCTTTCTTTTCTTTTCTTTTATCTTTTCTTCACCGTTTAAAAATGCCATCAGGGGCCCCTGGGTGGCTGAGATGGTTAAGCGTCTGCCTTTGGCTCAGGTCATGATCCTGGGGTCCTGGGATCGAGCCCCACATCGCTTCTCCCTCCCTCTACTGTTTGTGCTCTTTCACTCTTTCTGTCAAATAAATAAAATCTTTTTAAAAAATTAAAAATAATTAAAAATGCCATTAGTTTAAAAAAAAAACGCAGATGAAATAGTATTGAGTGTGGGGCATCTTGGGGGCTCAGTTGGTTAAGCCTTTGGCCCAGGTCATGATTCCAGTGTCCTGGAATCGAGCCTCACGTCAGGCTCCCTGCTCAGCAGGGAGTCGGCTTCTCCCTACCGCCCCTGCACCCACGCTCTCTCTCTCTTGTTATCTGTCTCCCTCTCAAATAAAATCTTCAAAAAAAAAAATAGTATTGAATGTGTATCAAGGTCCCCCTTGATTGGCAGAAGGAGCCACAGAGAGAGCTCTCAGGGGTCGTGGGCCTATGTGAGGACGGTGGCGGGTCCCCAGTATGGGTCACAACCAGCCCTTCTGTACCCCCCCTCACTGCCGAGTATGCTTCCCTCCCGCCCCCGACGTCAAGCCTTGGGGCCCTGCATAGTGATCTCTCGGCCAGGGGGTGTCTGTCTGATCATGTGTAAACTCAAGAATGCTGTTGATGTCTCAGTAGCAGATTTCGTGAGTGCTGCCGTGACCCCGGCCACAATGGCCTGCACCAGGGGTGTGCTCAGGAGGTGCGAGGCGTCCGTGTGCAAGCCCCTCAGCACCCCACACGCAGTCGGGGCTGGGGTGCCTCGGCCGGCGAGGGGACCTGGCGTGGGTGCTTACCAGCCTCTCATCCCCTGAAGATAACGTCCGTATTCGGTTCTGAACCCCAAGCCACTTATTAACCCAGTGGCCTTTGCAAATCACTGACCTGCCTGGGCCTGTGTTCTGATTTGTAAAATGAGGTAATATGTGTGCCTTACAGGGTGGATGAGCAGAACGTGTGGTAAAAGGTAGGAAACAGTTTTGAAAACCATAAAACATTAAGCAAATATAACGTTATTGAAATTAATATTTCTGTCTCATAAGTACTTGGCATAGTATCTCAGACATCTTGATTTTGCTCGGTAAGTTATTTATCCACGTTCAAAGGGCTGCTCATTCTTAAGTTTGTGTATTTCTATCGACTAAGCTTAACAGAGCCACAGAGAAATTCTCCAGCAAGGTACCTTCCATCAGAATTTTGTGCTGAGACCTTCGATTAGTTCAGAGAGACCTTCTTGATAAATTAGAGTAAAGCTGTTTGTGGCCGAGGCTCGCAGGACAGGAATGCACAGAACCGCCAGAGTCTAAGCAGAGTCACAGAGCAGCAGTAGCTGCTGGCAGCGACCGTGTATTCCTGACTCAGTTCCTGCGTGCTGGTTGTTGGGACGCCCACACTCTGCTGGCTGCTTTGCTGGGCCGTGGGGAGCAGTTCCTTCCCCTGAGCGGAGGCGGGTGGGCGCAGCGAGGGGTGGTGGGTAAACCAAGTGTGCTGTGCTTGGAGGGATGGCGGGGCCGGGAGAGCCCGCCTTGGAGGGAGGGTGGCTGAGCTCAGCGCGGGACGTCAAGGTCGGCGTCCCAGAGGCCGAGGTGCTGGGGCCACAGGTACGGGGGCAGGTGCAGGAGGCTTGTGGGGGTGCGGGGGCTTGTGGAGCCGGTGGCCGATGGGCTTGGGGTCGAGGGCGGGAGCTCGCAGGACCTTGGCTCCCGAGGGCTGGAGTCCGTGCTCCAGTGACACTTGCGGAGGGCGATCGTGGTGGGGTGAGGGCAGTCGAGACCGGGACAGGTGCGGAAGGGCGGGCGCTGCAGGCGGGAGAGACGCTTCCTTGGACAGCATTTGCTGGGTCATTTCCAGCAGCCCGGCGATGTGGTTTTCTCGGAGGCGGTGTCGTTCCTGTTCTGAGAAGTGCAGGAGGGAGAACCGAAGGCGTTTTCCAGTTCAGCTGTCCTTGTTGCCGGCAGCCTTCGCTCTGGCCTGCACCGCGGGGCACTGTCCTGGCTCGGCCGCCGGGCGCAGGGCCCTGCTGCCTGTGCGGCTGTGTGGCTCGCGGCTGGCTGGTCCTCCCACTGGCACGTCCACGGAGCCCTGGCGGCTGACCCCAGCTAAGTGTGGGCCGTCGCAGCTTGGTGTCTGGGCCTTGCCCCGTCCGCAGAGGGGACCAGGCGGCCCACTAGCCGCCCCGGCCTCCCGCGCGCTGCGCGTGGTCTTCCTGCCGTCGCCTCCGGCTCCTGGGAGATGCTGGCCAGCACGCTCCATCACTGTCTCGTGGGTTCTCTCCGCAGGGCCCCCGCCGACACAGGCAGGGTGAGGGGACCCGGTTGCGTGCAGCGCCCCTGCTGGGAGCGGGTCAGAATTTCTGATCCTTTCGGCAGAGCAGCCTCGCGGTGCCGCTTACGGGGTCCTGTCTTACAGCCCTGGGATGCACCTGGGCCTGCTGATTCCTGGGAGGCCTGTGTCCGCACACCCCCCCACGTCTAGAACCTTCTGACTTAATGAAGGGCTTGAAGTCATCTCAGCTTGCCTGATCACATGTGGAAGAGTTGATTGAGGCTTTCTTCGGAGAACTGAAGTGCTTACGGGAACCGAGGGCACGCCTGCCGTGTGCTGGAGGCATACCTAGCTCACAGACACTCGGGCCCACCTGACTCGCGGCAGCGCCGCAAGCCCGTGAACCGCAGAGCAGGGCCTGCGTGCTCTGGGGCCAGCGGGACTGCGCGCGACTGCACGGGCAGGGCCCTTCGTCCGTGAAGGACACTTGCCGTCACTTCCGTATGGTTGTTTGGTCCAGGTGTTGATGGTGCTGCCGTAGCTGGGAGGGAGATGACCAGCACCCTCGGGCAGGCCCCCCAGTGCTTCTAGAGCCTGGCGGCGTGTGAGCGAGGGAGCCGCGATCTGCCTGCTGTCCTGCGGCGAGGGCACTCGGGGGGCACTCGGGGGTGCCCGCATGGTGGTTGGTGTCCTGGGCTTCCCAGACGGCTCACACAGGTGAGCGGCTGTTTGTGACAGCAAAGGAGGGTGGAGAACATAGTTTAAGAATCTCTTGGAGACATTTTAAATCCTAGTGATGTAACTGGACATAGAAAATACGCACGTTAGAGGAACTTAGCCGCAATTGGAATGAACAGTTTTATCTGTTTAGTTTAATAAATATGGAGGGCTGCGCCTGAGTCAGAGTGGCCTGTGTGATCCATATTCCTAGGAGCACATAAAGTAGCTAAGACGTTCAGCATTTTTTTCTTGAGATTTATTTATTCTGGGAGGGTGGAGCGGGCCACAGGAGGCCACTCTGAGGTTTTGTCCTGCAGGTGGAATAGGCGCAGGTTCCAAATGATACACGGACAGAGTTCCTTGTTGCCATGTTGTTGGTGAGAGCAGAGGTTGAGCCGCATAGAGCTAGCTGTCCTTCGGTCGGAGGGGACTAGCTGACGGCCCTGGTTCTCCTGGCTGTGCGCAGTCAGAGCAGCTGCAGCAGGAGGGCGTGCTTGTGAACCGGCTCGGAATCCTCTTCACTCGTGTCCTTAACTGACAAGAAGCAAGGGGGAAAGGGATATGTGTATAAAAATCCCTGAATAAGCAAGGAACCCGTAACTTCAGTTATCTGCTGTGGGGGAGAGGGGGCAGGGCTGGAATAGAGACTCTGTGTGGCCCTTTCTGACTGGATCCGAAGACAATACTTGAAAAAGGTTTGTGTACAGAAAGCTCTGTTGCAAGCCCCTTTCCAGTGCTGCTGCTGTTACTGGTTTTTAAGAAGTTTTTTGTGACCAAAACATCTCTTTGGAAATACGGATTTTGCACTATTCCTAATTTTGGCTTTAGCCTGTTGAGGTCAGACAGGCCATTTCTGGTCTCATACTTTAAAGACGGTTTCTTTATGTAACTGTAATTTCTTGGCATGTGCATAGATCTATGAAATTAAATATTTGAAAATGAAAACTATTTCATACTCTAGTGAGCAAGAGCAGCGCCAAGAAGCACATACTTTATTAGGAAGCTTGAAACATAATGTAAATATGAAGTGGACATTAATGGACTTCATATTGTCTTTATTTTATTTTAGGGTGTTTTTGATTTTTTTGAAGGTTTTATTTCAGAGAGAGAGTGAGCATGAGAGAGCATGAGTTGGGGGATGGGCGGGGGAGAAGCAGACTCCCCACTGAGCAGGGAGCCCTATGCTGGGCTCTATCCCAGGACCCTGGGATCATGACCTGAGCCAAAGTCAAATGCATTACCGACTGAGCCACCCAGGTGTCCCTTGGGTGTTTTTAACTTATCTGTAACTCTCTTTTAAGCTAATAATGTAATGTTAATAAACAAAAACAAAAAATCCTACCTAGAAGATTCAGTCCTATTTGAATGAAGGATTTCTGCACTAGGTTTTTTATTTCCTTGGTTTGACTTTCCCTTGCCTGCCCCAACCCCGCCAGCTCAGTTTTAAAAATTTAATTGTAATGTTTTTGTCCATGAATATTTCATTAATGTTACACACTTGTTTTTGAAATACATGAAATATACGTTCATGAAAATACATGAAACATACTAATATATGTGCGCATTCATATTTCAAGTCATCCTAATTGTAAGAAATTACTTGTGTTCAAATACTGAAATGCTAACAACCACCAAAAGCAGTTTGGTTTGCTCTTTAGCAGAAAGATAAAAATATGTGAAGCAATACTTACACCTACTGCCCGTGAGGAGATGGCACCTTTTGCCTGAAAGACATGCCTTCCAAGAAGGCAGCAGCAGCTAGGACAGCTGGACCTTGAACTGGAGGTCAGAGGCAGAACCGGAGGGTGCACGCACTCGCCGTGTAAGGGAACGTGTCTCCTCCAGGGCACCGGGAGGAAAGAACACGTGAGTCCACGTAAAACCTCACACGGGAGAGTTCTGTGTGACAGCTAAAAAGTGGAAGGGACCCACGTGTCTGTCAGCCGGTGAGGGGCGAGCGCCGTGTGCTGTGTCCACACAGCGGAGTAGTATTCAGACATAAACGTGAGTGAATCACGCCATGCACTGCACCGTGGGTGAACCTGGAAAGCGGGGTGCTGAGTGGGAAAAGCCAGACAAGTCCTGGAAAGTGGTCAGCGTTCAGCGCGGGCAGGCCGGGGGACCGTCAGGTGCGCCTCTGTTCCCGCTCCCGGGCAGCGCCTCTGTATCCGGGACACAGACCGCAGCCTCCAGCGAGACTGTCAACTTCGGCCTTACGAGAACGCGGCTAGGAAGTAGTGACAGGCAGCATGCACCCTCCCTAGTTGCTAGGCCACATAGACTATTTTTTTTAGGGCAGTTTCAGGTTCATAGCAAAATTGAGAGGAAGGTACAGAGATGGCCCACGTGCCCCACATCCTCCCCCACTGTGTGCGTCCCAGGAGGGCAGCACGCCTGTCTCAGTCTATGAACCCACATGGACATGTCATCGTCACCCGCGGCCGGTCGTTTACACTGGGGTTCCGTCAGTTGTGCACATTCTGTGGGTGTAGACAGATGTGTAAGGGTCATTACAGTGTCACACAGAGTAGTTTCATGGCCCTAAAACTCTCCTATGTTCCACCTCTTCATTCTTCCCTCCCTCCTAACCTCTGGCAACCCCTGATCTCGTTACTGTCTCCGTAGTTCTGCCTTTTCCAGAATGTCACTGTCGGAATCCCACAGTATGTAGCCTTTTCAGATTGGCTTCTTTCACTTAGTAAGGTGCATTTTAGGTTCCTCCATGTCCTTTCTGGCTCAGTGGCTCCTTTTTCTTCAGCACTGATTACTCCGTCGTCCGGATGCCCATGGCGTGTTCGTCTGTCCCCCTGCCGAAGGACTTCTCGGTTGCTTGTGGGTTTCGGCAATTGTGGATAAAGCTGCTCTTCACATCTGGCACAGTGTGTTTAACCCAGTCTGTCCACAAATCTTACAAAACACGGTGGTGGTTTTTGTTTTGTTTTCCTCTCCACATGAAAGTCACGTTCAGTTTTTTGACAGAACAGGTTCGCACTCACGCTGGTAGCAGTGGGACCTCAGTGTTCAGCACGGACTAGTCCTGCAGGACAAGACCAGGCCCGCGGGGACACCTGCATCCCAGGCCCAGGATCCAGCACGGGAGAGAAGCGGGGGCCCGGGATCGGCAGGTGCTCCGTGCTGCTCGGCTTCGCGGATCCCTGAGAGCAGGTGGGGAGCTGTGAGGAGAAGGGGGCACAGGCTCCAAGCCCTTGAGGACAAGACGCGCAGGAAGCGCAGGTGGAGGACGGAGGCCGTTCCGTGAGAAGTTTGTCTGGAAGGTGATGGGAGGGGTGAGGGGAGGCAGCGAGTCCGGGGCGTCCTCTCTAGACGGGAACGCGGAGCACGGTGCGCCCCTGTTCCATCTCACGCGTGGGGATGCTATCAGGCACCGGATTAATGTGTGAGTGTGTCCCAGTGACTTCTTTTAGCCACGTGGCCCGTTGAGTCCGGGTGAACCCCAGAGCCCATCCGCCGCCCGCGGGTGAGCAGCTGGCCTGCGCCGAGAGCGGGGGGCGCCCTGGAGCACCTGCACAGGGACGGTGCGCTCGCTGGGTTGTGTGGCCCGCGGGCTGGGGTAGGGCACAGGTGCTGCTCCCCACAGTTGTGAAGGGAGAGCCCAGAGACCGGCCTGCGGTCGTAGAGGTGAGCGGTGGCCCAACACGGAAGCGTGGTGACTGAGCTGAGGACGCTCCTCCAAATGTGTGTTCTCGTGCGCGCTGCTAGGGGGCTTCTCTGCGGGCCTCGGGCCTCGCGCAGTGTCCCCGCGCCAGGGACCCGTCGCCCGGCCTCCTCGCTGCTGGGCGCTGAGCACTGAAGGGGGCTGTACAGCAGGGAAAACAAAATACATATTCTGCCCCCTCCCCCCCCCGCCCCCGCCGCCGGAAGTGAAACCTCCAGGACTCCCCTGGCTGGGGGAGCTGGTCAGGGGAAGACTGGCCGATTCACAGGCCTGCGACAGGAGACGACCATGTGTCAAGAAACAGCACAGCACAGGAACAAAACATGTTCAGGGGAATGTGGGTGAGTTGGAACCATATGTTGTGTGTGAGGCAGAGATAAGCAAGGAGGCTGGAGGGAGAAGCAGGGGCAGAGCCTGCAGAGCTGACTTGGGAACCAGCCCTTCAGACCAAGGAGACATTCCAGAAGATACGGGTGTGAAGTAGCGTTAGCGTAGCCAGCCGTCCGTTAACATGGGGGGAGAGGAAGGAGGCGACGTGCCCAGGTGTCTGGCCTGGACGGCCGGAGGGATGCAGTCCTGCACTGCGCCAGGGTGGACGGTCAGCCTGGAGCACGGAGGACACCGATGAACTCGGTTTGGGGAAGATGGTTTGAGCCTCCTGGAAGACATGGAGATGCATCATGGGCCGATATACAGTTGCCCAGAGTGGTGGCGGGGGGGGAGGGGGGGTGGCGGGGGCGGCAGCCTTGGACACTGGTCAGGCAGGCACAGTGTGTAGGGTGGGCAGGGGACCTCGGATGGAGCTGTGGGAGCACCACCAGGTATGGGATGAGCTGAGAACGTGGGAACAGGATGAAGCGGGAGAGAGTGGGAGGGCGGAGGTCAGGGGCTCCCCCACTGGGCATGTGGAGGGAGTACGAAACGGGCCCAGGACCAGCCAAGATGAGGACATCGGTGGGGTCTCAGCCAGAGCTCTTGCCGTGAAGTGATGGGGGCGGAAGCCAAGTTACAGGGACTGGTAAGAGAGCAAGAGAAAGAATTGGTGACTTCAGGGAAAAGCTGTGTGTCCACACGGGCTGTGAGCATCATGCCGTGTCCTCTAGCTCTGCCAAGTTTAGGAAGAAGAACAAGGAAGGGAGGATTGGTATTTTTTTTTAAATACGACGAAAATGCATACTTAAAATTGAATTAGAAAGGAGTATAAATTGAAAGTCTCTTTTCCAGCCCCCTTTCCCAGCTACAGTGGGTAACCTTCATTAGGTGGGTTGTCTGTCTGTAATTTGTCTTATATACATATAGAAAATACTATTATGCGTTTGTTTTTACCCAAATTGGGATCACCTTGAGATACTGTTCTGCACCATGTTTTTTGGATTCAGAGTATACAATCTTGATTATTTCATCGCTAAATATTCAGTATGAGCATAAGTTTTGTCAGTATCTGTTGCTTAAAGAAACTGACAAGGAAAAGTAAATTATACATATTGGAATTTTTTAACTGCTTATGAATTTTATTTTGATGCTTACGAGTACAAGTCAGTGTTTGAAAAGCCAGGGCCACTGCATTCATAGTGGCTCCAAGTAAGTCTAGTGAGCCCGTGGATCCCATTCTACAAAGGCTGTAAAGTTTCTCTCTCAGTGTCCCCTGCCTTCTCATATGCATAGATAGGTAGCTGTATATAACCTTTCTTTAAAAGGGTTGGGGGCGGGGGGGGGCGCCTGGGTGGCTCAGTCGGTTGAGCGGCTGACTTTAGCTTAAGTCATGATCCCAGGGTTCTGGGATTGAGCCCCACGTTGGGTTCCCTGCTCGGCGGGGAGTCTGCTTCTCCCTCTTCCACTCCCCCTGCTTGAGTGTGTTCACTCGCTCGCTTGCTCGCTCTCTCTCGCTCTCAAATAAATAAAATATTTTAAAAAAAGATTTATTTATTTTAGAGAGAGAATGAGCGAGAGAAGGGGCAGAGGCAGAGGGAGAGAAGCAGACTCCCCGCTGAGCGTGGAGCCTCAGAGACTCACCAGAGTCCTCCTACTAGAACCACTGGGACGACCGTGTTCGTCACTCTGGGAGCTGAGTGTCGCATCTGAGCCATGGGACTTAATTTAAAATTGGCCTGAGTGTGGATTTTGATCAGTAGTGTCTGGTTTATATGACCTGAACTTGTTACCCAGATCTGAACCTCTTGTCCAGAAATGATAAAAATCAACATTTTCAAGCACTATGTGAAATCAAATTCTTAAACTGATTTTGATGGTTAAATGTTGCTTTTCTGGTTCTCAGTCCTAGGAATGTCAAACAGAAACACGAATCGGCTTTGCTCAGACTTCTGTTTTATTAAAATGAGAATATTCCTGGGATTGACGTATCTCTTCAGTTCCAAAAAATACTTCAGACTTTGATTACAGTAACTAGAATGTCATTAGTAGTATATTCGGCTTACCGTGTTTTTTAAATAAACCTTTTTTTCTAAAGAGGAGAAAGTGTACTTCTGCCAGGCTGGTAGGTGCTGACGGGGTCGGTCACTTGTGGCCCGTGTTTGGGGCTGGTTCCGCTGCCTTCGGTTTTCTCTGCAGCGAGAACGTCAACACAGTGTACATGTGAACTTGCTTTTGGAATCTTAAACTTTGGAATTTCCTGTCAAATGTTTATCTGAACTCCTAAGTTTAAATTTGGTTGGTACTTTCTCACTTGAATTCTTTTGTCCAAAGAGAAAGGTTTTTCTCTGAATAAGCATAATTGTCAAATTTTAGAAATTCGTTTTCTACCATAGCCAAAGCAGTGTATCTATCCTAGAATGGTTTGGGCTGTTGAATTTATTGTAAGAAACACTTACATTTAGCCAAAATGATAGGAAATATATATATTCTCTTCATAAGTGAACAAAGACGGTTTGGGATTTATGAAAAACGTAAGGGACTTTAGACTCAGACTTGCTTGGATGCTGGAGGAGTTATGGGAAAAGCGAGCGAATGGGGGTGTGGAGCGAGGGGCTTGTGGCTGAGTGCAGGTGGGGCGAGGCGGTGATCCGTCCGTTGCCAGGAGCCCATTGCCAAGATCCAGGAGGCTCTGCGTTGACGGGCTCCTCCTGACTGGGGACACGGGAGTGACCAGCTCTTCCTAACTCGGGGGCATGGGAATGGTGGGCTCCCCTTAGCCAGAAGGTACAGGAGTGACCAGCTCCTCTAGCCAGGGGCCGTGGGAGTGACGGGCTCCTCCTAGCTAGGCGGGGACACAGGACTCCCCCGGGAGACTTCGAGGTCGGTGGTCAGCTCCTTGTGGCTAGAGCGTGTTGGAATTTTGGAGCACCATCTCCTCCCAAGCATTCTGTGTCCGCTTGTTATGTTTTGACTAGGTATTTCATTCAAAGCCAGTGCGATTTGTTCATCATCGAAAGGCTTTTAAAAGTAAAACACTGATATCCGAGCTCCCTGGACCCACAGTCCGGGACCCTGTCAGGGTGTCTGTGTAGTGGCCCCTCTGGCCTTCTCATGGCCCCGCCTGAAATCCCACCACAGCCTGGCTGGCGCCTGCTGCTTTCACTTCATCGTCCTCAGCGGGCAGGACGCCGCGCCCACCGGAGCCCACTGCGCACATTCACGGCAGCGGCCCTGGGCCCCTCTCCCCCAGGCAGCCCCCCTGCCTCCTCCCCAGTGTTCCTTACCCGTCCTGTCTGCGTGTCACTTCCAGCGAGGCTGGGACAAATCAGAGGAGGACTCCCACCGCACATCTCCCGACGGGTGGGCCTGTGCCCCTGCGTTGGGCCTTTCCTGTCCCCGTGGAGGAGCCGTGTGCAGCGGGACAGGCCACCCGCCGCACACCCCTGCCCTGCTCGCAGCTGCTCCGTGGCCGCTCCGTCAGTGCCCCCTCTCCCCCGGGTTCTCACCACAGGCGGCCTTTCTCTACCCCGGATCTGCCTCTTTCTGCCCTCCTCCTCCCCCCGCCCCCTTACTCAGGGCTCTGCTGCTCCCCCCATGCTCTGCTGACCTGCAGTCTGGCCTCCAGCCCCGCTGCTGCTCCCCGGAGGCCGGGCCCATGGCCCCCGCTGCCCTCCGCCTCAGCGGGCCCGCCTCTCCGTGATCAGTCAGCCGACTCGTCTGCCCGCCTCAGCTGGCCCGGGGACTGTCCTCCTGCAAGCATTTGACTCCTGAGATGGTCCCTTCCTGGTTTCCTCCGGCTTGCTGCCTGCTCCCACCCTGTGCCTCATTTCCCGACTGTTCGGTGTCAGGTAGGCACCTGCTTGAACCACGCCTCTCTTTAACTGCACCCAGTGCCTGGTGATTTGCCTGCAGCAAGACTGCCCTCCCCCATCTGCCGACATCCCCAAGAACCCCAGGAGCCACGCTCTACTTGATGCCGCCAGGGACTGTCTTATGTCACCCCCCGAGGGGCACGCCCCGGGCTGGACCGTTCGCTCTCCCTTCCAGAAGGGCCCTGCCCAGAGGCCCTCCCTCCGCAGGAAATGCGCACGGTCCTTCACTCGCTCCGGCCGGAACTCCTGGAGCCCTCCCGGGCCTTGCTGTCTCTCGGCTCCATCAGCGGGCTCTGCGATGCAGCCTGTCCGGGACCTGCCCGGGCCTGCTGGCCGCCCGCATCGTGCCAGTGCCTGGCGGTCCCCCGCGCGGGGGGTCCTTCAAAACCGATGAAGGGCACGGCAAGTGGCGTGTTGGGGACTTCTGTTCCGTTTTGAAAACTCTCTTTGGCCTCAGCTTCTCTAACACGGGTCTTGATCCGTACCCTCATTTCGCCCGGGGCCGTGGCAGCCCTGCCGCGGGGGGCCAGGAGCTGGCTTCTCGCCGGTCCCTCTCCCTCCAGCCCGGCTCCAGCTCTGCGCCCTTGGTGCGAGCGCCGCCTGGGCCCCCTGGTCGGGCCCTCAGAGTCTGTGGACGGGCGGCTCCCGGAGCCTTCAGGGTAAAATCCGGACTCCTCGCCGGCGCGCGGCCACCTCCCCCGCCCAGCCTCCCTGCCCCTTCCACTCAGCGCCCGGGCCGCGGCCCCCGCCGCCCTTCTCGGCCGCCCGGTGCCTCTGTGCCGTGTGGCGCGGCCCCCGGCGGCCAGCGAGCTGGTCCGGCCCCGGATCGCACCGCGGCCCCCATCCTTCGGCGGTCTCTGGAGCCGCGTGGCCGCCCCTGTCACCGAGGACCTCTGCGCCACTCCCATGGGAGCCGGGCCATTTCTTGCTTGGAGCACTGGCCACTCCGGGGTCGCTGCTGGCGTCTGTCTGTCCTGCCGCAGCCCCCTGGGGAGGGGCCAGGCGCCGCTGTTGAGCTGGGGGGCGTGCGACCATGTGTGGACTGAAGCGTGGCCGCCAGGCAGCACGGCAGCGTGGACTCACTCTCCGACGTCGCTCGTCCCCAAGCAGCAGTGCAAAGGTGACGTTTAAATAGAGAAGCAAGCCAACCCCAATGTATAGCCGGGTCCCCATGAGAGAAAAATACCCTTCGGTACAGAAGCAGAAGAGAGAGCCAGTGTGGTCAGTGCGAGTTGGCCTGGTTCCCTGGCCTGCTGTGCTCCGAGCGCCAAGCATGCAGGGACAGTAGGAAACTTGGCTCCCGCAGGTCGGGGTAGCAGGGACTGATGTGTCCCGAGGAACTCCAACTAAAATCAGACTCGCTGTTTGGAGCTGGGTTTAGATGAGGCTCCCCACGTCAGGTCACTGTCCCCGGCACCCTGGGGCTTGATAGGAAGTGGTGGGCCTTGGGAGGGTGGGAAGTGATGCCTGGGCCGGGCCACACTGTCTGCTGACTCTCTCACGGGATCCACAGTGTCTGTAAGGAACAGGCAGCAGGAACCTTCAGTCACCGTGGAAACCTAGTTCTGGCTTCAGGCCTTGGGACGCTCGGAGGGGCAGTCCCTGGACACTAGGCAGGGCGGGAGGCGCCAGCAAGAGCAGCTGCTCAGGCTGAGCTGGACCCCAGACCCTACGCTCCCAGAGTCAGCACCTTCGGAAGTATGCGTTCACTGCGTCTGCAGTCTAGCAAAACCGTCAAAAGATGTCTGTTTGCATGCTTGAACAGATAAATGAGCGTCCACAAAGAGAAACAGGAAGTGCTAAGACAGAAACAGAAGTGAAGCAAGGGAAGGACGGCACTAGAACACCATGTAAAATTTAGTTACTGGGGAAGGTACTGGCTAGCGTGCTAAAGTTTGGACCCGACGTAATCAGAGACCAAATTAGCGAATTGACCCAGATGGCTGCACCAGGGGACGAAGTGACCAAATAAAATCTGCGGCCCTGGCCCGGCGAGCCTGCTACCAGCCCTCCGCCCTCGGACTTGCCTGCCGTGTGAGTGATGGCCGGTCTCACCGCGGCTGGCTTGGGTCAGGTTCTCTCTCACCTACAACACGAACAGTATTTTCTGATACGAGATCCTGATGATTAGATGCAGATCTCTCAACCGTAGGCATCGAATGACCTGACAGTCAGCCGGTTATTTTCCGGAGGAGATGAAAATCAAAGTATTTGGCCTAATTCACTTTGGCACATAGGAATCTCTGCAGCTCATGAAAGAGCAGGAGCCAGTGGGAGAGCAGGGCCCCCTCCGCACCGGCTCTCTGGGACGGCCTGGCTCTCCATGCAACCTTGGTCAGGTTTGAGGACACGTTTGGATTATTCTTACTTAGTTTTACTGTCATTTCTGTGTGTTTGTGGCTCTGCCTTGAAACACTGAAGTAAAGAGCTGTCTGTGTTCTGTAGCGGGAGCAGACTGGTCTGCAGAGAGCACTGTGTGCGTGTGTGCGTGTGTGTGTGTCAGGGAATCATGGTGGAATATATATGACGTAAGGTGACATTGTAGTCAGTTGATTGAATAGCTGGATGGCTTCAGTGAAGGCCCCCCCCCCAGCCCAGCCCCCCCGGGCGTCCCCGCGGACACTCGGCTGACACTGACATCCCTTGGCTGCGACACCCCTCCTTCTTGCCGGCCAGGTGCTCTGTTGTTTTCAACAGTGCTCCAGGGTGTAAATGTCTACACACTTAACTGATCAAATTCTGGCTCCTTCTAGGGATTGTACCTGAAGTCGGTGTTTGGTGTGTGTCCTGATCCTGGGAGGACTCCTCCCACGGCTGTCGCCACTTCGTCTTTCCTGCGCACACACCAGCCTGCCGTCTAGGCTGCTCTCTGCCCACTTATGTTCACTACAACCCCCTCTGCTCTCCAGAGCACCTGGGTTTAGACTTGGCCCTGTAAAGTCCGTTTCCTTTGGGAAGAAATTATGAGCTATCTCTTTTGCTGCACGCCCCCAATCTCTGTACCAGGCTTAGGGACAGCTTGTCGGAGTGACACCCCTGCTCCAGGAACTGAGCACTTGGTGGAGGGTGAGCAGCAGCCAGGGGTCCTCTCCAGCCTTGCAACCACTGTCTCCAAGACCAGGGCAAAGATGACCAGGACCCAGCCTTCTCAGCCTGCCCCTTCCACCCAGGGTTCCAGCCTCCGTTCCATGAGTGGGGTTGGGCAGAACCAGGGAGCCCCTGCCTTTCTAGCGCTCATGCCCCGGATGTGGCCTGTACCAGACAGGCAGTGGGGGGCACAGTGAGAGACACGGGTGTCCTGCTCCCCTCCGGAAAGCCCTTGCGCTCGGGGGCTGGGGGACGTGGGAGCCCGTACTCTTGTTCCGGTGGGGGGTGAGGGAGCCTCGTGCTCTTGGCCACAGCCTCTGGAGGGGAATGTCCACCTCCCTGAGCTGGGAGGAAGGTGGGGGGGTCAGTTTGGGTTCAGATATTGCAGACTCACCTTTCTTACTGAATTTTTTAGATTTATTTGAATAGATGTTTATTCATTTGTTGTGTGCCATTGGATGGTTTTGGAGGCTTTGAGCAAACAAAAATTTGTTTTTATGTATAATTTTCCCCAGGTTTCCTGAGGAGCAGGTGTGTATGGCTTTTCATGCTGTGAAACTGGAAGGTGATCACCCATAATTGTGGGTTTTTGAAGAAGCAGCTCTGAGTTAGAAGGTAGAGTAGATAGATTAGATATAATGACCATTATCTTATTGTATCCATGAAAACGCTCAGTGTCTGTAAATTACCTGCCTCCCCACCCCCTTCAGTTTGTCCTCCTGAAATAACTGCACTCAAGAGAAAATGCTTCCATTTGACTCGTTCCTGTTGTTGATTGTAACAGTCCTGCCTGGTTCTTTTCATTCCCCACGGATGAGTGCAGTTGACCCTTGAACACTTTGGGGTTACGGGTGCTGACCTGCCTACAGTCAGACATCTAACTTTGGGTTCCCCCAGACTGAGCGACTGATCCCATCCTGTTGACCAGAAGCCTTAGTGGCACCGTGGACACTCGGTTGACACTGACATTCTGTGCTGTGTGTTTTATATACTGTATTCTTAGGGCAACGTATGCTAGAGAAAAAACTTTAAGAAAATCACGAGGAAAATACAGTGACAGCACTGAGCTGTGTGGTTGGCTAAGTGGGCCGTCCGTTTACGAGGTGGCTTGTCAGTGCCTGCAGCGGCACTGTCTTCTGTGACAGGCGGGTGCGACGGTGTCACTGACACCAGGCATCAGGAATGAGAAGATAACGTGAAAGGGTCCTACTTACGTGCAGGTCTAATGACTCCTGTGTTGCTGTGTGTGACTGTTTGGGGCGGCCTGGTGGTGTCGCCGTGGTTGCTTCCTCCTCGCCTCGCCTGTGCGCTAACGAACGACTGGTTGTAAAGCTTCTGTAGCTGCTTTATCACAGACGCACTGATGCTGTAGTGTTGGAAACGTTATGTGGTTTTAAAAAAGCAAGTGTGATAATAGGCGGATGCACGTTTTCTCCAATGACGAGAGAGGCATTCTGTGAGGTAAGCTAATTCTTCAAAAG
Organism: Ailurus styani; assembly: GCA_002007465.1. NCBI lineage: Eukaryota > Metazoa > Chordata > Mammalia > Carnivora > Ailuridae > Ailurus > Ailurus styani. Next base: position 7,828,452 of record LNAC01000014.1, read on the forward strand.
CAAGGTTATAAAAAAACTGGCACGTGATTAATTCTGTGTCACATCTCACTCAGCTTGTCCCTGCACACTTACTAGATTTGCACACGCAGCAGGTAAGTGTACGTATGCCACGATGGGTCTCCGCTGTCCATGGTGGACATGGACCACCGTAAAGGTCCTCATCCTCATGGTCCTCGCGCGGAGTAGGCTGAGGAGGGGAGGAGGCGGGGAGGGGTGGTCTCACCGTCTCAGGGGAGGCAGGCACGGCTGGTGTCACTTTCCGGAAGGACAGTCCTATGTCACGTTTTGCGTCTTCCTTTCTCTACCAGTGTCTGTACATGTGTTGCCAGTGCTTGCACCGCGGGCTGTAGCTTCGGTGCCCGTACCACGGACGGGTCCGCGCGGTACAGGAGCCAGGAGCAGTCTTGAACAAGCAGAGCCCCCTCCAGAGTGCCCGATGGCACGGTGTTTTCTGGCACAGGGTCTGCTGAGTCTCCTTCCTCCCCCCCGGTGCTGGCTCGGAAGCTGTCCTCTCTGTCACGTCATCCTCCGTTAACCCCCCTGCGGTGGTGTCTGTGAGCCCTTGAATTTCTCCAGGATCCACATCTCAGGACCCTTCATCCGCCAGCTTTTTGCCGTATCCACAGTCCGTTTTGTGATCTCCCCGTTGGCCATGTCGTAAATCCTGTGAGATCATGCCCAGCATCTGGGGCCGTTTTCTCCAGCAGGAATTTATTGTTGGGGTTCGATGGCTTTGACGACATTTTCTGTCACGGCGGCGGCATCTTCAGTGGTGTAATCCTTCCAGACTCCCAAGGTGTTCTCTCTGTCGTGGTTCCCTTTCACAATGGTCACTTTCATGCTGTCCTTTTCATAAAGGATCCTGTGTAATGGGCCTTGCGGGTCCTCACAGCCCCCGATCCACGGGTTGCGACAGAGACGTTGTGCTCCAGGGCACAGGGGCCACTTGGACACATTCCATGTCGAGCTCGCAGGGTTGGAGTGGCCAGGATATTGTCCAATATCAGAAGACCATTAAAAGGCAGCCCCTTACCGTCAGGGTACCTCCCAAGTTAAGGGACAGAGCGTCACTGGTACTGTTGCAGGGAACGAGTTCTGGTTGTCCAGGCCTTCTTGTCGCACGACCAGAGGACTGGCTGCTGGCGCCTGTGTCTTCCCATCGAGCGCGGGGGGGCAGCTCTGGATACGGACGGCCTGATCACGAACCCGGCTGCCTCCGCACACGTGCTCGCTCCCTCAGTCCTTCTTGCCTCCGGTCTCGGCGTTCCCGTTTCTTCCGCAGGAATAAATAGATGCCCTTTGTGGCATTTCCCCCCCAAAATAGGGCACTTCCATCTGCATGAAAAACCTATGCAGGCAGACGTCCTGTCCTCGGTGATTTTCTCTCCCCTCTCCGTCTCCCCTCCCTGCTTCCTTTCTCTGTCCCCTCCCCTCCCCTCCCCCTTCTGTTTTTCTTTTGTTATCTGCCTGCAGAATTGCAGCTCTCTGCTTCCTACCTTGAAACTGGCTGCCAGAGATATTTTGTTGGTATAGATCCTGATATATCTTCCTACATCTCAGGCTGATTTCGTAGGTGTTCATGTTGTCCTGGCAGATATCCATCTCAATTCAGGGCACTGATTGAAATAGGGTCCCCTACTCCTCTGTGATCTCACCCAGGTCCTTGGGCCAACACCCATCTTTTCTCTTCNCCTCCCCCCTCCTCGGCTGAAGCACAGTTGGCACACAGGGTTACATTAGTTCCAGCGTCTTGGCGATTCTCTCAGTGGTGTCCGGGGGATCGTCCGCTTCCTCTTGATGGCTGTTACCTTGACGTGGGTTAAAGCCAAACCTCTTGGTAAAACTACCAGACCATCCTTTGCTGGCATTGAAATTCTCCAGCTTTAGATCTGTCCCGTTCTTCCGGCTTGAAGTTGTCCCCTACTGACGTCCCCCGTTACTGAAGGCTCACACTGGAGAGCGTGGGTGCACCCTCCCGTAGCAGCGCTGCATCCGCGGTGCGGGACCCGAAGCTGCGTCACAGAAAGTGCGAGTCTTTGCGTCCGCCCGCGTAGCGGCAGCGACGGCTTCGTGAGCCCCCTGGCTTCTCTTGGCTTGCAGTGCGGACCGCGGTCTGCGGCACGGGCCACACAGCCCTCCTTGTTCCTGGAACGCCCCGACTTCCTCTGCTCCTGGTGCCTGGCACTTCGTAGGGGCCCCAAGGTGTTACTCAGGGTTTATGGGATCGCAGGAAACACAGCCAAACATACGTAAGAAGCACAAGAAGTCTCACTCTTTCTGTGACACGCGGTTTCCTGGAGAAAACGGCTGCTTCCGGGAGAGGACGAGTGTCACCGAATTTTTGGCGGATTCTTGCCACACGTGAGTCCGCCGCAGTGGCAACAGGAGGTGGCGCAAAGTCTCCACACTAGCACAGCATGGACCACAGTTAACTTTATGCAGTTGTGATTGGACCCTGCGGCTTCACGTTCGTGGACGCGTCTCTTGGCTGTGAGTCGCACCGTGTGTGGGGCTGGGGGTGTTTGCGTGCATACTTTGGATAAATTTTAACTCTTTATAGTAGATTTGAGTATGTTTTATGGCAGCAAATGATAAAATAGGGTAGTACGTACATATATTTTATACATTTGTGACATGCCTTTTTCTTAAATTTTTTTTTAAAGATTTTATTTATTTGAGATAGAGGGCGAGCAAATGAGAGGCTGAGCAGGAGCAGGGGAGCAGAGGGAGAGGGATAAGCAGGCTTCCCACCGAGCCCGACATGAGGCTCAGTCCCAGGACCCCGGATCATGGACCTGAGCCGAAGGTAGATGCTTAGCCGACTGAGCCACCCAGGTGCCTTTCTTAATTTTTTGACATTTTCTAAGCTACTCAGTTCATCTGCCAGTTTTTTCAAATTGTTGCACATCTCCAGAAAATTTTCCAGTGTGTTTATTGAAAAAAATCTGGGTAGAGGTGAACTTGCACAGTTGAAGCCTGTGTTGTTCGCGGGTCAGCCCTGTTTCAGTTCTGTATGATGGCCCAGTAGGCTTCTGTGGGCCAGCCTTGTGAAGTCAGATTGCGGGGAATGCTGTACATTCCATGGTCAAGTCCCTTTGAGTTGCAAAGGGTTAATTTATGAATGAACTTTATGCCACTTGTTTGTTAGGGGATTTTCTAGAATTGCTTAAATCAACTACTTTCTGTATTTCGAATGTCAGGCTGTTAATGGAGATTCATTGGCAGAAGATGTTACTTACTTCCAAGGAGTTGTACTTATTGAAAAGCTGACCGGAGAGTGTGTGTCCGTTTCCGTGGACGCTGCCTGTGTGTCCTGTCCCAGGGCGGTGCTCAGTAGTGCGGGAAGCACCCCCACAGCAGGGAGGGGGGACCCTGGCATCACCCCTTGGCTGTGAGTGGCACCGTGAAAGTTTAGAAAGTTCTCTTCACTTTAGAAAGTTCTCTGACTACAGAAGACAACCTTCAGCTGTCCCTTTCCTCACGAGGCCTACCACCATTTGTGAAAAGTCCATTTTGTGTGATTGATTTTGAGCCAGTTTGGGCTAACAGACTAGCCTGTGGGTGCTGTCAGCCTCTTCCCGGGGCTGCTCCAAGGCCTGTGGTCTTCACGGCAGGAGCTGGCTTAGACAGGGAGGAGGCTGGAGACGAGCAGGGGCCTTCTCGGCCTGGTGTTCTCCCCTCAGCAGAGGTTCTGAGTTGCCTATCTGCGAGGCACCTGAAAATGTCTCTGTGCCCTTGGGTGTCAGGCCCCACCCTCAGGAAGCTACCTGGGGCTCACGCGGGTTGGGAGGGGGGAGCCGGTGCGCCTGTGGGGCTCTGGGGTGGCGGGCGGGTGCGGAGGCAGGGCCGTCTGTGTGGGCTGGGGAGGGCCACCGAGGCTAATGCCCCCCGTCTGCTCCCTTTTTGTTGCCCCGCCCCGCAGGAGTTCGCGGCACTTACGAAGGAGCTCAACGTCTGCAGGGAGCAGCTCCTGGAGAGAGAGGAAGAGATCGCGGAACTGAAGGCGGAAAGAAACAACACCAGGGTCAGTAGACGCGCTCTCACTGTTGCAACGCCGTCCGGGGTCGCCTGGGGAGTGCTGTTGCTGTCTGTGAACTCAGGGCACCCTCCATCCATCTGCCTTGAAACACCTTGTCGGCATTTCCCCGTGGAGTCGACCCTGACGGATGAGCTCAGCGTTCTCAGATCCTGTTTGGGTCGTGATGAGAACTAATGCTATTTTAACTCGTTCGAGGGGGCGGCTCTCTCATTTTAGACTGCATTGGAGGGATGCACGTTTGGCCTTACATGTGATTAAAAGGGGTTTTTGCCCCAAATGGAAGTATGAAATCACAAGTGCTATTTCAACATGATTTTTACCTTGGCCTGTCCCACCAGCTGCTGCTGGAGCACTTGGAGTGCCTCGTGTCCAGGCACGAGCGGTCCCTGCGGATGACGGTGGTGAAGCGGCAGGCGCAGTCCCCGGCGGGCGTGTCCAGCGAGGTGGAGGTGCTCAAAGCACTCAAGTCCTTGTTCGAGCACCACAAAGCTCTGGACGAAAAGGTGCCTGAACCCCCGCAGTTCTCAGTGTGCACGCCCCCTGTGTCAGGGACACGCTTTGTGCGTGTGTGACTGCGGTTCACTTTCAACCTTCTCGAGCTCCTGAACCCCTTTTCTGTAAGAGGACAGATTTCTGTGTCGTTAACAAGTAGCGGTTAGTGTGAATGTCTTAAAATTTATCATGTTCTGTATATCGGTTGGCCATTGAGGATTGGGTAATATAACTTATTTAGGGGAAGACCTCTCTCAAGTGTAAAATTGAAAGCTGTTACAAAGCAATTTTTTTTTCAAAGATCTTATTTATTTATTAGAGCGTACCAGCTTGGGGGGGGGGTGGCGGCAGAGGGAGAGGGAGGAGCACACTCCCTGCTGAGCAAGGAGCCTGATGCGGGACTTGATCCCAGGACCCTGGGATCATGACCTGAGCCAAAGGCAGACGCTTCACCGACTGAGCCACCCAGGCGCCCCAACAAGCCAGTTTTCTTGACATTAACATCAGTGGAAGACATTGAAGCCATTCTGTCACGTTACCTTACACAAATGGGTCCCGAGGGTGACTTCACGTTAGGAAACAATTGAACAAATACACATGCACACTCAACCCCTCTGTTTGCAGGTGAGGGAGCGGCTACGAGTAGCACTTGAAAGGTGTAGTTTGTTAGAAGAGGAACTGGGGGCCACACACAAAGAGGTAAGCTCTGGAAATCACCAGAGAACTTGATTCAAGGGGTTCTACTTTTTATCCCTTGTTTCTGTAAGAAGCATGAAGCCTGCAGTGCTGGCCATGAGGCATCCCTGGTCTTTCTGACCAGGGAGCCAGCCTTCCCAGCCACGCCAGTGACCAGCACGAGGCTCTCACTGCCGGGGTGCACGGTCCCTGACGCTCCCGTCGTCCAGTCGATAGCACTGACCTAGTCGCTGACCTGGTTGTCTTCAGGCTAGACGACATCGCCGCGTGTTCGGCCCCGTCCCGTGTTTACAGTTTGTAGTTGTGTCTTTCCAGAGGAGTTTCTCGTCGTCTCCTCACCCTCATGTTTAATTCTTTGGTTTTAGCTAATGATTCTTAAAGAACAGAATAATCAGAAAAAAACAATAACTGACGGAGTGCTTGACATGAACCACGAACAAGAAAATACTCCGAGCACAAATGGAAAGGCAAGTCCTTAGGCTTTCTCTCTGTCTTTCCCCGATGTCCTCTGCGCGCTCCCGAGAGTGGTGGGAGCCGACCCCCAGCCTGGATCATGGGACTGGACTCTTTCCGGGGAGTGCTCTGTTCCCTAGCTCACCACACAAGGCTATTTAAGGATTTTTCCCCCACCAGAGATCTTCCGACGGTTCTTTAAGCCACGAGGAAGACCTTGCCAAAGTCATCGAGCTCCAGGAAATCATAGATAAGCAGTCTAAGGAGCAGAGCCAGATGAAGGAGCGCCTGGCCGCCCTCTCCGGTCACGTGGTGGAGCTGGAGGAGGACCTGGACACCGCTAGGAGGGACCTCATCAAGTCGGAGGAAGTGAACACGAAACTGCAGCGGGACGTTCGTGAAGTGAGTGACAGTGGACGTGGCCACGCTGTCGTCGAGCTGAATGTGGGGTGTTTGGGGGGACCCTTGTGTATGGCCGTCCCCCCCTCTGCAGAGTCCGGCTGTCTGAATTTATTCTTCATCACGCTCACATTTCACTCTGGTACACATGTCAGTATCTGTTGTGCTGCTGGTTCTTGGACTGATGTGGGCCTCCCCGTGGGCTCTGCTGAGGGAGCCTGCTGGCCGCCTTCCCTAGCGTTCTGCCCTGCTGCACCCAGAGCGTGCTCTTGAACGTCAGCAGTGAGACACACAGGAGAGTCGGATTTGCTTACACTTGGGTCATCAGGAGCATGCTGTAAAAACCTGTAGACGTATACTCCTTTCTGGCAAATGTTTCCGCATGTACAGTGATACATGAGAATCTAATCATGTTTACAAAAACCGGTGAAGGGAGGGATACTTTCTCTGGCGCCCCCACCTGTCACTGTAAGCTGTCCCTTGTAGACAGATAGTCGTCCCTCCCCCCACTGCCCTGTCCCCCCACACTCCACACAGCCGTCCCTCACCGCTCCAGGCGGGTGGAAGACCCTTTCACACCCTTGCGTGCGGATGCACCGGCTTCCTTTCTGTGTAGTAGCTTAGCACGGGTCATTTCACCTAAGAGTTTAAAACAAAGAAAAATGTTTGTAGAAATTATATAACCTACTTAGTTATATTATTCTTTGGCAAGGGTAGGAGATTCGGTAGCAGAGTTTAATATGCAGAGAATTTTGAAATTCTTTTTTTAAGTCTCATCACTTTAAATATTAAGACTTTGCTGACATAAGTTCCTTAGTCAACAGGGAGGGACCTAAGATGAATCTTTAGGGTGGGGGACAGAAAGGGCGGAGTAGAAAGTTCTGGGCCCACTTTCAGTGTCAGATACCCTGTGATAGAATTTTGCCGCAGGATTAGGCTTCAGAAGGTTGCTCCAGTTATAGAAGACTTTGAGTTTTGCTTCCATTTGTTAATAGTTTTGCTTCAGTTTTGTGGTGATTGGATGAGGTTTCATCCAGCTTTTACCCAGGGAAATGACGGCTGTGTCCCACCGATGTGTCTGGGAGAAGCCTCTCTCTGCTCTGTGGAAAGCCCGCTTGTATTGGGGGCGGGTAGAGGCTGTGCCTTCATTGCTCACACCTTCAGCCCCTGGCATTCTTGCAGTGTTGGGATATTTGATTCCACGTTTCTTTTGTAGCATCGTGTGGGAAAGAATAAGCTTGGTGAACTGAGAGGCCAGACATAGTATTAAGACAGCTGAGTCTTCATGGGTCATATAGGGGAATACTTGGGATAGTTGAGGTAAGCATGTTTTCATTCATACTGGAGACGTTGGCATCTCTCTCAATTTTGAGGACACTGATTTTATATTTGATTCTGAAAATCAGGATTTAGTCCGGTTTGTGTGTGTAGAGTGTATTAATGTGTCATACGTTAATTATTTGGTTTTTTTTCCCCTTTGAAATACTTGATGTAGGCCATGGCCCAGAAGGAGGACATGGAAGAGAGAATCACTACTCTTGAAAAACGCTACCTCGCGGCACAGCGTGAAGCCACCTCTGTGCACGACCTCAACGATAAACTTGAAAATGAGATTGCAAATAAAGACTCTATGCATCGGCAGGTAGCGGCTTTCATTGTACTTCGTTCGACTTTTATTACTAATGAAGCTAAAGACCTTTTTCCTGTGTCTTTCATGTTGGAAATCAGGTCTCAGTGTAAAGTTCTTATGATCTTAGAAAATTATGTTCAAGAATGTTGGTTACTTCAACTTGCAAGTTTTTACTTATTTAGGATTTTATGTAACCTCGATTCTTTGCTGTGTTTTGTTTTCATTGTACGTTAATCTGCTGCGTGTTAGCATTTTTACCAGAGGAGGGAGTGACCGAGAGCGTGGCGGCGGTCGGCCACTTTTGTTGGTACCTGGAATGGGGGTGAACGGCAGGTGCAGAAACGGGAGCCTCCTGTGGGTTGGAGGCCACTCTGGCTTGTCTGGCTGGGTAGTCTCAGGTCATCCAGAGCTAACAAGAAAACCAAAGCCAGCCTCTCAGAAACAAAGTGAGTTTGAGATGTTGTAAAGTGTGTCATCAGATCCAAGATAATCATAAAAAGTAAAATACTAGGAACCCACTAAAAATTACAGTGCGGAATGCTATTTAAGAGCATGTAAGATGTTCTAAATAATGACCATAAAAGGCAGATGGGAAAATACTGCGTACAGCGTGATGTGTCTTCTTTTTTTTTTTTTTTTTTAAAGATTTTATTTATTCATTTGACACAGAGAGATTACAAGTAGGCAAAGAGGCAGGCAGAGAGAGAGGAGAGAGGAGGAAGCAGGCTCCCTGCCGAGCAGAGAGCCCGATGTGGGCCTCGATCCCAGGACCCTGGGATCATGACCTGAGCCGAAGGCAGCGGCTTTAACCCACTGAGCCACCCAGGCGCCCGCGTGATGTGTCTTCTGAGAGTGTGTGTTTATGAACACGGAGACGCGCACACAGGAGAAAGAAGGCGCTTGCGTGTGGGCAGATGTTGGCCTCTCGGAACCTCAGCTGATACATGATTTTTAAAATTTCTTTAAAGAAAAAATCTTGTCTGAATTTTCTTCATTGAAAAAAAATGTTTTTAGAACGAGAGTGTGTTTTTAAAGAGTAATGGTACAATTACGGAAACAGCTGGACTAGCATTTCATTAGGCATACTCTTAGAAGGTGTGCACTTCAGAGGAGGCATGAGCTGCGTTGTGGCTCACATGCCCACCGTCTGCGGAAGACAAGGAGTCTGGTCATTTTTTAAGCAAGGTTAGGACCGAACTCTTCTTTCCTTAAGTTGTCAGGAAGAACGAGCAAGCTTCTACGAACGTGGGTTCTCTTTAACGCATGGGGACTTTTTTCTTTTTAAAGACTTGAAGATATGTAAGAAGAGCAGCGCTTTGGCAAGAGCTGTTTTGCACATTGAGATCAAGCCCAAGAAAGTGGGTGTATATTCCTTGCAGGAAGAAAAATTGTACTCTGAAGCAGCTACCAAAACAGTTGGCTTCTGTCAGAAATAATTTAGTAGATCTCAGCATTTAGACTTCGTTTCATTTTATTAAACGTAGAACCGGATAGAAGATGGGCTGCATTGTGATGCTTTGCCTCCATCCCCTAGACCGAGGACAAGAACCGGCAGCTGCAGGAGCGCCTGGAGCTGGCCGAGCAGAAGCTGCAGCAGACCCTGCGGAAGGCCGAGACGCTCCCCGAGGTGGAGGCGGAGCTGGCGCAGAGGGTGGCGGCGCTCTCCAAGGTGGGGCTGCCTGTCCCTCGGGGGCCTGGGCGGGAGGCGGCTCTGGATGCTGGTGGGCTCCTGGGCCTTAGTGATCGGTGTTCTTCACGTCGGAGCGTCTGAACCCATGAGGGGCTTGGGGCTGTTCTCAGTGCTCTTCTGTCTGAGATTGGAACACTTTTTAAATGTCAGGAGTCGTCCCCTTTTTTTGTTCTTCCTACGTGGATTTCCCTCCAGTTTTGTCAGATGTGTACTGTTTGTTTCCGGAGGGCTTGATCCGAGGTTCAGTGCTTCTCAGGGTTATTCAGCAACTCAAAGCTCGAGACAGAAGCTTTGGCTAAAGGAAGGGTCAGGGTGCCCGGCTGGCTCAGCCGGTGGAGTGTGCGACTCTCGGTCTCACCATTGTCAGGGGAAGCCCCACGTTGGGCATAGAGATTACTTAAAAAAAGGGGGGGGGGTAGAATTTTCCCAGAAAAAGGAAAATCCTATTCTCTTTTGAAGATGATCTCTCTATGTATATATAATACCCACATTTTGAAGTAGCTCACTCATGGGTTTGAGAGACAGGGGCGAGGCATGTGCCCTCCCAGTCCTCCCCATCCACTGGATGGTGGCGAGGACTCAGTGTCAGGCTGTGATGTGGTAGGTGCTGGGGTTGCGGGGTCCACGTGGGAAGGGGAAGCACAGATCCCAGCAGACAGTCCAGCCCTCCGGGACCCAGGCACCCAGCAGGCAGAGAGAGGTCGCGTGTCCCCAGCCGAGGGAGCCTGCAGGGAAGCGCCCCGCGGTCCTTCCGTCTCACCTGGCTCCGGTTTGGTGAGGGCCCCAGGGAGAAGGGGGCAGGCCCAGGTGCTGTTCTCGAAGGCTGCCGTCGGCTCGGTCCGATGGTGTCGGGTGCTGCCGAGACCGTTCCTTACAGCGGGTTCGTCGCTAACATCTTGTAACAGCCTCTCCTCTCCTTCGTGATCTGCGTGTAAAGTCTCCGTTTCTTTTCTCCCCCTGTCCTCTCTCCTGTCCCCGGTCGGCCTAGTAGCCTGACCTTTTGTCTTCGGGAAACTCTGCTGCTAAGGAGGCTAAACTGTTCGAACTCACTTCCCAGCTTAGGAAGGTAGCATGTGTGCATTGCTCCGTGGTGCTTGCTGCTTCCCGCTGTCCGCGCTGAGTGAGCACAGGCCGCCCGAGGGTGGGGACCCAGCCCGGGGCCGGGACCAGGCTGGGCGGGAGCCCCTCTGCTCGGGCAGAGCACCGGCCCCAGCCAGGCCTCGGTGGCCTCGTGCTTGGCACTGTGGCACGTGGGGCCGCACAGGGTGTGCTCCAGGCGGGAGGAGAGGACACCCCCGCCGGGCGGAGCGCGAGCCCGCGCGGAGCATGTGGTGCTTGGGGCTGTAGCGCGCTGGCGCAGCATGCTGGCACGACGGGGGCCACCCGTGGGGCTGACGGTGTCTCTGCCGACAGGCCGAGGAGAGGCACGGCAACATCGAGGAGAGGCTCCGCCAGATGGAGGCGCAGTTGGAGGAGAAGAACCAGGAGCTGCAGCGGGTACGTGTCCGGGCAGGCGGGCGGCGCGCCGGGCGCTGCTGGGGCATGGGGCTCAGGCAGGCGGAGGCAGTGCCTCATTCCCCGCTTCTCCCCGCCCAGATGCCGGTCCACTTCTCGATTCCATCAGGTATAGAGTTAGTGGCCCCTTCTGCCAGCTCTCTGCTGGTGGGTGCGCCCACCACCCAGACCGTGTCGGGTCAGCATTGGTGGTGAGGGAAGAGACCGGTGCCCCACGGGCAGCGCTGCCGGGCTGCAGGGACCCCACGTCCCGCCGCTCTGACTAGCTTGTCAGCGGAACTGCCCCGCGTACAAGTGGAATCTCACAGGTGCCCCTCAGCCAAACTAGAGGTGCTGGGGGGGGCACCTAGAGGATTAGTCTGCTTGCCTAGAACATGACATCGAGGTCCCGAATTCAGGTCACAGGCCTGACCTCCATCCTTAAATACTCAAGTATCACTCAAGACACAAAGGCATAGGTCAGGACGGATATTCCTAAGAAGAGGTAAACCGTAATTGAACTGTGATAGGGAGACGTGCGTGTCCATTGAATCCCCAGAGAGTTTTCGCTGGAGCGGTTGCTCAAATGTCAGTGTGGAAAAGCTGGGAACAGATGGGGCCGCGGCCCCGGGCAGCTGGCATCTAGCCGTAGGACGTCAATTCAAGGCCATCAGATTTTGTTCTCACCAGACACGTATATGCCTGGCCAGTTTCTGGGAAGTGAGGATTCTGACTCCCACCCCAGAACTGTGGGTTGGTTAGCCCCTGCCCCATCACACACGCACACGCGTGCACACAGGCAGATGCTCACCTCTTAGGCAGAGAGTTAGACTTTAGCTGTTTAGGGATGCAGTTCATCACTTTTCTGGACTGGATTGTCGTTTGAAAGGACGGGTGTTGAGAGAGGGGTTCTTTTATAACTAAGGCAAGTCAGAGTAAACTTTTAAGCTGTTTTACTTTAAAAATACTCAACTGCTACTTCCTTCTTGTGGGGTGTGCTAGGTCATTTCATAGTTGCCATGTGCTAGGTGTGATTCTCTGTGCTCTGTTTCATCCTTGCAAGAAGGGAGGTGCCAGCCTCTGTTGTTTTAGCGATGAGGAGGCGGGCACAGAGGGCTTGACCCTGTTGTACAGCCCGTGGCACGTCCTTGTGGGCTCACTCCTTGTACGTGGGCGCTGCGACTGGACCGCCCGTCTCCACCCCGTCCCCGCTGCCCTCCGCCCGGGAGAAGCCCCTGAGCCCTGCCCCTGGCTCGGGTGACGCTCTCCGTCACCGTCGGACTGTGCCGCCCACCCCGACTGCTGCCCTGAGCACTTTCTGTTCCCGTGCCGCAGGTGTTGTCTTCCTTCAGGACAGGGGGCAGACACAAGCTCTCGAACCAGGAAGTGGGTGATGGTTTCATAGACACAGATCTATCAGCTGTGTTCCTATGTTTTTAAATTCCTTGAGGTGATTAATTATAATCTTTGAACGTAAGTTTTCATTACAGCACATTCAGGTGATGTGTGAACATAAAAACAGGTGAAAACCTCTGTTGCCACCGAGTTTTTTCCAAAATGGATTTTTTTACCTTTTGCTATGTAAATTGATTCATCGCCCCAACCCCTCCCCGAATCCAGACCCAAGCTTCTGTTCATACATAGGAAAATTCCTCCCCCCCCGTGTGTAAATAAGCTGATCCCCTTAAAAATACACCCATTCCTGCGTGTAAATCTACCTCCCGAGGCATCTGTTAGTAACTCATGACATTCCTGCAGCCCCGTGAATGCTTTGTGTAACAGAAACAATGGGACCTTCTACTTAATGACCTCTGGGACTTGTCCCTGCGTTTCTGTGCACCGTACGTCGGTGCTGGTGCGTGGTGCCCGAGGATGGCAGTGGGACGGACCAGCCTGGGGCAGCACACAGCTGACTCACACCCTTAGTCCTTGGCACTTTGGAAACACTGATCATACCTTTTCTTCTTTTTAAAAAATTTTTAAATTGAAATTCAGTTTAGTTAACAATATAGTGTATTATTAGTTTCAGAGGTAGAGTTCAGTGATTCATCCGTTGCCTGTCACCCGGTGCCCATTCCATCCCCTGCCCTCCCCAATGCCTGTCACCCAGTCACCCAGCCCCACCCCCACCGCCCCTCCGGGAACCCTCAGTTTGTTCCCTAGAGTTAAGAGTCTATCATGGTTTGTCTCCCTCTTTGATTTCGTCTTATTTTTCCCTCCCTTCCCCTATGTTTATCTGTTTTGTTTCTTAAATTCCACGAGTGGCATCATATGGTGTTTGTCTTTCTCTGACTGACTTAATTCCTTTAACATATTACCTTCTGTCTAGTTCCGTCCATGTCATTGCAAACGACAAGATTTCGTTCTTTTTGGTGGCTGAGTACTATTCCGTCACATACGCACACACCACATCTTCTTTATCCATTTATCTGTCAATGTCGGGAATGCAAAGTGGTGCAGCCACTCTGGAAAACAGTAAATTAAAAAGAAGTTAAAAACAGAGCTACCTGATGACCCAGCAGTTGCACTACTAGGTATTTACCCAAAGGCTACAAACATAGTGATTCAAAGGGGCACCTGCACCCCAATATTTATTTACACCAGCAATGTCCACAATAGCCAAACCATGGATCATACCTTTCCTTGAAGTTTGTGAGCTTTTGTTTCTTCTGTCTTAGGCAAGGCAGAGAGAAAAAATGAATGAAGAACATAACAAGCGTTTATCAGATACTGTTGACAAGCTTCTTTCTGAATCCAACGAGAGACTTCAGCTTCATCTGAAGGAGAGAATGGCGGCTCTGGAAGACAAGGTGGGACATTGCGAACGTGTCTGGGGGGCCCCCACCCTCCACAGAGAGAGCGTTCACGCTCTGCTCCTGGGGACTCGTGCAGAACGGCGGGTGACAGCCGTTACCGCAAGCAGAAGTTACTCTCTGACATGGAAACAGGACAGACTGTTATGCACTCACTGAATTGTCGTACCAGTGTCCTGTCCTCGCCCGTCACGTGCGTATTACTCTCAGGCTAGAGCAGGAGTCTGTAAACTGGGTCTGTAAAGGGCCAGAATTGTAAGGATTGGAGACTTTAAGCAATGGTGAGTACTTGTGTATACTTGTGTAAAGTGATCTCCTCCTCGTCAAAAATGAGCACAAAAGCAGCCGCAGACCATAGGTAACAAGTGGGTGTGGCCGTGTGCCCGTGACCTGTGATTTCCAGCACCAGGCAGTGGCCAGCTGTGGCTTGTTCGCCAGCCCTGCACCAAACTGTGTGATCTCCTTGGCTGTGATGCTTTTGCTTCGGGGACTAATTTCTGTCCCGCTTATAGAGATGACAGGGTAGGAGACCAGTGTTGTGTAAGGTGTTTGATTAGCTGAATCGGACATTCTCCTTTTTCATCTCCTGCCTTCTCTCTTTTCATTTGGTTTGGAAAAAGTCTGAGCCTGGGCTCTTACTGCTGTCATCATGGAAATACCTGTACTGTAACTGGAGTGAAGGCGTGTCCTAGAATCTGTGTCAGAGAAGCTCTGATGGCGACAGTTGGATTCCGGCTTCATAAAACCTATTCTGGCTACAGCTGCCTCCCTAAAGTTGGGCCTGGAATCTTCCCTAAGATTGGCACTTGGAGTCATGCTCCTTTTGGAAACACCAGTGATCACTGCTGAGTACACGACACATTTGTTTTACGTAGAACCCATAATGAAACGCATTATTACCACATAGGGTGGTTACCGCACTTCCCCCTCCATCCGTGGGCCAGCCTTCGTGTAGGAATATTTTTATCTTAGATTTGAATTATACATTTGAGACTTACGTCAGGATTCCCAAGTGACTGATGAATTACAAAGCCTAAAAGCTAGCACAGACCAGTTTAACTGATAAAAATAAACTTACTCCATAAACTTGTCATACTTAGACGTTTAGAAAATCGATCGGTGAAGAAATTTTATGCAGACACCGTGTTAAAGGCTGTCCCGTGACCTCGTTGTCTGCATTCGCTCTGTGGGCGTGCGGCCTGCTCGTGGGTGCTCCTGCGGTCCGCTCCTCTGCTGTGGCACCGTATCGTTTCGCACAAGAGCACGGCCGTACTGTATCGTGTGGAACATTTTCAAGAGCCAACACCGAAGTGCCGTCTGTATGTTTTTCAGAACTCTCTGTTGCGAGAAGTTGAAACTGCGAAGAAGCAGTTGGAAGAGGCACAGCACGATAAGGTACTTCCTCTCGGGCTCCTTCGGGGTCCGCCGAGCCGTGAGCAGACGGAGCTCGGGCTGCTACAGGGGCGTCCGTAGGTGAACGCCGGGGGCTAGCTGCCCACCGCACTCTGCTGCCTGAGCTTTACAGCGGCCCTCCGTGGGTGCGGTTCAGGATTCCAGTCCTTTCTGGTTCATCCGAAGGTGGGGATGTGCCCGTAAGCCCCTCCTCTGGTGTAGTGCTGGCCAGCAGGAGGTTACCTTGAGATACAAGTGTCATCTAAAGTATTCTCGCAGCTGCATTTACAGCCGTACAGAGAAGCGGGTGAGGTTCACGTTTACCTCACCTGATACGTGCGTGAGGCGCGGCCACTGCGTGGGACAGCATGGCTAGTGAGCTGTTGGCTGACCTAAGACTTCTGTCGGTTTCGCTCACTGTTTGCGTGGACAGAAGTGAGGCTGGGCTACAGATGCCGCCGAGCAAAACAGAAGCAGAGGAGTATGGGCAGTAGAGCGTGGGCACTGGTCTCCCCACCACCCAGAAAGTTCTGCTTCTCGCTGCAAAGTTAGTCACTGTTCGTGGCTTGGTGTTTATCCTCTAAAAGCTGTGCCTGAGACCTAACATCTCTTGTCTTAATCTGGTGAACTGAGTGTTTATGTTTCTGTAGGACTCTTGGAGAAAACTTGCTCGAAATTGGATGTTGGGTGTTTGTGACTGCTGCCTTCATCCTGCTGTGGTTGTGAGCACAAGTGAGCACGTGCGATGTAGATCATTTTTCCATATTTCTTAGTTGACGTATCGTTAACCTACGGTGCTCAGGCAGCTTCGGGTGTACAGCACCCAGACACACGAGTCTGTACGTCACTCAGTGCTCACCACCACTGCGGTCACGTCCTGTCCCGTCCCCCGGCACTGTGGGATCACTGGCTGTGTGTCCTGGGATGCCCTGTCCATCCCCTTGACTTACTGATTGCGAACTGGGAGCTTGTACATCTTCACCTCTCCACCCCCTTCATTGATGCCAGCCTCGCCCCGCTGCCTCCCCTCGGGTGACCAGCAGCATGGGCTCGGGGTTTAAGAGTCTGTTGACACAAGTCATTTTGAGTCCTGAAAGAGATGGCCGCAGCAGCTGCCCTCTGCTCTTTTGTAGGATCAGCTTGTCCTGAACGTGGAGGCCCTGAGAGCTGAATTAGAGCAGACGAGACTGAGAGGCACACCCCTTCATCACGGGTATGACACGGGCCCCTTCACAGAGCTGTTCCACACGAGGCCGGGGGGCACTTCTGGAGGGTCCCTTGCCGTGTGTCTCACCCGAGCCAGCCTGCACACAGACTGGATGAACCAGTTCGCACATCCCTGTTTGAGCACCTGACGTGTGTCCACAAGAGTGTGCCTGGGTCACACGGAGCCGGTAGCTCACTTAGTGGCAGGCGACGGGGAGGGGGAGGTTTGGGCACCTAGAAGACTGGGCGTCCTTTCGTTGACCAAGCTCACAGCCGTGGGAGGTGGTTGGAAGGTAGGGAATGATCAGCCCGTGCGTGGGTAGGTGAATTTGCGGCCCCCAGAGTGCGGCACTGACGGCGTGGGGCCAGGAGGACGGAGCGCAGCGTGTCCGAGGAGGGCCCTGTGCACCTGGGAGCGGCGGGCCCCTGCGCAAGGCCCCGGAGTCACCAGGGGAGCGGCTGCACGGCCAGAATTGTGAGGCATACCTTGACCTTCCTGGGCTTGGCATAGCGCTTGTAGTTTTTTACATTTTTTAAGGGACTGAAGGAGAATGATGTGTAGTCGCCTCAAATCTCCTGGGACAGCTCGGAGTTGGTGGCCGTGGGAGCGGGTCAGCCGGCCCGTGAGCCTAGCCCCACGTTCTGCAGGCAGTAAGTCCCACGAAGGTGTTGAAAGGCTGGTTTGCCCCATCGTAGGAATAGTCACCACGTGAGAGCCACACTTGAGCGAGAGCCCCTGGGGAAGCTGAGTGACCCTCCTCGGTCCGCAGGGCGCGGGCTCCTGCGTGCATCGCGGCACACTCAGCCGCGCGGGCTCCTGCGACGCGGCCGTGGGCCCCCGCGAAGGTGGGGCATCTTGCGCTGTCCCCGCGGGGCCTGCGTGTGGGGAGGAGGGGGAGTCACGGAGGGGCAGCGCGGGAAGCTGTCCCCGCCTGGGGGACCACAGAGGCAGAGCCTGGAGAAGGAGCGCAAGCGTGCGGGAGGGTTGGGGCGCAGAGCAGGCTCCTGGTTTGCTGGCTGAGAGCCTGGCGGGCGGGAGGCCGGGGTCACGCGTGGCGCTGCTCCCAGGCTTGAAGACGTGAGTGTGAGGAGGCCTGAGGGAGCACGCGGAGGCGGAGGAGGCGGACACGGCGCCCGCCACACCGGCGGAAGTTGACGTGCCGAAGGGAAGGGGCCTGGGGGGAGCCCTGGGGGTGGCACTGTGGGACAGCGGGATGACAGAAGTCCGCGTGTCTGCCTGTCCTGCCTGTGCTAGCAAACGTGAAGGTTGGAGAGGGGTGGAGGGAGCGGCCGCGGTCACGGACAGCCAGGTACGGAGGAAGGGGGGTATGTCACGCAATGTCACATAGAGGCCTCCCCTCCGGCGGCAGACAAGAGAGGCTGGTAGGAGCTGTGGGACAGGCGTGTCGCGGTCGGCACGGGTGGGCCCTGAGGGACAGGACAGGAAAGATGGCTGGCAGCCGGCAGGCTCAGCCCCCCGGTCCTGATGTAACCGTCTGCAGCAGGAAGAGACGGTCTAGGTTGCGGAGCAGGAGAGAGGTGACAGATGGGCTCCCCCACACTGACGGGGCCGATGGGACAGAGCGTGGGGACACGACCTGATGCGGGGCGGCGGGCTCGGGAGGAAGGGAGCCCCGGAAAGGGGTCAGAACTCGTGACCTCCAGAGGATCCACGAACCACCCCACATCACATGCAGGGTTTTGTGCGTGCAGCTCCCGCTGATTTGGGGACGTGCCATGGCCCCAGAGCGCTGTGCTCGAACGGCCAAGCGCAGGCGGGCGGCTTCGGGAAGCAGGGACTAGAGGAAGGGAACGGAGGTTGTGGCCAGCAGCAGCCTCGAGCGGCACTGAACGAAGGCGCGCTTTAAAAACCGTAGGGAGGTACGTGGAGCGCGAGGAGAGGGGCAGCCCGTTGGAGCGGCCCGGTCTGCCGACCGCGCAAGGAGGTGCCAGCAGCCCCCTCTTGAATTGACCTTCATCAGATGAATGGGTTTTATCTCCCAGGATCTTAAGGGTTTCTGAAAACAAAGGCAGCCACTCCTCTTTCCCAGAGAGCAAGGAGGCACTGGACTCCGTGCCAGGGTCGGTGCACAGGGGGTGAGCCCATGGCCAAGGCTGGGTGTGTGGGCTGGCAGCCACCACGCTCCTTCACCTCTGCTCACGAGTTTTGTCCGGAGCTTTTGCTGAGGGGAGCCGCTGACGCCCCACGTCAGCATCGCCATCCTAGGTGCCCAGGGCCCCATCTGCCTTTCCTTGGGACTGCTCCATCCAAGGGTGCCGGTTGTCTGTTAGTCAAACTGCACACACATCTGTGCTTTTGACCTGGAAACACCAGGTGTGCTGCCAAACCCCGTTCACAGAAGCTGCCTGCTGGGATTCGGAAGGCTTCTACCGCCGGTGCCCTAAGGCATCTGTTAGTGGCAGGTGGAGGAACCCCTGTGGTCGCTAGGCCTCGCATTGTGGGTCTTGGCACAAGTGGGACAATGGCATTTGCAGGCCAGCGTGATGGGTCGGCGCGCTTCCTGGTCATTCGGGGAGAAGGGGGTGGGAAACGCAGGACAGCGGGGCTGGGGGCGGATTCCGAGCTGAGAGCACATCTGTCCTCTGGCTCCCAGACCGCCGGGCTGTGGCACGCTCACCTTCCCTCGCGGGGCATCTGCCCTCTTTTTCCTGGGCATGCAGGGGTTGTGCCTGCTGGGGCGGAGACACCCTGGGGTGGGCAGCAGGCTGTTACAGGAGCAAGGGGAGCAGAGCCTTTTCCAAACTGACAGGTTCTGGCTTGGCTGACGGAGCTCACAGTTCGCTTTTTTTCCAGTAATGATCTTTCCTGTTTTTTTCTGTGTTTCAGCCGCCCGCACTTGGGCAGTGTCCCTGATTTCCGGTTCCCTGTGGCCGATGGCCCCACAGACGCCTACAGCAGCAGCGCGGTGTTGCGGCGCCCTCAGAAGGGCCGTCTGGCTGCTCTGCGAGATGAGCCTTCCAAGGCAAGGGCCTCCGTCCCCGGTGGGCTCTGGCCCCCACCGCCACCCCGCGACGGTCACCTGCCGTGTCCTCTGACTTACAGGCTCTTCCGGAGTTACACTGCCGATAGGTCACTTCTCTCCCCCTCTAGCCCCCAGCCCTCGTTGTTCTTTCGCTGGCTGAGTCTATTTTCAGAGCTTTTTTCCTTCCTATTTAAAGAGTGGAAACGTGGATGAAGCATGATCTACGGTTAAGCCCGGCACAGCGCCAGTTAGTACAGTTCTAAACTATTAAGAGTAAACACACGTGTTCATCCTTAAGCACAAAGAATTCACATTTGGAAGTGTACATACATCCCTACTTTTGTCTGGTCAGCAGCATGTTCTTTGTAGACATGTCTGTATTTTGAGTCCGCGTGCTCACGGAACGAGTCTGGGCCAGGCGCCCCCGTAGAGCCGGGCTGCAGCAGTGAGGAGGGACAGACGAGAGGCCGAGCCCTCTGTGTGCACAGCACGGTGAGAGGAGGCCGGTCAGTGGAGAGTCGGATCCCGTACATCTCTCAGTTATCTGCTGCTGCTTAACACATTGCTGCAGCGCTTCGTGGCTTAGAATGAACGCTCAGTAGTTCACAGTGTCTGTGAACTTGGGAGGGTTGAGCAGGGTGCTTCTGGCTCCGGGTCTCCTGAGGCCGTGCCCCCAGAAGGCCCACCTGGGGTGGGTGCCCTTGCCGGGCTGCCGTGGGGGCCTCAGTTCCACGCCACGTGACCTCTCAACAGGAGGAAGTCTGTCTCCTGAGGCAAGGAAGACCACAGGGTCGTGGAGGCTAGCGTGGGGCCTCAGCCCAGCACACAGGTCAGCAGGCCCATCAGACACCCGAGGGGACGGGTCGGCTGGGCAGTTGGGTACGCCAGTCTGGGCCTGAGAAGGCCTTGCCTGGAGAAAAAGGTTGAGGCCAGGACTCACTTGTGGCGTCTAGAGGCACAGGCAAGATAGAGTCCGTAAGTGGGCGCCTGGACAGACCCAAGGTCCGAGGATAGAGCTCCGTGCACTCGCCAGTGCACAGGCTGGGGGGACGGAGCAGCGACCTCGAGGCGGGAGGAAGCCAGTGCGCCAGGTGCTCGGGAGGGGAGAGCGGCCGGCCCCATCCCACCACTGGGCCGGGCAGGGTGGAGGTCGAGGGCCGCTGGCGAGCTGGGACCAGTTCCGGGGGAGCTGTCTTGCAACAAGCTCCCTGGGAGGAGTCTGGGAGGAGAGGATGTGGAGACAAGAGGGCAGCATTCTGGAGAGCCTGCACTCTGGGTGGGAGCAGAGACGCAGTGGCAGCTGGAAGGACCCCCGCGGTAAAGTTCTGTGGTTTCCGTTCTGTCAGTTTGGAGGGAGAAGGGAGAACACATCTTCAGGCTGATGTGAATGAACTGGTGGAAAGTTGATTATCCAGAGAGAGGGCAGGATGATGGCCTTGAGTACACCGAGGGCCGGCCTTGTCCCTGCAGGCGGGGCTGTCCCCAGGGCTGGGGGTGGGGGGAAGGGGAGGAGAGCCCAGCAGAGCCTCTGCCCGCCTGCCGCTCGGAGGGGAGCGTGTGGGCTCAGCACGGTGGGGCCTCTGCCGCCCGAGGGCAGGTGCCATGTCCTCTCCGCTCAGCCTCAGGAAGGGGGGCCGGAAACTCCGGCCACTCCCCATCCCGTGCGCGGGGACACTGGTGAGACACCAGGGCCCCTGAGGCGCACCTAGCCTCCGTAGATCTCATGGGTCTTTCACTTCCCGTGAGGGTGGCTGACTGGCCACGATGTGCTGTTTTAGTGTCCAGACTTTGTGTGTGAGCCGGTCATCCCACCACGTGAATGATGTCACAGAAATGCGTCCACCTCGGGCACGCGTAGTGCAGAGCTCCCCGCGGTTAGCCGCGGCCTCGCCTGCGGCTGCAGTCCTGCTTCTTGCCCCATGGACGTCAGCAGCTTGGAAGCACAGCCCTGTCCCCATTTCTTTGGGGCTCCTCTTTGCAAACTTTTAGAGTTTCTGCTGGGTTTCTCTGAAGTTTCTGTAACTGCTGTTGTTACTTTCCGTCTTTGCTGAGATTCCGTTTTCTTCTTTGTAGGTACAGACTCTGAATGAACAGGACTGGGAACGTGCCCAGCAAGCCAGTGTGCTGGCAAACGTGGCGCAGGCGTTTGAGAGCGATGTCGATGTGTCTGAGGGCGAAGATGACAGGGACGCTCTCTTCAGCCCGGCCGCTCTCCTGTCACCCAGCGGGCAGGCCGATGCCCAGACGCTGGCCATGATGCTCCAGGAGCAGCTGGACGCCATCAACAAAGAGATCAGGTACCCGGCACCGTGGGGACGCAGTGTCTCCGAGGAGGGCTGTCGGGCTCAGAAAGTCTGGAACGAGTACTGGGAGTGCTTTCCAAATGTCCCGTGACAGTGAAATTACTTTGATTCTATTTTAAGAATTAAGTTTTGGGATTGCCCTTGATTGTAACATTCAGTTAAGCAGGGCCTTCTCTCCAGGGTCGTGGTATCGGTGTGTTTGTGTACGGTTTGGGGGGAGAGCAGAAGGGTTCCGTGCCTTCCCCCAGAAGCCGAGAGCACAGCCAGAGGGGCCCGCAGGGGCACCCAGGGTGTGCCCACGATGCTCCTCCGTGCTGCGCGGGGCTCCAGACTCGGCCAGGGTGCCCTCCCTGGCCCACAACACGGAGGGAAGATGTGTACGGCGGGGCACCATCGTGAGTGGAGAGAAGTGGGCTGCTCTGGCGCACTTGCGCACAAAAAGAAGCCGGGGTCTTTCACGGGGCAGGAGACAGGGCGACTTAGGAACGTCAGAGCTCAGTGCACAGGCGAGTGGAAGGTGAAGCGTGCAGCCGCAGGTGAGAGGGGAGCTGCTTCTTCACCCCCTTCTAGCCGGAGTGTCTCCTGACTGTGCCCCCCATGTGGACAAGGTGCCGGGTGGTGTCTGCCTGCCGCTCGCGCATCCCCGGCCCGGAGACGGCCAGCTTGTGTCACTCAGCCGCCTAAACAGAACAGAAAAGCTCAGGTTTGCAGGCTGGCAGGTTCCCACTCACGCTTATGTTTGGTGACATTAAATGAACTTAATAGGTCAAAAGTCGTCCTTCGTAGAACAGTGAGAGGTCAGAGGATATAGATCTTCCACTCTCTTCACTACGTCAAAGGCGTTTCCTCCAGAAACGCTCTTACCAGTGATCGAAGTGACTTTACAAAGCACTGGGCCCGTGGGGAAGGGATCCAGAGACTGACCCCCAGCTGATGGAGGCTCCGGGGGTGGGGGGGGCTGGCGGCGTGCCCAGGGGCCCCGAGGGCTGCTGTGTCTGTGTGCCCTGCCGCGGCCCCGGGGCACGTTCCTGCCCCCGGAGCGTGGAGCCGGGCAGCAGCGTCAGCGGGGGAGACGGGAGAGCGGCAGGCTCCGAAGCAGGAAGGGTGTGTGCCGGCTCCGGGCTGACTGGCCCAGCGCCGAAGCCTTTCCCCATCCGCACGGGAAGGGAGAAGAGGGTGTAGTACGGGGCCAGGTAAAAGGGATCTTTCTTCATGTGAGTAGACCGAATACCAGTGGTCAGGTCTGGCCCCTGACTTGTTATCCATAACAAACACGCTTTCAGAGTATGTAAGTGGAGCTGTCGTTGGAAAGGTTTCTACGTGGGTCCTGTGTGTCAAGGTTAGAATCATACTCACGTGGTCACATATTGAACCATTGACTGGCGAGCGGTACGTTAGGGGCGAAGAGTGTTCACCTTACTTCCAAATTAGCACAGAATGGTCCATGGGAATCCAGAAACTCAGAGCAGGCTGGTCGAAAACTCCATCAAATGAGACTTTTGTTTGAATTCAGTCTTAAAAAAAAATAAGCTCCACCTTTTCATCTAATCTGGACAGCCAAGTGGGAGCTCCCAATCACTTCATGGCTTGGTTCTTCACTTAGTCAGAGCTCCCGACTCCCAGGTGGAAAATCTGATCTGTAAACACACAGCTTTGCTCGGAGGACTGTAAGATTCACATAGCCCGTTGTGCCGGAAGAGAGTTGCCAGCAGGCCCCAGCAGAATTGCGGTGTGCCGGAGTGAAATCAGACATGCGTGACAGGCAGCAACTTTGTAGGACTCTGTGGAAGATTAACTTTGTGGTCTTCTAAAATTGAGTGTCCTAGAAGGTAAAGTAGAACTTGACTGCTAAATTTTTGTTGGAGCAGCTGTCCCAGGAGTCTCCTGATCGTAATGTGGTTGAAGCAAGCACCGGTTTGTGGGGCTGATATATCCATCCACCTGCTGGTGAAGCAAGGCTGACTGTGTGCTCTTGTTCCAGGCTGATACAAGAAGAGAAGGAGAGCACGGAGCAGCGGGCGGAGGAGATTGAGAGCCGAGTGGGCAGCAGCAGTTTAGACAGCCCGGGTCGGTTCAGATCGGTGGGCACCACCCCCCCACACCCGACGTCCACGCTCACCGGCCCCTCCCCTCCGCACAGCGGGCGCTCCACCCCGCGAAGGGGCCCGCACAGCCCTGCCAGGGAGGTGGACAGACTGGGGGTCATGACTCTAGTGAGTATTTGCCAACTCTTCTGCTTGCAGCACCCCCCACCCTAGCCCCCGACTTCAGCCTCAGACTCGACAGATATGGTTTGGTTTGTTTTTTTTACCCAGACGGAAATCAGGTTCATTTGTTATACTCAGAGGTTCAAGATGTTTTAAAATAGCTAGTATGTAATCTCTCAGCTATAGCACAGGCACAGATTAATTGTAGTGTTTGGATGACTGGCTTAGCATGTCGTCATGAACCCATCAGTTTTTAGTTGTGCAGCTTTGGACATCGTGGGCCTGTGCCAGGCACAGCAGCTCCAAGGGTATGTTTTTATCTTCTCGGAATAGGTGGTTGCACACAAGTAAACACGGGCAGTCTCTGTAGCATGTAGCAAACTCATGGAGGGAGTCACTGCTGTCCTTCTCTGCATTAGAGGTGCCTAACTGGAGGGAACATTCAGTCAAAAAATAAAGCTTAAATTGGTTCTCTCAATGATGCACTCGACCGTGTGCTTGACGCCGGCTCTGTGCGTGAGGCCAGGATGGCTCCAGTGCGAGCCACACGCCTGCACGGCGTCCTGGGGGCGCCCCGGGGGCGCCCCGGGGCGTCTGCTCTCGTCAGGGTCTGGAAACGCAGGGACCCTGTGGTTTTCGGTGACAAGTGTGCAGCTCTAAAGAACGTTTTATAACTTTCCTGTGTATGTGGCTTAGGGTTTATGAGCGCGTGCCCCTTTCCCACATAAAACCATGTTTACAGCATTCTGCTGTTTAACTGCACTTCTGCCTGTTAGACTCTCTCCTGTCCGTTTTTATTTTTAGCTGCATTGTTAGCCAGCATGTAATTAAATCAGCCATGAATCACTGTAGTGGCATCTGCCGTGGTAATGAGTCCACTTTGTGGTATTTTGATGTATTGTTTTTATAATTCACATCATTAACTAATTAGCTAATATTTTAAACTCTTTGATGGTTTTATTTGTGGTTTCATGCTTCTTTCCTTCCAGCGGATTCGTAAGAGTGGTTATAGAAGATAGTTTATTTTTTCTCCCGTTTCTGTGATTCTGTATGCTGGCTGACAGTCCGTGGCTGGTTTTGATGTCCTGTCTCATCCTTTGGTTTGGTTGATCACTGCGAGTGCAGACCTCAGCCTCCCACCCCCAGCCACTGTTCTCTCCACCAGCCCCATGCCCCATGCCGTAACGCCCTCCACAGCACGCTCGGGCGGCTGTGACCCTGTGGTCCACAATGTGTGTGTGGGGGGGTCAGTCGTGGCTCCTGAGCGCAGTTTCTGCTTTGTCTTCATTTCTCATTCGATAGTGGGGTTTTTCTCTCCCCCGGCAGAGATACATTTTAATTAGCGTGTCCCTGCATAATAGATGTGGAAGAGGGCACGATACAGGTGAATCAAGAGTGTTTTCCCTCCGAGCTGCCTAGGTGATGTGTAATTCGTAAACGATGTGTTTCTTAGGTAAAGAACTAAGGCACTAAGCAGAGAACGAATGGAAGCCTGACCTGGACGGCATACGGTCTGGTCTTGGTGCTTGTGTGAAACTAGAAATCTCAGCTTACCGAGCGTGGGTACTTCTGCCTTCGTGGACTGTTTTTCATTGGATTTCGTTGAATCACAGGAGGCAGAGGGGCCACCTGCTGCTACACCCGTGTTTATTCTTACA
The DNA here is from genome assembly GCA_002007465.1 of Ailurus styani. NCBI lineage: Eukaryota > Metazoa > Chordata > Mammalia > Carnivora > Ailuridae > Ailurus > Ailurus styani. The sequence goes on from LNAC01000014.1 coordinate 7,853,908, forward strand.
AATCGACACACCTGCTTTAAACAACACACTGATTTTTGAGCAGTTTGAAATCAGGTCTAGGTGAGGATTCTCCATGAGCGTGTGCCAGGCCATTCCCTGAGCAGGTCTGCCGGGTGTTGGAGGAGGCTCCCAGGACTGCGTCGTGACATTGATGCTGTAGAAGTGCGGCATGGGTTTCAGTGAGGAAAACAGACTCAAGGAGAGTTTAGAACAGACACTATTTGGTCCCCGTGTTACACAAGATGCCCTATTTTAATCAGGTGTGTTGTTATAATGGAATTTTTCTCCCTGAGTAATAATTTATAGCATTTCTCTAACAAATCTTGAATAATCTATTACGTTTGAGTTTATAGTGGAAAAAAGTTCTATTTCCAGTTACGTTGTTTCTAAACAAGCCTTATCTCATTTATATCTGTTCTGTTATTCTTTTTTTTAATATATTTGCCTGTTCTGGTCCTCGAATTTTTAGCTTCAGCCTGTGCAGTAAATCTGATTTCTCTTCATTTCTTTGCATGCCTCTGTCAGCCTAGTGATTTAAGGAAACATCGTAGAAAGGTAAAATGTTTAGTAGTTGAATGTTCCTCTGTTTGTCTGTGACACGTGGAAGAGCGCCCCGCACTGCCCCCAAGCCTGTCCTAGCCATGCGCCAGCTCACCGTGCCTGCGTCCGAGGGAGCATGGGGCCCATGGCGCTCCAGCGTACGGTCGCCCTTGGGAGCCCAGCTGGTTTTCACAGGGCACCGCAACAGACCGGGGTGCTCACCTTGCCCTCACGGGTCTCTGCTGCTCGCTGCATAGTTACACTAGACGTAATAGTTTGGGTTTTTTGTTTGTTTGTTTGTTTGTTTGTTTAATTTTATTTTTATTCAATAGTTTGGTTTTTTAAGATTTGTTTATTTATTCGTCAGAGAGGGAGTGAGAGCACAAGCAGGGGGAGCGGCAGGCAGAGGGAGAAGCAGACTGCCTGCTGAGCAAAGAGCCCGATGTGGGACTCGATCCTAGGACCCCAAGATCATGACCTGAGCCAGAGGCAAACCCTTAACTGACTGAGCCACTCAGGCGCCCCACACATAATAGTTTTCAAAAAGAGAGATGATTGAAGCAGATCCATAGATTTTAGACTTGGGCACCGCCAGCTTTGATGATCATGGCTGGCAGTACTCAGTGAGCCCCTGCTGTGTGCCAGGCACTGTGCTGCGGGCTTTATGAGCCTGCTACCCCCGCACAAATCACTGTAAGGCACAGGTTGTATTGTGACCCCATTTCCCAGGTGCGGAGACCAGGGCTGAGGCTGCGGTGCAGCGTGGATTTGTGTGCCCACCACCCGGGCCGCACAGGGCTCGGGGCTTCTCCTCTGTATGGTGACCACAGGTCGGGTCTCCCCACCTCCAGAGGAAGCGCGGCTCGTCAGGGACAGATCCCTTGACCAGAGTGTCTCCTCGTGACTGTCATGCTTTGCTCCCTGGACCGTGTGCGCCCCCGCCCCAAACCCGCCCGGCCATGCGCTGACAGGGCGGCGCCGCTGCTGCATTGGGGGCTCGGTGCTGGGGGCTGGGCAGCAGCCGCGGGAGCCTGTCTCCTGCGCGGACCGGTGCGGCCGTTTAGTGACACTCCGGGTCTCCTGCGCGGACCGGTGCGGCCGTTTAGTGACACTCTGGGTCTCCTGCGCGGACCGGTGCGGCCGTTTAGTGACACTCCGGGTCTCCTGCGCGGACCGGTGCGGCAGTTTAGTGACACTCCGGGTCTCCTGCGCGGAGCGGTGCGGCCATTTAGTGACACTCCGGGTTCAAGCGGCAGCTCTGCCACTGACTGTTTTGTGACCTGAGTGTGGGTTGGGTGCCCTGCTTTGCTCTCCTGTTACGCGAGGACAACGACAAGATCCTCCTCCCCGGGCTGGCCATAGACTGGGCCTGTGTGAGCACAGTCCGCAGAGATGGGGAGCCCACCCCGGAGCCGGGCCTGGCACAGCCCGAGTCTGCTGGCTCGCCTGTGCCGTTTTCTCGGAAGCAAGGCTTTCTCAGTGAAAGAAGGGGCATGCTGCTGAACCCCCAGGCAGGACAGCGGCTCCTGTTGCTTGTGGTCCATCAAGCTTGCTCACTGCTTCTTGGGGGGCCTGGTTGGGAGGGCTTGAGGGGCTGTTACATGCCGTGTCGGCACAGACGGGGCCAGCATGGGCCGTGCCGGTACCCTCCTGCTCCTTTCGTGGTTGGCGCGTGCCGGGCTGACTTCCGGCTCTGCTGGAGCCCCCCCATTCTAGTCGAGGCTGCAGCAGCCTGTAGGCACAAGTCCAGTGGGTCCCAGTGACGGGCAGGGTGCACTTCCCCCGGAGCACTGAGGGAGGGCAGGCCTGGCTGGGGCTTGCCGTGTGGCCCGGGCCGTGGTACAGCGTGGGCTTGCCCTCGGAACTGTGTCTCCGCTGACCACCTCATCAGCACAGCCCTGAATGTTGCTCCCCCATCCTTGTCTTTTTTGTTGTTTGTTTGGGTTTTTTTTACAAGTCATTGCATTAACCTGAATTTGAAATCTATCCCCGTTACTGAAGTCTGTCCCTGTTAAGTTTTATGTTGTTAATTTCTAACCACTTAAGATAGCCTTCTGTTGTCTAGTGATTGTGATGGGAAATTAGGCAAGGACGCAGGACTCCTTCAGCTCGTGGTTACGCTTGTGTCTTACCTGAGCTCAGCTTTGCTCGGCGCTGATGCACGTGGGTGTCCCCGAGCCGTGTGGCTGCAGAGGCCCTGTTACAAGGGCCCCCGGCTGCCCGGTCTCGCTGTTCGTACAGGGCTTTGCCATGCGTGTCTCATGAGACCCAGCCCTGCCTTAGCCAGTCCCAAAGCCCCAGTCTATGTGAGACCTGCCAGGACCCTGGGTGGGCCAAACTGCGGTCTTACCTTCCTGCCCGAGGCCACACGGATGCAGCTCAGAAAGACACCCAGGGAGTCTGAAGGGGGTCATCTTTTCGTCATGGCAGCCCAGGGTCTCCGTCCCCACTGCTGGAACAGGTTGTCTCTGAGCATATGTTCAGGTTATAACCTAGTGTCTGAAAGACGCGAGCCAGACACATGTGGGGTGGAGGGTGGGTGCCTGTTCTCCTTGAACTTGACCTTAGGGACTCCACGGTTTGCATCATTACTAGATATGATGGATTATGGTACAGGCTATTTCCTTTTCTCCCCAACACAAGAAGCTCTGGGCAGTTGTGCATGAGAGGGTTCTGCGCTCACCAGTGCTTGGTTTGAATGGCATCAGGATAAGCAGTCTTCCTCCTCCGCACTGCGTCAGGGAGAGCTCCTGCCGGCCGGCCACGGTTTACAGGGACCTGGTTTGGGGCATGGCTCTGGCCTCTGCCATCCCCTTCGGTGGCCGCCCTCCAAGCGGCGCAGGGTTCCTGGGCGGGTGAGCCGCAGGCTGCAGGAAAGCTTGGGGAGAGGAGTGCCCGGGGCCTGTGCTGCGCCCCGCGCTTACAGGCAGGTGGGGGGTGTCCTTGGCCGCTCGTAAGCCGGACCAGTCCCTAGCACAGCCTCGGTCTAACAGGCTTTTCGCGTGCCCCTAGTTTTCACGGAAGGTCATGGCTGCAGCGTAAAGCCTGTACAACTGTTCTGTGGTGGCGTCTTACTAACTGGTCTCGCCTCGTCTCCCCCACAGTTGCCAGCTTCCCGGGAAGAGGTACGAGATGACAAGGCAACGATCAAATGTGAAACGTCCCCCCCTTCCTCCCCGAGATCCCTCCGCTTAGACAGGCTGCACAAAGGAGCCCTGCACACGGTCAGCCACGAGGACATCAGGGACATTAGGAAGTAAGGCGCGCGCGGGCCCGGGTCACCCCACGGGGAGCGCTCTCGGGTGTTCGGTCAGCCACGAGGACATCAGGGACATTAGGAAGTAAGGCGCGCGCGGGCCCCGGTCACCCCACGGGGAGCGCTCTCGGGTGTTCGGTCAGCCACAAGGACATCAGGGACATTAGGAAGGCGCGCGCGGGCCCCGGTCACCCCGCGGGGAGCTCTCTCGGGTGTTAGGTCAGCCAAGGGGACATCAGGGACATTAGGAAGTAAGGCGCACGTGGGCCCTGGTCACCCCACGGGGGATGCTCTCAGGTGTTCGGTCAGCCACGAGGACATCAGGGACATTAGGAAGTAAGGCGCGCGCGGGCCCGGGTCACCCCACGGGGAGCGCTCTCGGGTGTTCGGTCAGCCACGGGGACATCAGGGACATTAGGAAGTAAGGTGCGCGCGGGCCCGGGTCACCCCACGGGGAGCGCTCTCGGGTGTTCGGTCAGCCACGGGGACATCCAGGACATTAGGAAGTAAGGTGCGCGTGGGCCCGGGTCACCCCACGGGGAGCGCTCTCGGGTGTTAGGTCAGCCAAGGGGACATCAGGGACATTAGGAAGTAAGGCGCGCGCGGGCCCTGGTCACCCCGTGGGGCATGCTCTCAGGTGTTCGGTCAGCCATGAGGACATCAGGGACATTAGGAAGTAAGGCACACATGGGCTCCGGTCACCCCGTGGAGAATGCTCTCGGGTGTTCGATTGCAGTTTTAAGAAACCTTTGATTTTTTCCTGGGGGAGGAAAAAAGGTCAGAACAGTGATTGTAAAGAAATACCAGTGAATCGAGTGGAGTTTACATAAATGATTTTCTTGGGACCCCCACGGGAGCTCAGGAGCCATGTGGAAATCTGGCCAGAGACGCATGGTTGTTGGCGTCAAAGTCAGTTTGGAAAGAAAGGGGCTCGACGGCATCAGCATTTTGAGGACAATTTCGTTTATTCAGAGTCTGCACTCTGGCTCTGGAGAACCTTCTTTTTCTGATGGGGCCTGTGCGAGTGCACGGCGCGCTCCTGACGGGTCCTTCTGGCGGCAGCGCTCTGGGCCCTTCCCGCCCCGCCCTCACCCCCGGGCCCCTCCGGTAACTGCTCCGCTGCTCCTGCTCCCCATGCCCGACGAGCCCCGTTGTTCTCTTCCACGCCAGGCGGTGCTCGGGGAGCGCCGTGCACGCCTCTGTGCGGTGTCCACCCCC
>LNAC01000014.1:7859001-7879352 GCA_002007465.1 Ailurus styani
CCCCCCCTCCGCCCCCCCTGCACCCACCTTCGCTGGCTGCCAGGAAGGGCCTGCTCGGGGAGGTGCTCTGGGTTCCCCGGGGGCAGCAGGGCCGGCGTCTGCAGGAGCGCCTTCCCGAGATCTCGGCCCCCTGTGGCTGGTGCCGCAGGCTCCCGGGGAGGGAGCACGTGCCAGTCTCCTGGGGCAGCCCTCCCGGGGAGGGCTGATGGGAGCCTGTGCTTCTCCCGCGCTTCGTGAAGGTGATACCCCGGGTGTTGGCCGTGACGTTTGAAGGAGTCTTGAAAACGCCGGTGTTCTAGGTCGTGTGTGTGGGGGGGGGGGGGCTATGCTGAGCACTTGTTGAGGATCCTTCCCTGTCCCCAAGCTCCACAGGCTCACAGGATGGCCCCGTGAGCAACCCCAGCAGCAGCAACAGTAGCCAGGACTCGCTGCACAAGGCCCCCAAGAAGAAGGGCATCAAGTCCTCCATCGGCCGGCTGTTCGGCAAGAAAGAGAAAGGCCGTCCCGGCCATGCTGGCAAGGAGCCCCCAGGACCAGGTTGGTGGCCTGGGCGCTGCACGCGGCGCCTGTCGCGGGAGCCGGCTGGCTTGTCGGAGCTGCTCGCGCACGTCTGCCCACGCCTGTCCCCCCCGTCGGGATGGCCTGTGCGTGGTCACGCCACGTGCTCTAGGTGTTTCAGTCTCTCTGCTTCCCCACAGCTGCTGCTTCGGAGACGGAAAACTCCTCTCAGGACGCCCTGGGACTCAGCAAACTGGGAGGACAGGCTGAAAAAAATCGTAAACTTCAGAAAAAGTAAGTAGTTTTTAATTCGTCCTCTCACTGAGCAGCTTTCACTTGCACCTGATTTTAACCAACGGTTATTTATTAAATGTACCATCCAGCTGTGCATTATGTCCAAAAATATGCCCTGAAGGCCTTTCTTAAACGGTCCTTCCTAGAGGTGGTAGAGATTTCATGACGTTTGGAAAGGACTCACGCATGGATTCTCAGCCCCCCTTGGGAACCGTCTGGTGAGGACACGTCGCGGTGCGCACGCGGAGCTCAGCCTCGCAGCACCGGACTCTGGAGTCTGAATCCCAGCTCCGGCTCACGTCGGCCTGGGGGCTCGGGGAGAGCCGGGAGGCGGCGCTCCTGCGCTTCCACGTCCTCCTTCGTACGTGGGAGCAAGGGGGGCGCTTCCCTCACGTGCTTCCGGGAGCCAGAAATCTGTGTCCGCCTGAATCTGCGTGAGCTGCTCTCAACCCAAGATACACGTAACGGCACCTACGACTCTGGCCGCTGCAGTGACGTGGTCACTGGCCACGTCAGAATGGCTGTTCGTCTTGTTCAGAATGTGCTGTTCGTCCTGGTCACCTGTCAGGAAATCCTCACTGTGTTGTCCTCCTGTCCTTCCCCAGGGGAGTCTGAATTTTTACCTTAAATAGACTCAGTTTTGTGATCTGTCCTGTGAACTGTCACATGTCAGTTCTAAGTTGTCTTGATTCTGGGAATGGGTGGTAAGAGTGGGGACAGTTTTCTGCTGAGGAGCGCCGGTGTTGTGATGCCGGAGAGGGACGCGAAGGCACAGCGTGGGCCCGTTGCTCTGGGACTTTCCCATCCAGAGCAGGCTGTGTTTGCCTCACCATGTCCCAGACCAGAGTCAGGTGGACGAACTGGACAGGTCGGGAGCACATGGCACCTAAAAGCCGAAACTGGTGCTCTTCACGGGCCGAGGCAGAGTGTAGTCTAGCGGGAGGAGCAGGGAGGGAGCCTGGGAGGAAGACAGAGCCCCTGGTGGGAGGCGGGACTCGGGGGGCTCTGCGGTAAGCCTGACAACGGGAAAGCCGTCTGGCTGCCCTCGGGCGCCCTGAGAGCCAGAGCTGGTCTAGAGCCCGCAGCTACACGGTCCCACCGGAGCCCACGGGACCCTCTGCTAGAGCCTGGCTCCCCTTCAGTCCCTGGAGCTGCCAGGCGGTTCCTCTTCAGTGCAATGTGCCTTGTTTTAGTTTTCTTTTCAGAAGTCATAATAATGATCTTCACGGACATCCCGTGGATTGTATTTCAGGTGAAATGCTAGGATTTCTGTTACTGCTCATAGTACCATAGGAATACTCAGTCTTTTGGTTCTCTGGGAACGAGAATCTGTAGAAACCGCTTTACCAGTTGTCTGATCTGGATGTTGCTTTCTTTGAACTGTATAAAAATGTTTTAAAATAACTTGGGTAGTTGCCATTTGGCGCTGTGACATTTAATATTGAAACGAGGCCTTTTGCTCCTGGAGCCATGCTAGGAAAATTCTGCCCCTTAGATTTTGCTGATGTGTTTCATTTCACATCCTTATACTTTCTGTAATGAAAACAGTGAAACTTGTGGCAGTGCCCTCTGGCTCTCCCGCCCCCTGCTCCCAGAAATGTGTGTTTCACGTAGGATCAAAGGAGCATGAATTGGCCAAACATTTCCTCTGTTTCCTGCATTGATTTTGTCCCTCTCGGGAGGTGTGCTCAAGTACTTGGCCATACGAGAACAGCCGTTATGGGGTTATTTGCCACGGCATGTGATTAAACGTCGCACCGCATGTGTGCATGTGTGTGTAGGTTTCTCTGGAGCTCAGATGTTCAAATTGATGGGTTTGGTTCTGTGCTGCCGTCGCTGTAACTGCGTATCTAAGAGTGGTCCTTCTCCGCACTCTGTTGTCGTGCACGGCAAGTTCTAGAATGTACAGTGACGCTTGAACAACATGGGTTTGAATCGCACGGGCCCACTCAAATGAAGACTTTTATTAATACAGTATAGCACCATAGATGTATTTTCCTTTTTTTTTCTTTAGATTTTATTTATTTATATGACAGCGAGAGAGAGAACACAAGCAGGGGGAGTGGGAGAGAGAGAGAAGCAGGCTTCCCACTGAGCAGGGAGCCCGACGTGGGGCTCGATCCCAGGGCCCTGAGATCATGACCCGAGCCGAAGGCAGACGTTTAACAACTGAGCCACCCAGGCGCCTCCATAGATGTATTTTCTTTATGATCTTCTTAATAATCTTTTCTTTAGCTTAGTTTATTAAAGAATGTAACTTGCAATACACATAACATAAAATATGTGTTAACTATTTACGTTATTGGTAAGACTTCTGGTCAGCAGTAGGCTATGAGTAGTTTTTAGGGAGCAGAAGTTATCCTCGGATTTTCGAGAGCGGTGCTCTGTGGGACTGGCAGAGCCGTGGGGCAGGGGGGGCGAGCAGGGCCCTGCAGGCCTGCATCCGAGGTGCCGTAGTGGCGAAGCTGCCGGTCTCAGAAAGATGAGGCACGATGCCTGTTGTCATACAGCGTTTGATGCAGAGGGTCACACGCTTAGGAAAGGCAACTTTACTGTCGTGTTTATGTCTAAAAATGCGAGTCTTCTGCCCCAGGTTACATGACTCTCATATGTGCGCCTGCTCCCCATGGAAGTGAGCAGATTTCTAAATGTCTTTTTAAATGTCTTTAAATGTCTTTCTAAATATCTGCCTCCGTTTACTGTTAGAACAGGCGTTTGGAAAGTCAGGTGTGGGTCTAGAGTTTGGTCCTTGAGGGAAATGAGGTCGCAATTAAGTCCCCCTGCACCACGCGGCCTGATGGATCGGTGGCGGACACGGGGCCCCTCCGTCTTCCTCCCCAAAGGGCCCCCCCACCCTGGCTGGCCCCCCAGGTCGTATACGGAAGGGGACACAGCCGCAGCAGGGGATGCGGCCTTGGAAGGCGCAGGAAGTAACTGACAGCAGAAGCCAGACGAGCCTTCTCCCTGGCCCAGGAGACTGGCTGGTAAGCCAGCTTCTTCAGCACCGAGTTAGGTTCAGAGAAGTGCCAGACATTTCAGAGTCCCACCGCCTCACGTGTTGTGTTTGAGGCTCTGGAACTCAAGGCAAAAGAGTTTCATTTTCTGGGAAATTGACCTGTATAAGAATCCCTCATTTCCTTCCAGTAAACCCTTATGGATCATGCTTTTTTTTTTTTTTAAGATTTTTATTTTTATTTATTTGACAGAGAGAGAGAGAGATTACCAGTAGGCAGAGAGGCAGGCAGAGAGAGAGGAGGAAGCAGGCTCCCCGCCGAGCAGAGAGCCCGATGCGGGCCTCGATCCCAGGACCCTGAGATCATGACCTGAGCCGAAGGCAGAGGCTTTAAACCGCTGAGCCACCCAGGCGCCCGGGTCGTGCTTATTCTTGTAGTTGCAGTAAAGGAGAAAAACGGGTGGTTCTCTTGCTTAGTAGAGTGACCATATGGGTCGCGGGCAAGTTCCTAAGTTCCACACCGCTGCTTAACTTACACCAGTCACAAAGGAAGGAAATTGGTGGATGCAGTGGGCCGTTGTCAGTGGCCTGCGAAAGAAGCGCAGGTCCGGCAGGGAAGGGGTGTGTGTCTGTTCACCGAGGCGAGTGACAGGGCAGCAGTGGAGCTGGCCTGGGCGTCCTGGGTGTGCCCTCCCCGGCGGCACGGTGTCCGGGTGCTCCGTGTCATCCTCGCACAGGTGGGAGGCTTGCTTCACGTGGTGGGGGAGGAGTCACCCCTGTGAGAAGGTAGGGACACAAGTGTTCCCACCTGGGTCCGGTTGGTGTTTAGTCTTCTGGGCCGTGCAGTGATAGGGGAGGCCGTGGAGTGCAGGCAGAGGCCTGGCCCGGCCGCCTGGCGGGAGCCCCACCGTCCTGCCTCCTGCGGCCCTTTGCTACAGAGTCCTGTCTCCACTGCCTTCTCTCCATCTCAGCAGGACCGTGGGGCTGAGCTTGTAGCACATCCGTACTAGAAAGGTTTTGTCCACACAAGTGGCCGCTGCCAGGAGGAAGGTGCCGGCAAGTCAGAGTCTTGTGCGCCAACCTCCAGGTCCTGGGATTAATAGACTATTTTTAACTCTATAGTACTTGTTTACAACGAATATCTATTTCTGATTTTTTTCCCCCACAATAGGCTCCACATTTGGCATGGGGCTTGGACTCACCACCGTGAGTTCAGGAGTCGCACGCTCTACCGACCGACGTATCCAGGTGCTCCCGAGTAGCTATTTCATATGAACAGACAGAGTGGCAGAGGGCCCCGGGTCCAGTCGCCGCTCAGTGGATTTTGTGAGAGCGTGGGGCGTCTGAACGGCCTCCCACCCGTCAGCCAAGGAATGACTTGTATTGTTCGTAGGGCTCTCTTGGCTTATGTAAGTGTTCACGTGAAATAGAGCCACCATCTGTGAGAGTTTGTCCTTAGGACACGAAATCAGCCGTCAGTTGAGCACACTGCTGATTGATTCCACCCAGCGAGGCCCTTGCCTCGACCTCTTCTGAGCAGTCTTCGGCCCTGTGGCAGGATGACCACAGCCCCGGGGGCCTCCGTTTCTTCTTCATTTATGAATAGCTTTGCTTATTCTAATGAGAAAAGTTTGCCTTTTTTCCCCCTCAAGCTATTAAGATTTGTTTCCTTCTGGGGCCCCTGGCTGGCTCAGTCGGTGGAGCATGTGACTCGGTCTCGGTGATGAGTTCGAGCCCCACGATGGGCATAGAGCTTACTTGAAAGAAAGAAAAAAAAAGGTTTGTTGCCTTCTCTGGTGTCATCGTCCCTCCATCATTACAGTATCTGTTACTCCAAGGAGACCCACAGTTGACTGAAGGAATACTTACTTGAAATTTTATGTGAAACATTTTGGGCTTCAATTTGACATAGATTTCACAGTCTCAGGAAAAGTGTAATACTGTTTAAATGTATCGAAAGGCCTTTGTGTATCTTTAGAAGTAAAAGATTCGCTGACATGGACTGCAGAAATTATTAAAGGAAAATAGCACTAGAAGTGGTTTTAGAGATTGCAGAAGGCCTCTGGATGCCCAGGCATAGAGGGCAGACCGCCCCAGTGCAGCCCCACCTTCTCTGGAGGCTTTTCATTTTCGGGGAGAGTTAGCATCTTTCAGAAAGCCTTGTAAGTACACAGCACAAAAAAGTAAGATTCATAAAGATTGTCCTGGTGCCTCTTATGTAACTACGTTATCAGTGGACAGTCCTTTTTACAGATGCTAGTAAGGGGAAGTCATGGGTTGGGGGGTTTAGAACCAGACCTACAGAATATCTCTGATGCCGTCCAGACGCTGGGGCTGCTTCTTGCCTGCCGCCCGGCGGGTGTTAGCCCTGCCGATTTCCGAGTCTCACGGTCTGCCCTGTGTGCGCTGACACACGTGGTCGGGATCTCAGCTTTCTGGGTATGAAGCCTGCAGGTGCAACCCCAGGATGACCCAGCACCTTAACTTACATGTGCCCAATGACCCTAAACACCAGTGTAGACTGGAAGCGGCCAGCACCTGGCCCATGGCTCACCAGCCACATGGGACCTTCCCTGGTGTGGGACTCTGTGATGTTGTTGTCCGCGCTGAACCCTTGAGGCGCTCACACGGGCTCCTTCGCTCCGACCCGGCTGCGGCTGCCTCTCCTGCCCAGGGCTCCTCGTTACTCAGATTCCCTCGACTCCCCTTCCCGGGACACGGAGACCGCCAGCATTGTTAGTGTTGGCAGCAGGTCTCCAGTTCTGCCAGGAGGTGGCCCGAGGAGCCTTTTAGAAACGTCTGGAGAGGACAGCTCTGTTCAGCTGCTTGTGTACATGCGTGTGCTGCTGAGTCTTTCACGCTGAACCTCTTGTCCTTTGTAGGCACGAATTGCTCGAGGAAGCCCGGAGACAGGGCTTGCCTTTTGCACAGTGGGATGGACCGACTGTCGTGGTCTGGCTGGAGGTACAGCTTCCTTTTCACCCTGGGGGGCGGACGTGCAGTCGTGCGCTGTGCCTCACCCCGCGGCCTGGCCGCTTCTCGTCTCCAGCTGTGGGTCGGGATGCCCGCCTGGTACGTGGCCGCCTGCCGCGCCAACGTGAAGAGCGGGGCCATCATGTCCGCGCTGTCGGACACGGAGATCCAGCGGGAGATCGGCATCAGCAACCCGCTGCACCGGCTCAAGCTGCGCCTGGCCATCCAGGAGATCATGTCCCTGACGAGCCCGTCAGCCCCTCCCACTTCCAGAACGGTACGTGTCGCGAGGACGAGCGTCCCTGCCTTTCCATGGCCTCTCCAGTTCCGACACACATGCCCGGTGTCCCCCAGAACACGGCAGCTCCTTATGAGTGACGGGCGGGTGGCTCATGGGCCCTTTCCTGCACGTTCTTACGACCGCTTGGCTGTGGTGGCTTTGCGACACAGAAGTAAGGGTTTTCAAAAGCCTAGCAGAGTAACTACCTCTGACGTAGTTTGAATTGACCGAAAGCAAAGGGGAGAAAGCTTCGGTTCTCCACTTGCCCTGTGACCCGTGTTTCACTGTGGGACGTGCTCGGCCCGTTGAGGGAGCCGTTGGCCGTGGGGGCTCCGGGCTCAACATAGCCGTGAGCGTGCAGGTGCACGCCGAGCCGTGTCTGTGCTCGCATGTTCGGCTCCCTGTAGGAAGCCCGGACCGTCCTTCCCGGAGGGTCCTCTTCACGGTGTGGGCAGCACTAATGAAAACCCGGGTGGTTGCTGGCAGCCAGAGCAGGCCCGCCCCTCGTTTGTAAAGTGTGGGTTCTCGACGTTGGCTCAGTCCCCGCTCTGCTCTTGATCTGCTCTGAGGGAAGACCCGACGAAGAGACGGCAGAGCCTTACAGACGGACTTCTCCGAGCAGCAGGTTAGGGCCTGATCCGGGGCTTGTGGTCACCCTACGTAGAAAGGGGCTGCCAGCTGGCTTGTTTTCCTTTGTTTCTTAGGGGACGAGTCAGAATGAACTGTCAGTCTGTGCTTCTCCCTGAGGCCCAGAGAGCTCTGTGCCAGGAATGTTCGGTCACAGCATCTGACCAGGTCCCTGTTGCCCGCTTGTGTCCAGGTAGAAGGGCCTTTCTAGAATTGAAGGTGTAGGGTTGTTTTCCCAAAGTCTTTATGAACTGTCCAGTGAAGGCTGCTGCTCATGAGAGGAGTCAGTGCACAGGGGTGACAGGCCCCTCGAGCAGGGGACCACACCATGACACGGGGTACGGCCCACTCCGGAGGGGCCCGGCGGCTGGCCCGGTGCTTTTACGGGCCTCGGGTCTGCTGGGGGGCTTCAGTGGGCCCAGTATCTTGCCTGCTTGAAGCTCTTGGCCACTCTGTTTGACGCACTCAGCCCTGGGCCTGCCTCCTGGGTTCCCCAGACGAGGTTGTCCCATCCACGTGGTCCAGTCCCTGCAGGGCACCTGCTCCGGACTGTGGCCTCCCAGTGCAAAGCTAGACCTGGAGGCCGGGCTCTTTCTTGTGCTTTGTTTGGGCAAGACGGTAAGTGTATTGAATAAGACTTAGTTGAGAATCATCCACAATTTTCAGAAGTACAGAATATGTTGTGTTCACGGTTTACATACCTCAGGTGGTAAGCACGGCAAATGAAGCTCTAGGAATGATGGGCTGTTCTCAGGTCACTAACAACACAGCACGGTGTGGATATTCTTTATGGAGGGGGTGAGCGTGTTGTAATGTTCTGCCATTTTCCATACGGGGGCATCTAAAATGAAAAGGTGAGAAGAATGGCCTTGGCCTTCACCTGTCCCTTTCATGTGCCTGAGGCTCACGTGTCTGCTGCCTTTCCTCTTTGTCACTGCTTCCCTTGCCCTGGATGTGGTTGGTCACTGGGGTCACCCCAGACCACGGGAAATGTCTGGCTGACGCATGAAGAGATGGAAACGCTCACAGCCACGCCACAAACGGTCAGTCACAGCCCCGAGCCTGCCCTCCTCCCCTCAGTGCTCCCCACCCAAGAACGGCACAATTCTTGGCTTTTCCTCGGGAAACAAAAATGTCCTTTCACATTAAATTGTTCCGCTAAGTATTTCCATTAGGTATTAGTTAAATGTGTGGAATGGAATCCTATTTTAGATTTTTTTTCAGGAACTTAAAATTAGTAGACTCGTTCTATTTAGAATAGATTTAATTCCTGTCTCCTTTAAGGAGAGACCTCAGTTTGGCGCTCGATCTTCATGTTCTGGCCCCAGTTTTCTCCTTATATGGACATGCTTGCCGTCGGAAATTGGCTCTTTGCATGAGAAATTGGAATTGTTGGTTTTGCATGAGTTTTGCATGATGCTCTGATATTTTTTTTTAACTTTTTCACTCAAGTCACTGTGCACCCTCCCTACAATGTTAATTTGCTTGCGTCACTAAGCTCACCAATACTAATAGTTATGTTCTTTTGCATTCCTAACCTCGTAACACCAGGAGGATGAGGAGGGAAGCTGGGCTCAGGTTGGAGACTCTCTATAATATACTCTTCACTATATGTACCGCAGCAAAAGAGCTGGAGTATGAAAGCTTGTAATTGACTTTTCTTGACATTTTTAACATCTTAATTTGTGCAGAATATTGTCGATGACTTGAAAGTGTTAGAGCGAAGCATAGGTTTAAAGAGTACGTCTCATGGACAATTTTGAACCTTTCTCGTGTGGCACCGTGGTGGCTCCCGCTGTGTCCCGTAGATGGGACTTGGTTGAGCATGCGGCTCTGGTACAGGGCGCCGCGGCCTCGGCAGCCCCCGGGGTGCATGCCCAGCGCAGAGTGGGCGCGGGGACCGTCCCCGCCGGCCTGCGTCCCGGGGCGCTGCCGAGCGCCGGCCTGCCGTTGTGTCGGCCGAGAGGCCTTCTCCCTCGTGGGATTCTCAGAAATCAGGCTTCTCCTTGCGAAACGTACATTCGAATGTTCAGCTTCCTGGTTCTTCAGCTCACTTTTGAAAAGCTCTGTCACGACTGTTTGGCGGCCCTGATCTGAGGCAGCTTGAGTAAAAGCAGCAGTTCCCTGCGTGTGAGTCTCGCACTGTTGCTGCCTGACGTGCTGTTCCGTTTTAGTGCCAGATCGGAGGCTGTGAGAGCGCGGCCGGCAGTTCTTCCCAGGTCTCTTACTAATGGCATCGTGTTCAAGGATCTCAAAAGGATACTGGTATATCGGAAAAAAATCCAACTAACCCTAAATCTGAATTTTCCTCATTTCCAGTGATGGTCGAAACACCTGTTTTCCTCTGTTTGCACCCCTAAAGTCAAGCCAATGTTCCTTTTTTAAAAAGCAGGAGAGGAGAGTGGTTTTAATCCTCCGTGAGCTCCCTCTGCAGCCCTTTGATTCAGGCGTCTGTGCCACTACCCCAGATAAATACCCTCATTAATCATTCAGCCCGCTCCGATATCCCTTTACGGGGCCAACAATGACCATCAGTGAATTAAAAAGGGTGCATTTCGTAATTGCTTAAACGTCAGTGTTTTTCATTAGAAGGACTTGGGCAGCACCTCGGTATGTGATTCTCTGTATCGGAGCGTGACTTGTAAGTTAAACCAGCTGAACGTTTGCTCTTTGCAGTAGAAACGTAAGCAAGGATGAGCCATGCCAGTGCCACCAGAATTAGCCAGCATCCGTCTTCAGCGTAAGCAAGGACGGTTTCCGCTCCATCCCTCATCTAGATGGGAGGAGAACGAAGAAGCATC
Source organism: Ailurus styani (assembly GCA_002007465.1). Taxonomy (NCBI): domain Eukaryota; kingdom Metazoa; phylum Chordata; class Mammalia; order Carnivora; family Ailuridae; genus Ailurus; species Ailurus styani. Next base: position 7,869,428 of record LNAC01000014.1, read on the forward strand.
CTGGGGGTCCCTGCCACCTGCTGCCAAGGGCAGAAGTCGTACTGTGTGTTGCTATGTAGTCACCAGCTCTAAAGCCGAGGGGGTGGGGGTTGAGATGCCCTTGGGCACTTGGGGCAAGAACACACCAAGCTGTGGTCAAGTCATCGATGCCTTCGCTTAGTAAGTAGCATCAGTGTGCTGTCTGTGCAAAACTGAGCTGCTTGCTGGTGACAGCTAGCTGCCATCGTCCCTCACATTTTACAGCGGTTACAAAGCTGAATTGTGTTTGTGATCATGTCAGTGCTGCAAAAAAACAGAGCCTGTGCAGTGGCTGTCTCTTGCAGCCCAGGTGTTCCCTGACCATGAGAGAGCGTTGTCGCGTGCTTCTTTGGAAGGCGGTGATGGCAGCCCGGGGGGTGTGGGTCTCCCTGGCTTTGAGCCCAGTTCCCCTGGGAGTCCCCCTGGGAGCTCATGTCATGGACCACTTAAGAAGGGGAACTGGAGTGATGAGTAAACAACACGAAGGAGGGCTCTGCTCCCATGGAATTGTCTGTTTGGAAATTTCTTTCCATTTTGTGTCCAATTAGGAATATATAAACAGAGGCAAGAAAGCAGTGACAGGTATTCACATGCTAAGTGTCAGGACTGTGATATTGAGAGTGAGGTTTGAAAGAGTGAGAAAACATGACACTGTGACAATTTTTCGGAAACGTTTACTGCTTTTCTCACTCATGGTTATTTAGAGAAAGTAGTGAAACAGTTTTTTTTTCCTATTTGAGCCTTCTTGTTGAATTTGACTCGTTTCTTCTAGCCTGTTTGGTGTAAATAATAGATTAGAGGCTGTATTTTCAAGCCGGGACATCGTGGTAGTTGAGAGTTACCGTTTCCAAGGATTCCGTAAGGCAACTACAGAACTCATGTGACTGTCGCTTAGCCTTCGGGGCAGAAGAACGGCCAGTACCTTTGTTTGCTGTGCATGTGTATATTTATACAATGTAGTGATTTTTTTTTTCATGGCACAAATCTTGCACATATTCTGTTAGATTTATCCCAAAGGATTTCATGGGTTTTGATGACATTGTAAGTGGTTTTTTAAAATCTCCATTTCTAGCTCATTTCTAGTATTTAGAAATACAATTCGTGTTTATATATTGACCTTGTATCCTGCAACCTTGTTGAACTCACTTTAGTTCAGATAGCTGCTCTGTATTTTTCTACTACTGATAGTCAAGTCATCTGCAAATAAAGACCATTTAATTTCTTTTCCAATCGACATGCTTTCGATTTCTCTTTCTTGCCTTATCACAGTGGCCGAGAGTTCTCATACAGTGTTGAATGAAAGTGGTGGGAGCAGACGTCCCTAGCTTGGCTCCCGAGGGTAGGGGAAGTGCATTCAGTCTTTCACCACTGCGTGTGCTGACAGCTCTGCGTTTTTTTAGAAGCCCTTTTTCAGGTCGCGGCTGTCGTCCACGTGCGGGTTGCAGATTTCCGTGAATGAGTGATTTCATCACACACCTTTCTCACGTTTCTGTGGTTTTTCATTTTAGTCCTTTGATACAGTGAATTTCTTTGATTTTTCAAGTATTGACCTAACTTATGTTTCTGGGATAAACCCCACTTGTCATGATAAATTATTCTTTTAATTTATTAGTGATTTGACTTTCTAATATTTTGTTAAGGAATATTTGCATCTGCGTCTATGAGGGATATTTATTGGTCTATAGTTTTCTTGAAATGTATCTGGTGTGTTTTGGTGTCGGGGTAATGCTGCTCCTGTAGAATGAGTTAGATATTTCTTCTTCTTCACTTTTTTGTAGTAGTTTGTGTAGAATTGGTTTTTTTTTTCATAGATGTTTGGTAGAGTTCACCAGTAAAGGCATTTAGGGTAGAAACTGAGTGTATGTGCATCGTGTGTGTGTGTGTGTGTGTGTGTGTGTGTGTGTGGTTTATAGCTACAAATTCAAGTTCAGGTACGGGTTACCTGTTTCTTAATGAGTGGCTCTCATAGATTTTGTCTTTCATGAAGTTTGCCTGTTTCATGCAGGTTAGTTAAAGCTGTCCACGGTTTTCCCGTATTACCGTTTCAGTGTCTGTAGGGTCTTTACTGACCCCCCCCCCTTTCATTCTTGATGTTGGTGATTTCTGTCTTTCTTCTTGATCACTCTGGGTTGGGGCCCCTCAATTTCAGTGATGTTTTTGAAGATCCAGATTTTACCTTCATCATTTTATTTTCTATCCTTTTTCTGGTTTCTGTTTCACTGATTTTTGCTCTTTTATTTCCTTTCTTCTGTTTGCTGTGGATATCATTTATTCTTCTTTTTCAAGCTTTTGAAGGTAGAATCTTATATTATTGATTTATTACCTTTCTTCGTTTATAATATAAGTACTTAAGAGTGTAAATTTCCCTCAGGACACTGCTGTAGCTGTGTCCCAGAATTTAGAATGTGTGTTCACTTTCTTCTTTTTCTTTTTTAAGATTTTATTCTTAAGTAAACTCTACACCCAATATGGGGCTTGAACTCACGACCCCAAGATCGAGTCGCACACTCCACTGACCAAGCCAACCAGGTGTTCCTTGCATGTTCACTTTCATTTAGTTCAAAATATTTTCCCATTTCCCTTGTGATTTCCTCTTTTGACACATGGGTTATTTGGAAATGTGCTAATTCCAAATATTTGGGAGTTTTCTAGATGTCTTTTTATTATGGATTTTTAACTTAATTCTCTTGCAGTCAGAGGAGATATACTTGGTATGAGTTCAGTCTCTGAATATGTGGAGATTTGTCGGTGTTAGAGAATGTTCCGTGTGTGCTGCTGTTCGTGGAACATTGTCCGTTGGATTAGTTGACGCTGCTGCTTCCGGGCTTCTCCGTCCACGCAACCGGTCGTTTGGCTCAGCTGCTCCGTTACCCAGCTGTGGGCCGGGTTGTGTCTCCTGACCGTGTCTCCTCACAAGTCTTACCATGTTCTTCTTTTCTTTCAATCTGTGTTTTAATTCACTTTTTTTAAAACTGATTTTGAAGTTAACATGTTTTATTAAGGAAATACAGAAAGCAGAGTGTTAAAAATAAAATGAAAGCCAGCCAGAGATATTTTTACTGAGTAGACTTGGATTCATCTTTCAAACTTGTTCATGAGCCGTGATCCTTCTTTGTTGTTGTATCATTATACATGAAAACTAGCTCAGAGAGACAGTATGTAACCAGTCGCTGTTTTATTATACTTTGGTAAATATGTTAAATTCATTAGCGCAAGTCATAGACTTTCGTGGTATAATTCCTTTTGTACAAAATGTTACTAACAATTGAAGAGTAAACAGGAGATCAAATTATTTTGAAATTATAAAAAACAATGTTATTAGTTTAGCCTTTGAGATTATGTAACAGATTGGAAATTCAGTTTAAAGATTATTTAAATGACCCTTGTGACCTCTTCCGTGGCTTTTCTTCTGAACTGATGTGCTTCATTATTGCAACCAGACCCTCGCCTATGGGGACATGAACCACGAGTGGATTGGCAACGAGTGGCTGCCCAGCCTGGGCCTGGCACAGTACCGCAGCTACTTCATGGAGTGCCTGGTGGACGCGCGCATGCTGGACCACCTGACCAAGAAGGACCTGCGGGGGCAGCTGAAGATGGTCGACAGTTTCCACAGGTGCGCCCGCGAGGCGGTCCCGACCCGTTAGCGCAGGGAGTTCGCACCCTTGCCACGGCTGACCTTTTTGTTTGTTTGTTTGCTTGTTTGTTTTAATAGAAACAGTTTCCAGTGTGGAATTATGTGCCTGCGGAGGTTAAATTATGACCGAAAAGAACTGGAGAGAAAAAGAGAAGAAAGCCAGAATGAAATAAAAGGTTAGTATATTATGTGTCATGGATGCCCCATATTTCCTCTTCCCACAGTGCTAACAGCTCGGTGACTGCCTATTAAAAAAAAAAAACAAAAAAACAGGGCGCCTGGGTGGCTCAGTGGGTTAAAGCCTCTGCCTTCGGCTCAGGTCATGATCTCAGGGTCCTGGGATCGAGGCCCGCATCGGGCTCTCTGCTCAGCGGGGAGCCTGCTTCCTCCTCACTCTCTGCCTGCCTCTCTGCCTACTTGTAATCTTTCTCTGTCAAATAAATAAATAAAAGTAAAATCTTAAAAAAAAAAAACACAGGAAGAAAAAAAATTAAAAATAAGTTAAAAAATCACAAGGGGTGCCCAGCGGGCTCCATCGGTGGAGCATGCGACTCTTGATCTCGGGGTTGTCGGTTCAAGCCCCACAGTGGATGTGGAGATTACTCAAAAACAAAACTTTCAAAAGAAATTAAAAATAAGTAAAATAAGCAATAAAAAAAATCAGGAAAGGCTTTAAGTGGAGAAGGCTAGTCTGGCATCATTACAGAGAAAGGAGAGATGCACTGAGTGCCTCTAAGACCCTCCTCTGTGCCTGTTTCCTTGTGCTTACATCCGTCTGCAAGGTCAGGGTCTCAAGGTAAGCATTTTTCCTGTGACCTCAGACACTTGCTGTTGTGAGGACACACGTCCTCTTTTGTTCAGAAATGCTGCTACGCACGGCCAGATAGCCACAGGGCCGAGGTGAACGGGCCCCTGCTGGGTGCCGCTTGGCAGAAGTGTGAAGAACCCTGCCCTGTCTAGCCAAGGCCTCGAGGGGCCCGGAATAGAACCGCGTGGTTCTGCTCCCGCGGCCGAGGGAATAGCGTGGGGTTAACATGGCAGTTGGGCCCTGAAGACAGGACGGGAGCCTCTTCTTGGGGTCGGGCGGCAGGCAGAGGCATTTCAGGTAGAAAAATAGGATGAGGGTGTGACAAGGGTGCTCAGCTGGGAGACAGCAGGTGCTTTTCTGTGGTGGGGAGCTACCCAGGCAGGGCACCTCTCAGCGAACAGTGAGTAGTTTGCTTTGAAGTAAGATGTTAACGACTAAGCTCCAAGTAAAATCTCCCCAAATTTTTGGTAGAAAGAAACCACTAAGCATGGTAATAGCGGATGAAACCTATTGACCAGCTCGAAGCATGTAGGTTAGTTCCCGTAACCCTTACTACCACAGTCCTGTAAGTGCTGTTTTTCATGCCTCGTCTTTACTAAGCCAGAAATTAAAGATAACGGTATGGTTGGGAGGTGGCCACTTGCAGGGTAGTCTAGCCACGATCGAGTTAGCGCGAATCACAGGAAAAACTGTCAATTGACTTTTGTAATGTATATTCTCTATACACATCAGACCAGCCATTTAATGTATAAATACAGTAATGATCTCTAAATATTTTATGGCTGCGTGCCTGTGTGTATATCTGTCCTTGTGTCTAGAAGAGGAGGCGGGAAATGAGATGTGTAAATCTGTTTCATTTGTTTGTATTTCCACCTTAAATCTTTTCACCGTTGACGAAAGCTGTCTTTGAAAGTACTTGGGAGTCATCTGGGTGTATTTTATAGGGTGGCTAATTGAGATCTCTGCTAGAGCAAATGTAATAGTTTGTTACTTTGTATAAACATAAGATCTGCCCCCACAGTCTCTAATATGCCGGAAAATATCTTCCAATTTCTCTGTTTTTAAAATGCGACAATCAAAAAGTCTCTGAGGTTGTAAGTGAGGGGCGTGTGTTGAATTCACAAAGTGCACAGCTGCCGTGCCTGCGCCCCCGATGGGAGGACAGGACTTTACAAGGCCTGAGGTCTGTAGGGGGAGCACGTTCCTACCTGCCGGGCGTTCAGATCCTTGGTGTGTCCTCTTGGTTTCCAAAGCCTGGGCCCCCATTGCTCTCTATTCCCCAGAAACTCTGTGTGTGTAGTAACTTCTTGCTCCAGGGTTGAGTCAGAGAGTGGGTTCCATTAGGATGGTCTCCACTGGACAAGCCGAGGGCCAGAAGGGCAGCGGGCGAGTGCAGCACAGGCCTCCGTCGGCCCACCTGGCCGTGCGCCCCGGGTCCGTGCAGCTCGCGTCTTGTGTCAGGACCTGGAGGCTCGGGTCCTGCGGGGTGGGGGAGCCTTTAATCCCGTGTTACGGGCGGACACGGGGTAAAGAGCTTCCTGCAGCCACTTGGAGCATCATTTTCACTTGTCTGCAGATGTGCTAGTTTGGAGCAACGATCGAGTGATTCGCTGGATCCTATCAATCGGCCTTAAAGAATACGCCAACAATCTCATCGAGAGCGGCGTTCACGGCGCGCTGATGGCCTTAGATGAAACCTTCGATGCCAACGCCCTGGCGCTGCTGCTGCAGATCCCAACACAGAACACGCAGGTGATGCCAGCTGAGCCCGCGCCCTGCCCGGCCCTGTTCGAGCCACGCCCCCGGCCAGCCAGTCCTCTCTCCCCCTCCCTCATCCACCGCGCAGGCGGCTCAGAGCCCACTGTGCTCCTTAGCGCCTCCCCGTGTCTGCCTGTCCTTCCAGGCCCCGGGGCATGTGGGAGTCCTGGTCCACACGGCCGCTCTCTTCTGGAGCGGCCGAGGAGAGAGAGAGGCCCTCACTCAAGTGTGCCGCTGGGCGGAGGTCTCGGGAGTGTTCTCATTTCCCTGTGTCCTTCTTTTTGATGCGTGGGCTCATTGGAGAATCAGGAATGCTTTTACTCGTCTACAGAACGTGTCTCTCTTTTGCCAGTACGCTCCGCCTCCCCACCAGCAGCAGCCCGCCCAGCACGCTTGTCACCTGGCGTCCCAGGAGCTCACGGACCCCCACCTCCCAGAGCCCGGGAATGGCCTCCCCCTTAGAACCCCTGACTTAAGTACACTGGATGGTTCGAGGCATTCATCCCTTGAGTTACTGTTTGGTGGTTTCTTTTTTAGAGTCTTGGTGTAAAAGCAGCTGTGATATGCTAACAGCCCTCAGATTAGACTGATGGAAGTTTTGGGGTGTTGTTTTGTTATGATTTCAGGCTCGTGCTGTCTTGGAAAGAGAGTTTAACAACCTTTTGGTCATGGGGACTGACAGAAGGTTTGATGAAGTAAGTTTTCAGTCTAATGATTTTTAAATTTGCATTAAACGTAAGCTTTTGTATTTGGGGGTGTCCACCTGGCTCAGCTCAGTAGAACATGTGCCTCTTGATCTCAGGGTTGTGGGTTTGAGCCCCGTGTTGGGTATAGAGAGTACCTAAAAGTAAAATCTTTAAATAAATCAGTGTAAATTAGTATATTTGTAAGAGTCATGTCGCCTGGATAGCTCTTCCAAATGTGGAAATAATTTTACTTTACGAGTTAAGCTTTGGTCTTAATTTATTAACAAATGAGCTATTAAGAAAGCAATATTTTCACTAAGATGGGAAGGTTTGTTTTTTTTTTTAATTTTTGCTATTTAACTTTTGATACTCTTCAGAAGTGTTTTTCGCATTGTGTAAAGCATTGCTTGCAGCCTGGGAATAGCGTCTGTGAGCTGTGTTTTGGGACAGCTGGACCCCTCATCCCCGTCCCACAGCCCCTCGTGCTCTGGCGGAATGTTTCAGAAGTTTATTTAAAAACACAGGACCCGTGCATGTCTCCTCACACGAAACCGTGACTCGCGTAGTCCCACACGGTGACAGGTTACTGTCTCCATCGCCGCGTGAACACTTGCGTGTGGCAGGAACAGGACACCTGATGGGCACCGCTGGCCTGTCCCAGCCTGAAGACTGTTTTGAAGACGAAAATGTAGTATCTTACCTAGCATGAAAGTGATCTCTGCAGGAGACACGTGGTGTCAGACAGGCACAGCCCCAGGACGGTCCTGACCTGTGCCCAGCTGGCGTCCCAGCATGAGGACAGCCCTGCCTCCTTTTGCTCCCAAAAGTTCAATGGTTATTAGGGCACGAAGTCCAATGGTTATCAGGAATGGGGTTGAATACAAGTTAATAAAAATGCAGTGACAAGGGCATTTTTAAAGGGCTGGTAACTTTACTGCATATTTTGTCCTTTATTTTAAAATCAGTCTTGTTTTCTGTCCTTTAATTTACCAGGACGATGATAAAAGCTTTAGGAGGGCACCTTCTTGGAGAAAAAAATTTAGACCAAAGGACGTTCGTGGCTTAGCTGCTGGGTCAGCAGAGACTCTCCCCGCAAATTTCCGGGTCACTTCCTCTCTGTCCTCACCCTCTATGCAGCCAAAGAAGATGCAGCTGGACGGTACGTGATGGCCCGCGCTCCCATGGCCACCGGCTGGCAGCACGAGCAGCTTTGGCTGGGGCACTAACAGTGGTCTGAGCCAGCCTCTTCAATGTGTAACAAGGCGTGTGGGTGCTGTTGCATGCCGGGTTTAAGTGCTCTAACGTTAATCCTAACATCTGGGTATAGAAGTTCAGTAACGATACAGGTATAGTTTTTTAAGATCTTATCTGGTTGAACAGTAGCATATTCTTCCAACTAATACAGCTAAGCAGCGTGTGTGTCCTCAGAGCATTGGACCAGCGTCCACGCTTGCAAAGATGTGTACGTGCGGCCCTGGGGGCTCTGCCGTCAGCAGCAGGAGCTTTCCGACCACGTCCTTTACCCCTGGGCCTTCTCTCCGTGCGGGAGGAGCGACTGAGTCCATTGTCCTTAGCACGGTTCCCACCTCCGCCCCCACTTGCACTTGTCCAGGTCATTACACATCCTAAGAGGACAGTGGGAAGGGAGAAGGGGCCAGGGATGTCCTCACAGAGTGCGGCCCGTCCCGTCGAGTCCTCCGGCTGTGCGGTCGCTGTGTCGGATCAAGCGTGATGCTCCCCGACAGTCCCTCTGCTAGTGAGCGGTTGGCCGGGGTGTGCAGAGGGACCTCTCCGCCCTGCCCCTGCCCCGCTTGGTGACGGCGTGGACGGCCAGGCTGCCTGGGCTGGGGTCGGGCTCTGCCACGTGTGAGGCGCGTGACCTGGAGCACTGTGCCCCAGTGTCCCCGTCCGGCCAGTGGTTGTCGCACTAGCGCCGTCCTCACTGAGGGCAGGTGGCCGGTGCATCCCGAGCAGTGGGCCTGCGCCGAGGGGTTGAGCTGCGCCCCTGCTGCCCCCAGACGGCCCAGAGGAGAGGACCTTCCCTGAAGCCTTCGCTGAGCTTTGAGTGAGCGCACATTTTCATTTAGAAGACTGCATCTCCTCGCCGGACGTCAGTAGTGCACTCAACGAGGGGACACCCAGCTTCTTGAAGGAAAAATAGCATTTTTCCTCAAGAAGCCTGTGGGTAGTTTTTCTAGATTTTAGTGGTGACTCAGCCTTCAACTTCTTGGGCAGTCGGCCTGCTCTCCTGGTTTGCTCACAGCTGCGTTTCACAAGCCACATCCGCCTCCCTAGGGGTGTCAGCCGCAGCGTTTGGGTGACAGCTCAGGGGAGCAGACGTGACCCTGCAAAAAGGTGCAGGGAGCACAGCCCGGGGAAGGGGACCCTTGCCGCGAGGCTGACGGAGGCGTAACCCCGGCCCCGCGGGCAGACGTGGGTGACGGCGCCCCTGGGCCGCCCGTGGGAGGCAGGACTGGGGACCGCCCGCCGTCCCCCCGCTGTCCCCGCCGAGCCTTAGCTTAGTCCCGCACCTGCTGCTGGGAGGGCAAGGCCGTCCTCGGGCGGACAGACAGACAGAACGGGCCTCGAGACAGGCCACACTCCCTGAAGCGGGCTGGTGACGCTCACGTCGCGGCCGGGCCGTTCACCCCCGACTGTCTTTGGACAGACGGGTATTTAGGGCTGAAAGGAAAGTCCGGGAAAGTCGGTAAATCTGGAGCTTCCTGGAGACACGAGTCACCGTGTTCCCGGTGGTCACTAACGCAGACGAGGGTGGCAGAGCTGCGCTGCTGTCCCCTGCTGCCCGGGTGCCGCGGCGGGCGCGCGTGTGCGTGTGCGTGTGCCTGCGGCCGAGACTAACCGCACGCTGTGTTTGCACGCTCCCCTCGCCGGCGGACAGGCGGCGTGTCGGCGCCGCAGAGGCTGGACTCCGCCACGGTCAGGACTTACTCCTGCTGACGCCGCCGCAGGTGAGTAGCCGACGGCCGCCGCCGCGCCCTGCGTCCGCCGGCTCCCACG
>LNAC01000014.1:7879606-7891263 GCA_002007465.1 Ailurus styani
GGCGCCCCCGTGGCCGCCGGACCGCGCGTCCCGAGGGAGACAGGCCCCTCCGGGGGACGCCGGAGCCGTTCCCAAGAGATTGGGGTTCGTTTTAAAGAGTGACTTGAGAGGGCGCGGGGCACATGTGCACACGTGTGTGAGTGGTGGGGGAGGGCCGCAGAGCCCCGCAGAGCTCAATGTCACGACCCGAGGGTCCGATCTGAACCTGGACCAGGAGTCGGACGCTCCACTGACTAAGCCACCCGGGCGCCCTCAGAGGTTGGTCTAAAAAAAAAAAAAACACCAAAAAAACAGAAAAACAAAAAACTGCATTGTCCCGAGAGGGGCTGTTTGTGGATTGAGAGTTGGGGTGCAGGCCCGGAGCCCGGCCTCCTCCTCCCTGCTCTGGGGGCCCTGGGCGGGGGAGTTTTGTTTGTACTTACTCTGGTTTCCTCTTTCAGCCAGTGTATTTGATCGCTGGGGGCCCTGGGCTGGCTCAGTCTGAGGAGCGTGCGGCTCGGGGGCTCGGGCTCGGGGGCTCGGGATCGGGAGTTCGAGCCCCACGGGGGGTGTAGAGTTGTTTAAACATAAAGTCTTTTTTAAAAGATGGTTTTTCATCTTTTTTAAAAATTGGTAACTTTTAGACGTAGGCCAAAATGAAGTCCGTCACAGAATTCTCATTGATAAGCAAAATGCATAACGTTTCTCTCACGTGTCAGAGGGGCTGAAGCACTGGCCAAGGGGAGGCCTGCTGGGACCCGCCCAGCCCCAAAGCCGCTGTTCAGGAGCCTTGTCTTTAGGCTGATTCTTTTCCCCAAAACAAATAATACATCATATGTTAATAATAATTTAAAACAAGACTGATTCTTTGGTTTGTTTTTATTTTCCAGTTTACCCACACTACTTCTACCGATGATTATGCAGCATTTTGAATCCAACAAAGACTACATTTTAAAATTCAACGGAATCTTTAATCTGTTAATACTTGTTAAATGGACCCTGAGATATTTTATTACAGAGTTTTTAATTAGCGAAAAATTCATGAATACCATAGAGAAAATATTTTAGAATTTAATGTTTCTTATATTTATGTAAACTTATGACTTCATTTACATAGTTACTTACTTTTTCATGTATATCCAGGCTATAAATATCCTTTCAAATCAATTCATGTTCTTATGTCTAATTTTAGTCTTTCAGATGAATGTACTGTAATGCTTGTATGTATAAATCCTATAAACAAATCTAGGGCTTTTGTAAATTGTGCATTTATTGTAATTATCATTGCTTAATTTGTTATTAATAAACCCTGACAGAGAGAGGGATTTTACCGCATTTGTAAAGTCTTCGTGACACAGCGTGTGCTATCAAGCAAAACCCAGCTCCACAACAATCATTTTGAAATAAGCAGACTCGATTTGAAGCAATTGTTGTATTTTAATGACTGACCTTAACTATACTTTTTCTAGCAAGAAATGCTTTATTCTACAGCCTGAACAGATTTAAACTATCTGATGTTAAATATCAGCTTCTGAAAATTTGGACTGGAAAGATCATCGGGACACTATGGGAATCTCTTAGGACGGGGGGACTCTTTACAGCCTCGCCCCGTGGGCACCAGCTGCTTGTCTTTAGCGACTGGCAGAAGCCGTGAGCCGAGGGCCCTGAGGGTCTGGGTGGGGGGCCTGGGCGCCCTCCTGGTGCGGAGCTCGCTGGCGAGAACTCTCAGAGGACCAATCAGGAAGCACCCCCAGCCGGGTGCCTGCCGAGAGGAGGGCGCGCCATCCTGGAAATAATGTGCAACTCTAACAAGGCCTTACTGTTCTTATGTAAATCGTCTTTTTACATTTGTTTGTAAACATGTTTAAAGAATGGACCTAGTCGTACATTTTTAGATTTTGGTGAGATAGCCATTTTGAATTGTATAAGTAGCAAATGTAACTCTTTTTTCTCCTCGGCATATTAAAAAGCCAGCAAGAAATGTGTCAGATCATGGTGCGTTATTTATTATGCAGCTGACGTAGAGGTAGAAACAGCATGTCTTTTTACATTTGGTTTCTGCTTTTAATTTACTTGTACAATTCACTGTTACTGTTCTGTTTTTCTATTAATCTTTTGTGAACTTCCTGATTATGTAACAAAGTATGTACAGTCTACTTTTGAACTATTTTTATCACAGTATTATTTATTGCTGTCTTTCAATACAGTACTGAAGCATTTTCCACTGCCAATAAAGAATCCTGAGAACCAGCTGCTGGGCGTCGCCGACTCACCGTGCGCGTCCCCTGTGCGGGTCCGTGGGGGGGGGGGATCTAGTGCGCAGAGCAGCTCTGAGACCCAGACAACCCAGGGGTGCACGCACCGGACCAGAGGGGGTGTCGCCCAGAGGGGGACCGGGTGTTTGTGCCCTTGCTTCCGGGGGCGCAGAGCCTCTGTCTCACTATCTCCCTGGGCCCCTCCAGGGCCCCGACGAGGCGGGGAGCGAGCGTGGGCCAGCGTGGGCCAGCGTGGGCCAGCCTGCGTGCTCACCGCTGCTTCTCATCTCCAGGCTGTCCTGTGCTTGGGCTTTCCTCTCCCGCTGCTCTCACGCCCGCAGAGACGGTGCCCGGGGCTGCGTCCTTCCGGTGCCCTCGGGCCCCGGGAACCGGCCAGGCTGCTTCTGGCTCCGCTGGGCACCGGTCCTCGCGCACAGGCCCGAGGGCAGGGGGCAGCTGCACCGGCTCCCGGACCGCGGGGCTGGACGTGGATTCCCTGGGGGGCGGCTCACAGGTGGCCACCGCCCCAGCTCTCGCCGTGAGCTCCCGAGGGCTACCCAACTCCGGACGGTCCCTGTGCCACCCGGGAGACCGGACCCCCATCAGGGTGGGGACGTGGGCACAGAGCCCAGGGGCTGACACCACCCACCATGCGCCCCGTGGGGCGGGCCCTGCGACAATGGCTTGGTTTTCACCGTCCTGCTCAGCCTACCCCACCAGGGCAGACGGGCTGCTGCTCTGAATGAGCCGTGTTTTCTTTCTGTGGATGAATCTGTCCCTTCTCGGCTCTGTCCCAGGGCACAGTTGGGTTCTCCGGGGTCATCCTGTTCAGAGCCTGGGCCAGCTGATCTTACTGCAGGGGAAGCCTTGTTTTCTGCATTTCCTAGTTCTCAGCGGCAAGCGTGACATACGGAACTGTGCCGCGCCTCCTTGCTTCTTTAATCTCACATTCCGTTGTCGCTGACCACAGCCAGGCAAGCCTTGGGCATCTGAAAGTTTCTGGAAACAAACCCAACTCGTCACAGATTCATTAAGGTGCGGGTGTTTTATTTTTTTTTTTATTTATTTTTTTTTTTTAAAGATTTTATTTATTTATTTGACACAGAGAGAGAGATTACAAGTAGGCAGAGAGACAGGGAGAGGAGGAAGCAGGCTCCCCACTGAGCAGAGAGCCCGATGCGGGCCTCGATCCCAGGACGCTGAGATCATGACCTGAGCCGAAAGCAGAGGCATTAACCCACTGAGCCACCCAGGCGCCCGCGGGTGTTTTATTAAGACTTCACTGGGCAGGGCGCCTGGGTGGCTCAGTGGGTTAAAGCCTCTGCTTTCGGCTCAGGTCATGATCTCAGGGTCCTGGGATCGAGGCCCGCATCGGGCTCCCTGCTCAGCGGGAAGCCTGCTTCCCCCCTCTCTCTGCCTGCCTCTCTGCCTCCTTGTGATCTCTCTCCCTCTGTGAAGTAAATAAATAAAATCTTTAAAAAAAAAAAAAAAGACTTCACTGGGCGATTGCATTTATGCCTAAAAAGCAAATGTCAGTGGAGAAAGAGACAGCCTTAAGCAGGTGTCCGGGACGCTCCACTGCTCTGAGAAGGCACGCTGGCTGCCCCTCTGCGGCCTGTGCATCCCACACTGATGTCCCAGGGCTCGGCCGTGCTCCCGCAGCCCCACGTGTGCTCCCACTGAGGCTCCTCCCACCGCTGCCCTCCCGGCTGCTGTCCCTAAGCTCCTCGTTCAGGTTTCGCATCGTGGGTTCTTAAGGTAACCATGGGTTTGGGTTTTACTCCTCACGTTGTGCTCACTCTGTCCTGTCTGCACGTGGACGGGGCTGTCCAGCTCTGCACTGTCCTCCCGGCCTCTCGGACCTTCTGCCTCATAAGAACACTTGTCAGGGGCCCTCGGGGGGTCCAGGCCGGGCTCAATCCCTCTCAAGCTCCCTCCCCGTAGCTGCGGCTATGAAGACGCCTTTCCAGATGAAGTCCCATTCACAGGTTCTCTGCCTTCGGCTCAGGTCATGATCTCAGGGTCCTGGGATCGAGCCCCGCATCGGGCTCCCTGCTCAGCAAGGAGCCTGCTTCCTTCTCTCTCTCTGCCTGCCTCTATGCCTACTTGTGATCTCTGTCAAATAAATAAATAAAATCTTTAAAAAAAAATTAAATTAAATTAAATTTAAATTAAATTAAAAATTAAAAAGAAAATAGGGTGATAGGGCGCCTGGGTGGCAGAGGTATCTGCAGTGGGGCAGGGGGTGACACTGGTCGGCCCACCTCACCGCTGGACGTTTCTTCTGGGGACATTGGGGTGGGGGAGGACGGGCGCCACCCTCCCAGGGAACAGGACCCTCCAGTCACACAAAGGTGAGCGGGAGCACCTGAGCTGAGATTTGGGGAGGGAGCGGCTCAGGGGCTGCCCCCCGGGAGAGAGCAAAGGACGCAAAATCATCAAGGGGAGACCTCGGGCACGCAGACAGATTTACTCGTGGTTGATCTTTGAACTTGAGTGTGCCGAGCGTCAGAGCATCACCTGGCCACAGACTGGTGGTGGCCAGGGCTAGGGTGGGGGGTGCTCTGCTCTATTAGAAAGCAATTTCAACCACCCCCTTGGAGATTATTGTGGAGGGTCTGCTCTGGGCAGCCACTTGGAGGTGCCGGGGAGACCGTGACCACAGCCAGTGGTCCCGCCCGCTGGTGGGAGGAGGCAGCGCCCGCCTGGACGCCCAGGGCCCCCCGGGTGCCGGCTGTGCTGGGCTGCGGTGGAGCCTGTGGGAGGCTTGTGTCCCACAGCGCTGCCGCTCACACGTGCAGCCCTGGCTAGCCAGTAACCCCGGTAACATGCAGCCCTCGGGGTTCGGGGCACACCCGTGCAGGTGGAGCTGTGCGAGGGCGCCCTGACTTCCCCACCCGGCTGCTGTCTCGCCCTCGGGCCTGAGGTGGGACTCATCTTGCCCGTGTTTGATGGGTCTTGCAGGCCCTCCTCCAAGGAAGCCAACAGAACACAACTCTCTCCTCGCCAGGAGGGGCGGCCACCAGCCCGGGGCTTCCTGGCTTCAGCTCCACAGCCCAGAATGCTCTCCTAAAATTAAACAAAAGCAATTTTTAAAATTTTTAATTAAAATAAAAGTAAATTAATTTGAATTTTTTTAATTAAGCGAAAGCAGTGTCACCGAGGAATTGTGACTTCACACAACCTATAGGACTGAAGAGATTTGAGTCGTCAGTTCTCTACCACCCTATTTTCTTTTTTTTTAATTTTTTATTTTTTATTTTTATTTGACAGAGAGAGAGAGAGAGATCACAAGTAGGCAGAGAGGCAGGCAGAGAGAGAGAGAGGAGGAAGCAGGCTCCTTGCTGAGCAGGGAGCCCAATGCGGGGCTCGATCCCAGGACCCTGAGATCATGACCTGAGCCGAAGGCAGAGACTTTAACCCACTCAGCCACCCAGGCGCCCCTAATTTTATTTTTTTAAGATTTTAAGCAATCTCTACACCCAGTGTGGGGCTTGAACTCATGACCCCAATATCAATGAGTCACACGCTCCACCAGCGGAGCCAGCCAGGTGCCCCTCTTTTTAATGCTTTTTTTTTTTTTTTTTAAGATTTTTAAAATTTATTTGACAGAGAGAGCACAAGCAGGGGGAAGGGCAGAGGCAGAAGCAGGCTCCCCGCTGAGTCGATCCCAGGACGGGAGACTCTATCCCAGGATGTTGGCATCATGACCTGATCCCAAGGCAGATGCTTAACCAACTGAGCCACCCAGGTGCTCCTTTAATTTCAAGGAAAATCGCAGCGGCCGATGTCCTTGCTCCCCCTCCCTGCGCGCGTGTGCGGCTGCCCCCGCTCCTCTTTTCCTGTTTTCCTCCTAAGAAACATGTGCTTAGTGTGGGCTCCTGGTTCACCCATTTTAGGATTTACCAACTGGCATCTCTTTAAGGGTGTTGAGAATTGTTGCATTATTTATAGCCGGCCAAGTCGATTGCTGGGATTACAACACAAAGGGCACATGGTACCACTGTACTCCCCAGGATTTATGGATGAAATAGTGTCTGGGACTCGCTTTAAAATCATATTGGGGAAGGAGCGCCTGGGTTGAGGTGTGAAGGCAGGATGCGTCCTGGAAGCGGTGACATGTCAGACTTGAAGTGTGTCCTGGTCGCGATGGACCCCAGGTCCTTTGGGACAGCTCCCATCTGGAGGTGGAGCCTAAGCCCTCCCCTTAAGCCTGGACGGGCCTCACTGGTTGACCACTGGAATGTGCGGAGGTGACGCTCAGGGACCATTGGAGTGAGGCCATCAGAAGCCTTACAGAAACCAGCTCGAGACCAACCCCTCTAAGGGAGCCCAAGCGAGCCACCCACTGGAGCCGTGGATGGTGAGACCCCAGAAGCTCCTCCCATCCCGTGGTGCGTGCCCGGCTCCTAAGTCAGGGGGCCACACTGGACAGTCCGGTCCCCGACAACAGGCGGGAGAGAAGGAATGACGGGACAGTCCAGTCCCCGACAACAGGCGGGAGAGAAGGAATGACGGGACAGTCCGGTCCCCGACAACAGGCCGGAGAGAAGGAATGACGGTCCTCCCAGGGGTGACAGCCAAGGCCCCAGACGTACGGCCAAGCGTCCCAGGCAGCCCGGCCGAGGCTCCACCAGAAAAAATGAAACATCCACCTATATTTTTTATATCTCCAATGGTGCTTGATAAAGCCAGGCTGTTGTCAAATGTTAGGCCCCTACTCCCAGTTCCAATTTTCCTCTTTAGCCTACAAGACCTTCCTCCTTCCCAGTCAGTCAGACAAGAAATCCCCTTCTGGAGCCTTCAATTACCTGGCTTTTTAATCTTTTCAATCACTTCAATGTGAGATTTGGGTTCCTTGTGAGCTGATCAGAATTCCCATTTTCAGGGGTCCTATACACTCTGCAGGCTCCTTACATTGGGGGAAAAATTACATGTTTGCAAATGTATCGGTATCAAAATGAATACAGGAACTACATATATTTTCTTCTACCTAAAAGTTCAGTCTTTTTCTGATTTTAAAACATTTCCAGAGCCCCTGGGTGGCTCGGCGGGTTAAGCGTCTGACTCCTGATCTCAGCTCAGGTCATGACCTCGGGGTTCTGAGATGGGAACCCCAGCAGGCTCTGGCGCAGCGGGGCTGCTTCTCTCCCTTTGCCCTGCCCCCACCTAACTCGTCCCACGAATGAGTCCCTCTTTCTCTCTCCTCCGTTTATTTATTTATTTATTTATTTATTTATTTATTTATTTATTTCACAGCGGGAGAGAGATCACAAGGAGGCAGAGAGGCAGGCAGAGAGAGAGGGGGAAGCAGGCTCCCTGCTGAGCAGAGAGCCCGATGCGGGCCTCGATCCCAGGACCCTGAGATCATGACCTGAGCCGAAAGCAGAGGCTTTAACCCACTGAGCCACCCAGGCGCCCTCTCCTCCGTTTTTTAAGATGTTATTTATTTATTCGACAGAGTGAGATCACAAGTAGGCAGAGAGGCAGGCAGAGAGAGAGGAGGAAGCAGGCTCCCCACTGAGCAGGGAGCCCAATGCGGGGCTCGATCCCAGGACCCTGAGATCATGACCTGAGCCGAAGGCAGTGTTTTCACCGACTGAACCACCCAGGCGCCCCTGAGTAAATCTTTAAAATAAAACATTTCCCGGGGCCTTTGTGGTGGGCTGAATGGTGGCCTCCAAAAGGTAAATGCAGGGGCGCCTGGCTGCCTCAGCCGCTGAAGCCTGCCGACTCCGCATCTGCGGGTCGCGAGCTCGAGCGCCACCTCGGGCACAGAGATCCCTCACTAACAAAATCTCAGGGGTTAAAGCAAAGATTAAGTCCGTGTCGTAATCAGGCCCTGCCTCTGGATACTCCCTCGTGCGGCAAAGACGGGCTCGTTAAGGGCTGCAAGGGCCCGTCCTGGGTCATTCCGGTGGGCCCTACATGCAAGCCCAGCTCTCCCTGGAAGAGCGGCGGCGGGCGCTGGGGACGGACCGAGGTCGGGGACAGACCGAGGTCAGGGGCAGCGGGTCGGGGCCCACGGCGCCAGGCGGCCACGGGGCTGGAGGCGCAGGAAGGGTCTCTCCTCCAGCGCAGCCACAAGGGGTGCGGGCGGGTTCGCAGCTCGTCCTCCCCGCGGCCGAGACCGAGCGCGAGGCTCTGGATCCCGGGCCCGGCCCGCGGCCGGGGCGCAGCAGCCGCAGCAGGTGTCCCCGCGGGGAGGGCCCCTGGACCCCCGCTCGGACTCCGCTGCGGACCGCAACAGGCGGCCGGGGCCGTGCGGGCAAGCAGCGCGGCGGGACAAGGCGCCCCGGCCGCAGCCCGCGCCCCGCCCGCCAGAGCAGAGCCGCAGGGCCGCCCCGCGCCGCGCAGCCCGCGTCGGGACCTCACTTCCGCACGAACGGCACTTCGGGGGCGCGCCGGGTTCCTAGCCGAAGTCCCATTGGGCCAGGTTGCAGCACGTGCCCATGCGTGAGCCAATCAGCGCCGGAAGATCGCGGTGTGCTGATTGGCTGAGGCCCGGGTCGTGGGCGGTACCCTGGCCCCCCGCCCTCGGTGAGGAGCCCGCTGCACGTTGGGCTAGATGGAGGTGGGCGCGCTGGGAAGGTGCTGGGAGCCCGGCTGCAGAGTTGAGGTGCCTACGACTCCCCTAGTGAACGAAGGCGCTCTGAGCCGCTGCCCCAGGCCCCGCAGGCGCCCACCTGCCGTGCGGCCAGCCAGTCGGATCTCCATTTCTGCTTTTTTCTTTTTTTATTAATATTTTATGTATTCATTTGAGATAGAGAGATACAAAGAGAGAGAGACAGCATGAGCAAGGGGGTGTGGCAGAGGGAGAAGCAGGCTTCCCGCCGAGCAGGGAGCCTGACGTGGGCTGTATTCCAGGACCTGGAGATCATGACCTGAGCTGGAGGCAGACACTTAACCATCTGAGCCTCCCAGGCGCCCCTTCATCTCTGTTTGAGTAAAATGGAGAATATCTGACCCGGCCTCCCTGCCTTACCAACTTTCTGCCCCTGTTGCTATCAACTAAGGGTCCCCACTTACGGGGCACGCCCTGCATGCCCGGTCTGGGGCTAAGAGAGTGACACTCAGTCTTCATATTACAAGCTCAGGACGCAGGTGCTGGCTGCCCCGCTGGAGAGACTGAGGCAAGGAAACACACAGTGACTGTCACTGTCGTGCAGCTGGTCGGTGGGGGAGCTAGGCTTGGAGTCAGGTCCTCAACCTCCGCAGCCCTTGTGTGGAAGTACCCGTTCTTGTCCTCAGTGAGGAAAATCCTCCACGGAAGACACCAGCCAGAGGGAGTCTTCACTCCTTTTGTGAGCACCTCGCACAGCGCCGCACCGTCTGTAGTAACGATGGGAGGGAAATGATCAGTACTTTCTCTCTGATCCCCGCTGTTCCCCATGCACATCTGCTTCTTTCCCACTTTGCACCTCTGCTTGAATTTCTCCCTGTTCCTGGGACCCCTTTCCTACCATTTTTACATCCTTCTCCCGCTTACTTTCAATGCCCCAGCCGAAGAGCCAACTCCCCCTCTTGAGCCCCAAGTTGATGGTGCCTCCAAAGTACCAAGTCCAAAACCGTATTCTGACTCTGACTCCTCCGTCTAGGTGCTTTTCTCTTCCCTCTCCCCACCGCCCTCCATTTCCCTTGTCTGAGCATCTATGCCGGGGCTAAGGGCCATCCTTTTGTAAGGAGAGATTTCAGACTTTAGAATGACAGAAGTGACTGGACATTTTTCAATGGAACTCAGGGGCCTCTGAGAATCATTTGATTCCATGGGCTGTATGCCTTTGGTTTTGCCTGCACTATATCATACTTCTGAAGAAAATAGAGAGCAGTGCAAGTAGTTCTTGTAGAATTTGTAGATATACAAATTAGCTAAGTGTGGTGAAATACACTTGACTATTGCCCTATGGATAGACTGGTTTTGCAAATTCATTTCAGCGGTCCCTTGGCTTCTCCTTTGAAAAGCTGGAACATCTTACTGCTTTGTTCATTATTAAGTTACATAAAATCTTTTTTTAAATTAATTAATGTATTTTTTAAAGATTTTTTTATTTATTCATTTGACACAGAGAGAGAGATTACAAGTAGGCAGAGAGGCAGGCAGAGAGAGAGGAGGAAGCAGGCTCCCTGCTGAGCAGAGAGCCCGATGTGGGCCTCGATCCCAGGACCCTGGGATCATGACCTGAGCCGAAGGCAGCGGCTTTAACCCACTGAGCCACCCAGGCGCCCAAGTTACATAAAATCTTGACATGCGTTCATTTTACAGGTATATGTGTAGGAAAATCACTTTATTATTTTTTTAAATTATCCTTTGACACCTGACATTTCCTTCCCCACCCCTAATCCTCGAACTTGACAATTTAACTCTCAATGTCTCTTTGCTTCTCTCCATCTTACCTGCTATCACAGGTTTGCCTGAACTGGCTGCCCTAGGCTCCTACCCGTCTTCCCATCTATTCCCCACACAGCAGCCAGAGGGATCTCATTATAATTCAAGCTTTATGATGTCTCTTCTCTGCTTAACTTCCTCTATGGACTTCCCGTTTATTTTAGAATAAAGATCAAGGTCCTTGCTGTGCCCTGCCAACCTCTACATGACCTGGCCCCGTCTTACCCCACTGCTGTGCTTCATCACCATACTTCTGCTACCCAACTTCCTTCAGTTCCTCTGCCTCAGGACCTTTGCACATGCTGTTTTCTCTGCCTGGAAAATTCTTCCCTCCTGACCTCCTTACTTCTGCTTGACCTTCAGATTTTAGTGCGAATGTTAATTGCCCAAAGATCCTCCTCTGATCTCCTGGGTGAGTTACAGTCCCATATTCTCCCCAGTACCATTTCACACCAGTTTTGACTTTCTCATAGCATTTATCTTGTTTCCTAATTATACATCTGTGTGATTATGCCTGACCTTCCCTTCTAGGCTGGAAGGTCCTTGAGGACAAGGTCCGTATTTATTCTGCTGACTGTTCTCGATACATAAATGGCCTTCTCTGGACGGATAGATGGGTGGATGGGTGGAAGAATGGGTGATAGATGTCTAACAGATGGGGAGATGAATGAAGAGCAGATGGATGGACGGAGACGATGGATGATGCAGCGATGGGGGGGTGGATGGAAGATGCGGGTGACGGATGAAGGACGGACAGATGGACGGATGGGTGGATGGACAGGATGGATGATGCGTGGCTGGGGGGGCGGCAGAAGGGACGGTGGGTGGAGGGGTGGACGATGAGGATGCTCGTCCCCGAGCTGAATGACCATTACAGTCACCTCCCGGCAGTCACCTCTCCTGGCTCCTTTTCCCTATCTCACCGGGCGGCGCAGGGCATCTTGGCGCACGCCCGGGGAGCGCCGGCCCAGCACAGGCCGAGCGGGCGCCCCCCGCACTCACTCCACCTCCAGGTCGGCTGCGGGCGGAGCTCGAGC
>LNAC01000014.1:7904285-7934213 GCA_002007465.1 Ailurus styani
GGCCCCCCCCCCCCCCCCGCCCCGGCCCAGGCTCTGAGATGTTTGGCTAGCTGGGCTGAAGAAGTGAGAACAGGAACGTGTAAGGCTCTTTTTTGCTGTTCGGGGTAGAAATCTTCCGCGTTAGTACCTACTCATCAGGTGGACCAGGGACGGCCTTAGATTTGCCTGAGAATGTGTTCCTGGGGACCATTTCTAGTCACCCATGTGCATGGACGTGCCTGTGACAGGGCAGAGGCCCCCCCCACCCACTTCCAGGGCTAAGGCCTGGCCTCCAGGTGCCATCCAGGGCCTCGGCCTGTCCCCTGATTCTCTGACCGAGGGCTGTCAACACCTTTGTTTACTATGGTAGCATTTGAGAGCCCGGACTGTGGAGATGCACCTCAGTCTGCATTCAGGCTTTGCTCCCTGTTAGCCGTGGGTCTGTGTTGACTGTAAAATGGTGGTGACGCCGGTCTCTCCCGGGGGGGGGGTGTGCACAGCCCCCGCCACCCCCGTTCTTGTGCCTGATGTCCGTGTTGCTCTTGGAAGAGCTCGCGTGGAAAGCAAGGTAGTGGGTGGCAGTGGGAGTCGTCCCAGGTTGGCATCGTGGGGCGGAAATCCACGAGCGGAACTTGCTGTTCACCTTGGCCTGCACAGCCCACGGGGCCCCGGTGCACGTTCTGTGGCCTCGCAAACGTCAGACTCCAGAACTTTGGACATTCATCAGACCTGTACCTGGCTTAGGAAATCAGAACGTGGCTCGTGTTTTTAAAACTGTTGCATGTATTGTGGGTTCCGATGAACTGATTTGGAGGCATTTAAAAATGTGTGTCCCTTTTTATCGTACCTGCAGTCTGCCGTCGGCTTCGAATACCAGGGCAAGACCGAGAAACACGCCTCACAGAGAGGTAAGCCGCGTTGTAGACGAGCGAGGGGAGAGCACTGTCACCGGAGGTTTCCTGGCGAGGGGTGTGCTGCCTCAGCGTCCCCGTCGCGTGTCACCGTGGTGCCTCCCAGGCTGCGGCGGAGGCTGCCTTTCCCCCTCGGGGCGGGCTTGTCCCGGGAGGGTCCGGCCTCGGGCGTGGCTGGGGACGAGCTCACTGCCCCCCAGCAGTGGGAACCGGAGCCCGCAGATCACTGATGCTTTACTGTCCCTGCGGTCGTCACTTGGCGCCTGCTGACCTTAAGTCATGCCGGCCTCCTAACGCCTCTTTCTGAAACGGGCGCACGTCCCTTCTCACGGTGCTCGGTGCGTTCTTTGCGCGCGGTTCCACCTGTGTCCTTTGTGTCATCGGACGGCCCCGGGAGCGGGCGTGCTGTCCGTTTGGCTGGCACGGACCTCCCCAGTCCCTTCGGGAGGGGGTGAGCTGCGCGGCTCGCTGTGCTCGGTCGCTTCCTTCCCCAGGCGGGGCTGCGGCTCCTGCGTGCCGTTCACGGTTGCCGGAGCCCGTGCTGGAGACGGAGTCGGGGTCACTCATGGGTGACCCTGGGGGGCGTTTTAAACTGCGGGCTTGATCCCTTGCCAAGTCCTGATGCCGACATGTTGTCTTGCTCGGTTGAAGAGCCGAAGTGACAGCTGAGCCTGTCACCGGGCGACCTGACCGACCGCCGCTCTGTCTCCGCAGACTACTCGAGCGGCTTCGGCGGCAAGTACGGCGTGCAGGCCGACCGCGTGGACAAGAGCGCCGTGGGGTTCGACTACCAGGGCAAGACGGAGAAGCACGAGTCGCAGAAAGGTCGGGCTGGCGCGGGGCCTGCCTCCCTCCCCCTCCATCCCGTGCACAGGCGTCCGCCCGCACCAGGGAATCTTCTCTCCCGGGCTGGGCGGCTCATGTCGCCCCTGCACAGCCTCCACCGCGCGCGTGGGGCCGCTCGTGTCCTGCTCAGGTCAGCGTAGGGTTTGTCGTGCGTCTGACTGCTCCGTCCCCGTCGTGCGGAGAAGCTGCACACATGTAGCCGTTCCTCCTTAGGACGTGGAATTTAGGTCGTTTGCGATTTTTTTTTTTTTAAAGATTTTATTTATTTATTTGAGAGAGAGAGAGTGAGAGAGAGCATGAGAGGGGAGAAGGTCAGAAG
This sequence comes from Ailurus styani, assembly GCA_002007465.1. Lineage (NCBI taxonomy): Eukaryota > Metazoa > Chordata > Mammalia > Carnivora > Ailuridae > Ailurus > Ailurus styani. The sequence continues at coordinate 7,906,341 of LNAC01000014.1, forward strand.
GAGAAGTGGACTCCCCATAGAGCTGGGAGCCCAATGTGGGACTCGATCCCAGGACTCTGGGGTCATGACCTGAGCCAAAGGCAGTTGCTTAACCAACTGAGCCACCCAGGTGCCCTCGTTTGCAATTTTTGAAGCCAAAAATCGACCACAGTGGATATTCTTGTCCTTTTGTTTCATACGTAAGTGATCATTTAAGAGAGTAAATTCCAAGAAATGGAATTGCGGGGTCAAAAAGATGTTGAATTCAAAGTGGCGGTGGCGACTGCAGATTGGTCCTGCCTGCTGTGCTGGTTTTTCCCTCCGTTGTTGGGCATCCTGCCCGGCGAGGGGCACCCCTGTGCGGGGTTGACGGGTGCAGCCCCTCCCGTGGAGGCCCTGGGTGCTCGCTGCTTCTCTGTGTCGTCTGGCCTGCATATTTAAATTTTTCTTTTTAAAGTAATTTCTATACCTAACGTGGGGCTCGAACTTAAAACCCCAAGGTAAGAGCCACATGCTCCACCAGCCAGGTACCCTTGCACGTGGAAATTTTTTTTTTAAAGATTTCTAATTTATTTATTTGACAGAGAGAGAGATTGAGAGATTACAATTAGGCAGAGCAGCAGGCAGAGAGAGAGGGAGAAGCAGGCTCTCTGTCGAGCAGGGAGCCCGATGCGGGACTCAATCCCTGAGCCGAAGGCAGAGGCTTAACCCACTGAGCTACCCAGGCGCCCACACATGAAAATTTTTAAAAACAGTTGCCAATATGTAAAAACAGCTCACATCTTATTTAAAAACCCAGGTTTCCTTTTTTTTTTTTCTTTTTTAAGATTATTTGAGAGAGTGTGTGTGCACGAGCAGGGGGAGGGAGAGGGAGAGGGAGAAGCAGAAGCAGGCTTCCCCCTGAGCAGGGCTCCCAACAAGGGGCTCGATCCCAGGACCCTGAGACCATGACCTGAGCTGAAGGCAGACAGGTAACTGACTGAGCCAGCCAGGGGTCCCTAAAAACCCAGATTTCTTTAGGAGACAAAGTCCTCAGTGGAAGCTCTGCCAGCTGGGCATCCCCCCACGGAAGCAGCTGTGAGGCCAGGGGGTGTCTGGGCCTCTGCCTTGCTGTGGGCGTCACAAAGCATGTCACACGGGGTCACTTTCAGCTCAGGCTCCTCTGTCCACTTGTCGCAGACCTGTGCTCCGCTGCCGAGTACGGCACGTAGCCTGCGAATCGGGGCCTGCCCTCGGATCTGCTCGGTGCTCTTCAGACCTCCTCTCCCACGAGCCCCTGAAGAAGGATAAAAACCGCTTCTGGGAAGTCAGGGAGTGGAAGCCAGAGCACGTGGGGCAGACGGGTGTCCTCTGCAGCCCCCGGCCTTCTCCCGAGGGGCTGATCTTCGTGGTCTGCTGCGAGGGGGTCCCTGGGGGAGCCCTGCTTAAGTGTTGAGATACGTGTGTCAGTGACGTCGCTCTGGGTAGGAGGGATGCTTCTGGAAGATGCTCCGTGTGTATCCTCCTCCTGCTGGCTCTGATGGATGCAGCCGAGCGACTGCATGAGAGCTGGTCGCTGGGGCTCTGGTGGCCCCTCTCACTCTTCAGAGCTTTACAGCACGCATCTGTCTGCCTGGTCTTTTTTTTTCTTTTTAACGTCAGTTAATTGACATACAGTGTATTACTGGTTTCGGGGGTAGAGGTCAGTGATTCATCGGTTGCATATAAACCCCACTGCTCATTCCATCTCCTGCCCGCCTTAACGCCCGTCACCCATTCACCCAGCCCCCCACCCGCCTCCCTTCCAGCAACCCTGTTTGTCTGCTAGAGTAAAGAGTCTCGTATGGTTTGTCTCCCTCTCTGATTTCGTCTCACTTTATTTTTTCCCTCCCTTCCCCTGTGCTCCCATTTTGTTTCTTAAATTCCACAGATGTGTGAGATCATGTAATTGTTTTTCTCTGATCTACGTATTTCACTTAGCACGACACCCTCTCGTTCTGAGTTGTTGCAGATGGCAAGATTTCAATTTTTGGAGGCTGAGTGGTATTCCACCACGTATATATCAATCACGTGTTCTTTATCCTTTTGTCGGTGGATGGACCTCTGGGCTCTTTTCGTAGTTTGGCTGTTGCGGACTTGTTGCTGCGAACACGGGGCTGCAGGCCCCCTGGGGTCACTGCGTCTGTACCTTTGAGCTAAATGTCCAGTAGTGCCATTGCTGGGCCATCGGGTAGCTCTATTTTCAACGTCTCGAGGACCCTCCATACCATTCTCCAGAGTGGATGCACCAGCTTGCATTCCCGCCAGCAGTGTAAGAGGGCTCCCCTCTCTCCGCACCCTCGCCAACACCTGACACGCTTATGTCGTGATCTCCTTTGGAATGAAGGAAAGATATGACACGTGTTAAAATCTGTTATACTTGCTGCTTTCACATTTCTGTTGTTACACGTACAAGTCACTCTCTCCAGTGTCTCCCGTTAGTGATCTTATAGTGCACCTGAAAGGTTTTTGGTTTGTGTCGTTTTGTTTTAAATTGGGTGAGAAGGTACTGCCTTAGGTCAGCCCCCTGACTGTGTTGCTGGTGTGTCAGCAGTACGTTTCTCGTGTGTAGATTACTCCAAGGGCTTCGGTGGCAAGTACGGCATCGACAAGGACAAGGTGGACAAGAGCGCCGTGGGCTTCGAGTACCAGGGCAAGACGGAGAAGCACGAGTCGCAGAAAGGTGCCTCCCGTTTCCTCCTCGCCCGTGGCCTGCGGGTTGGCCAGAACAGCCGCGGAAGGCGTTGCTGGGCTCCCCAGAGTAGATGCCTCTGTGTGCTTCAGTCCCAACCTTGAGACAGCCGGTCCCCAGCACCGCCGCTAAACGAGGAGCCGCATCCCGACACGTCTTCGGCCCCGCGGCCGCTGCCTGTGATCATGGCCACGGGTCGCGCGTCTGTGTTGTACACGGGGAGGCGCGGCGGCTCGTTGGGGCGGCTTCAGGCTCCGTGTCTTGGATCTTTGAATGCGGGGTCCTCTGTGTGTGCTCACGGTGCCGAGAGTGTAGGTCGGGCTGCTCTCCAGGCCGGAGAGGAGGCCGTCTTCCTGCGGGAACGGAGGGGTGGATTTAGCAGGTTGTGTGTCTGACTGTATCAGGAACTTGCTGCCACTAACACCAGATTGTGGCCTTTTCTTGTGCGTGTAGACTACGTGAAAGGGTTTGGAGGGAAATTCGGTGTGCAGACAGACAGACAAGACAAATGTGCTCTTGGCTGGGATCACCAGGAGAAATTGCAGCTGCACGAATCCCAAAAAGGTATGTTGATTACGCCGGCTCCTACTTGAGAGCATTCCAGAAGTTTGTTTCCGTCCGCAGGTCCGCCCGTGTGCCGTGTTTTTACTGTATCTCTGTCGTGTGTCATTTTCTCTCCCCGGTTTGGGGTTGTCCTGTGCCTGCCACGTTTTTGAAAAACTCCCAGCTCGCGTAGCGATGCCCCCCACCCCCCGGGAGCTGATCGGGGGGTGCCGTGCCCGCCTGTGCTCCCAGGGCCTCCTGGGAACGCTGCTCTCTGCCCGCGCGGGCCTTCCCATTGGTCAGGTGTGCGGCAGGGTGCTGCCTCCGCTCAGAACCGGGTTCACGTCGGGATGAGCACCGTCCCTGGGACCTAGGCTGCGGGCTGGGGCGGGGGCCCCGTCGCGTGTGCCCCGGCCTCGCACCTGCCCTTGCAGCCAGCACGCTGGGAGGTGGGACCGACCCGCGGGCCGCGTGATACAACGTGTCTCTCTCTCCACCCGCACAGAGACGCACTCTCGTGTCTGCAGCGCGGGTAGGACCCCGGGAGGAAACCTCCGAGCATGGAGTGCTTTTTCCGAATGTTTTCAGATGCGGTTCCTAACCTCTTTTCAGATCGGGGCTGAAGCGTTATGAGGTTCAGTGTGTCCTGTAACCTCGGCGCTGCCTTGGGACTGTCAGCGAGCCCGGGAGCTGGCTCCAGCCCCTGGCCTCCTCCGCAGAGCTCTGCTTCCTTTAAGTGACGTGTGTGATGCTTGCACTTGCTAATACGATCCTAACCAGACTGTGTTTCCTCTCTCAGTTTTCTCCACTGTTGCTTGTGGATTTTCAGATTATAAGGCTGGTTTCGGTGGCAGATTTGGTGTTCAGTCCGAGAGGCAGGACTCCTGTGCTGTGGGGTTTGATTACAAGGAGAGACTGGCCAAGCACGAGTCCCAGCAAGGCATAGTCGCTCCCCAGCCCCGCCCCCGCCCCCCCCCCTCCGGTGCCGCCGCCTCTAGCATGGACTTCAGGGGCTCAGCCTTCCGAGTTAGCCGCTGTCAGGGGCACGTGACTGTTTTCAGCCCGGTTTGGGGCTGGGGTGATTGTGACTTGCACCCCTTTCTGCCCCTGCCCTTTAGAACTGGTGTCTGGTAAGATGAGTCGTTTTCAGGGTAAGGTACTCCTAACCCTGTAACATGACTAGGAGTGGGGTGGGGTGTCTTGGTCTCCCAGCAACCTTCTCCGGGAGCTCTTGCTGCTGACCGTGACCGCTGGGAGTCGCCCAGTGAGCCATTTGGTTCCGCCCGGCCCCGAGCCTTCGTGTTCTGTGTGGTCTCTGTGTTTCCCTTGTGGTGGTGTCTTTGGCGGGGGTGGGGATGTTTTCTGTTTCTGTTTTTTGGATGACACCATCTACACATAACTCCCTCACACAGAGCCAATGGTATGTGCTCAAAACGGGAAGGAAACGGGGGATTTCTAGATGTAGGTATTGGGACTCTGGCAGTGCATTTTCCTGCTTTAATGACCGTCCCAACTTGGACCGAGTTGTTCAAACTGGGAGCACAGCTGGAAAAGGAACCATGGCCTGAGATCCGGGGGCAAAGTGCAGGTGTCTGGTGCCAGGGTCCCGGCAGGCAGGAGCACGCACTCGGGTCCGTTCGGCAGATGGTGTGGGGACGGCCTCGGCTCTCCCCGGGGCACCAGTGCTGCGTGACGGCGTGACTGTCCCGTAGATCTGTGTTGCCAGGATGTAAGTCTTTGGCCCGTAGAATTCCCCTGTGGAATTATTTTCTCTTAAAAAAGTGAGAGAAGCCCGAGGTTGAGCCTCCTTCCAGTGCTCAGCAGAGCAGGATGCAGGAAGGGACGCGGCCGGCCAGCGGTTGCTGGGCGGAAGACTGTGCTCTTGAAGCAGTACCCTCCCCACCCCCCGGCGCTGTGGCCCCCTCGCCCTCACTGCCTGCCCGCCCGTGCCCGGCACCCTTTCTGTCCCTCGGGAGGATGTGGGAAAGCATGCACACGCCTCTTCTCTGCCTCGCGCCTGCCTGCCTCCTGAACACCGTTGGTAGAAACCACAGTCGCCTTGCAAGGAAAGACATCGTTTGGCGGTTCTCGTGTCTTCTTGCGCTGGGTGCATTTTCTTGGGCCGTGTCTGGATCTGTCTGCACGCCTCTGCTGGTGTCGCTGTGCCGGTCCTTGACCCCAGAGTAAGTGTTGTGTCGTGCCGCCTTTCAGACTACTCCAAAGGATTCGGCGGGAAATACGGGGTGCAGAAGGACCGCATGGATAAGGTGAGTGATTCCTTCCGGGGCCGAGTCTTTTCTGCTGTTAGTTCGGGGATTGACGGGGCTCCTGCTCGGTGTTGCTCCGGGGGTGGTGTCCGGTGGGTGCGGGCTCACGTGCTCAGAAGGACAGGCCCTTGAGCGGTGCTTCCCGCGTGCCGGGCCTCACCTCGCGTGCCGGGGGTGGCCTGTTCTGGGCCGCGCACGGCCGCGCTGTGAGGCTGGCACTGTCCCCGCCTGTGTGAGAGACGGCCGTGTGGCTGGACCGCCGTTGGAACCCGGATGTTGAGCCTCTAGGCCAACACGACAGCCCAAGGGCGTATGGTTCCCTGGATGCAGCTTAGTAGGAAACCTCGTTGGAAGCCGCGTTCCCTGGCCGCACGGGCCGTGGTGGAGGAGCCCATCGGCCACGCGTGGGCATTCAGATCCGGCACGTCGGCCTCGCTGTGGGGGCCCATGGCCCGGTGTTCGTCCAGAGCCAGAGCCTCAGCACTGGGCCATCTCTTCCAGCGGCCCCCTTGGGATACCCTGTCCTCTCTCCAGGGCCTCTGTCCCTTCCGCTGGCTTCAGAGTCTCGGCGGGTCAGTCTTGAGCACGTGTCTGGTGGCTGTTCTTGTCGCTGATGGCCCAGTTACGTCGCGTGGTGGCCCGCGAGCGGCTCTGTCTCCTCAGTTCAGCTGAACAGAGACAGGCCGTCCTGCCCAGGCCTGGGCCTGGGCCCCGGTCACCGACAGTGGGGCTGGTCCTCCTGCAGTCCTGCTCCATCGGGCTCAGAGCTGGACACGCGCACGTTGTCACCCGGGGGACCCACCACGTGACTGTGTGTGGCCCCGGGAGCGAGTGGCAGGGACACAGGCTTGGGAAGACAGGTGTGCAGACTACCTGGGTTCCGGTAAATGTGTGCTAGGGGTTCAGAGCCAGGCGGTGACAGGAGCTTGTCCCCCAGAGACTTGGGTGCGCAGCCGTCCCCGGAGGCGGTGGAAGTGGGTGACAGGTGTCCCACGGGCGGGGCCAGGGCACTGGGAGCTGAGTCCGTGGGCAGGAGTAGCAGCAGAAGGAGAGGGTTCTGGTCAGGACGGAGGAGGGAGGCCGCGGTGTTGGGGAGACAGCACAGCTGGGGCAGAGGCCCCCAGGGGGCGGCAGAGACGACCCCGAGCAGCGCACCGGGGAACTGGCTGGCTGAGGCCCTGTCACCCCGTGGAGCAGCGGGGAGCAGCCGGGACGGTGTAGACACCCTCTTCCCTCAAGGCCGCAGGGCAGGGCGGGGGCAGGGCGTCGGAGACTGTTCTGGAAAGAGGCGTTGCAGACACGGGCAGTTTGGGGGGGCATCTGGAAGGGACAGAGGGTTTGGTCAGGGCGGCCCAGCTGCTGCACGTGGAGGTGAGGCGGGCGTGGTTCGGTGACCCATGGGTGCGCGGGTGCCCGGACTGGTTGCCGCTGGGTTGGAAGGGCAGGTGGTGGCAGGATGGGGGGGCTGGGTCGTGCCCCCTGTGCCGCCCGTGCTGCACCCTCAGAGCAGCCGCTCACCCCCAGCTTCGCATGGCCGTGAGCTTCAGCTGCTCGCCTCCTGCGGGCCCCCTTCCTCCTCGCTCTGTGTGTCAGAAGCAGCCGTGTCCCGAGCCGCACACGTGTTCCTCCCGGGGGTGTTCACTCACGGGGAGACTGAGGATGGCCGGGGGGCCCGGGAGCCTGCCCATACGCATCCAAGTCTGCCTCTGGTTGGGCAGTCATCACTGTCACTGCGCCGTGCCGGGGTCCTCTGCAGGACGAAAGGCGGGGACCTCGGGCATCGGGAACGGATGATCAGGCCCCGCGAGGCTCCGGCGTGGCCCAGGATGCCGCCCCTGGCAGAGCAGAGGCCTCGGGGTCCCTGCCAGAATGCAGACCTCTCTCGGGGGGCAGGGAGGGTGGGGGGCTCGAGAAGAGCCCACGGTCGGGTTACCCACACGGATGCTGATGTGTACTTTGCCGGGGGGGCAGTTTTAGCAAATACAGGACAAAGCGATGGGTTCCCCGTACACCCCTGCTTTCCCTCATGCGCAGCCCCGCTCGCCAGTTACCGGTGCCCCTCCCCCCTCCCCCAGGGGCACACACTTGTGTCTACGAGCCTGCGCGGACACGCGCTCGCTGCCCAGGGTCCTTGGCTGACATTGGGGTTTGCTCCTGGCCTCGCACGTCGGCAGGCTGTGAGGAGGACAGAGAGTGCTCCCTGATCGGCCCGCTTCTGTCTCGGCAGACCGCTTCCACGTTCGAGGACATTGCCCAGGTGGCCCCTGCTTATCAGAAGACCGTTCCCGTCGAGGCGGGTGAGTCGTGGCCGGCCCCGGGGCCGTGGGGTGTCCCCGCCGTGGGCGCCGTGCGGGCTGGGAGCGCTGGAGAGCGTCCTTGTCCTGCTCACTGCGGGGACGGGGTTCCTGCCGTGGCGCTCTTCCCGGTGGGGGGGCCCCTCCCAGAGCAGAGCTGGGCCAGCTGCCCATCTGCCAGGGCCCCCCTCACCGCCAGGGACCAGGTTCTGGGAAGTTCTGGTGCCAGGAGCGTGTTGCTTGCCCGGAAGCTGAAGTGGACGCTCTCGCCTTTTCTCTCCGTGGGCCCTGCACCCGGCTGCTCCCCACCTGTCCTCGGAGCCGGCCGCCGCCGGAGAAGGCGCCGTCTACCCCCTTTGGCCGCATGAGCCGCACCCTGAGCAGGGTTGCTGAGTTGGGGAAAACGTATAGAAAGTGCTAAATGGACAGTAGGAGGCAGAGCGTCCCCGTTGTTTCCTGTGGACGCCCCGGGTCAGCGGTTCCCAGACCTGGGGGTCTTGGGACCCTCTAATGCTCGTAGGGATCGTTTGTGGGGCTTGTGTGTCTTGATCTTTGCTGTAGGGGATTGAGACGTAGGAATTTAAGATATTATTGATTCACTTAGAAACAGTGGAACCACCATGTTGACATCACAATACTGTTTATGGAAAAACTAACCACATTTTTGAAACAAAACCTGTGCAGAAGCATGGCATTGCTCTGTGTATCTGTAAATCTTAGTCAGAGACCTTTATTCTTGAGCTGTTTCTGCATCCGACCTGTTGCAGTAAATGCTGTCTAGGAGGGAACTCTGGACTCCCCCAATACGCCGTTGGAAAAGAGAAGGGCATTACCGTAGCGTCTCAGGTCACGGCGGATGGGCGTTCGTGACCCTGCCCTGGGACAGGCAGTGGTTTCCTGGTGCCCCCCAGAGGGTTGTGTCCCTGACAGACCGCGTGGTTCTGGAACACGCGGTGGACGTTTCCAGACCACTAGAGCATCGAGTTAAGCTGAACTTCCACGAGTTGCATTTTTCATTCTGCCTAGTTCCCCCCAGTGACACTCATTTGTGTTGTCGTCAGTCTTACCAGAGTCCTTATGTGAATCTGTGGGTTGGTTGTCGTGCTTGGAGCAGATACAGGTTTTCCACAATTCTGATTTTTCCTTGGAAGCTTGAATTTTCCCATTGATGACAGATAGTGCCGTTTGTCTCGACACGAGACTGAGTTGATTCATCTTAGAATGCCTGCCAGATTCCACAAGGTGCACACCCATGCTTCGTCAGTTATTTCAGGGCAAAACCATGTTCCACGAAGCGTCGGCCGGCTCAGCGCACAGATGGTTTTGCCCGAGAGCCTGGCAGGTCGTGGTCCGTGGCCCCTGCCCCTGCCATGGAGATGGGCACGTGTGCGCTTGGGGCTTGAGATTACGGAACGTCTGGTGCTTTGTACAGGGTTGTCAGGGCGTCGTTAGGGGAAACGTTTTTCTCCCCTCCTGAGTGTGTGCTGGCGAAGAATCCTGTGCCGTTGGAATATAAAATACTCCCGGCGCCAGGCCTTCGCCCTCGGGCCATCCCCTAGAACTGTGGGAGATGGGGGCGCGGAGGCCGGCCTAGGACGGGCGGGCCGAGCCGTGGCGGGGCGTCCCGTGGGGCTGGGGTCGGGGGCACGCTGGCGCTCTGACTCCCGGCGTGCGTCTCTCCTCCTCTCTGTAGTGAACAGCAGAACAAGCAACATCAGAGCGAACTTCGAAAACCTGGCGAAGGAGAAGGAGCAGGAGGACAGGCGGAAGGCGGAAGCCGAGAAGGCCCAGAGGATGGCGAAGGAGCGACAGGAGCAGGAGGAGGCCCGGAGGCAGCTGCATGTGAGTGCGCCTCTCTGGGCCCGTGGTCCAGAAGGTTCTCCATGGAACACGTGTGGAACCCTCGTTTGAGGCTCCGCTCTTAGGAACTGGCCCCTCAGGCACACACAGGGCGGACTGAGCCTTTGACCGCCCGGTACCAGCCGGTCAGCCGTGCTGCTCCCGCGCCTGCCGCCCCCGCGGAGCCCGGTCCCACGTGGGCCTGGCCGTCTCCGTTCCGACCCGTGGCTCCCTGGAAGCCCCTTCCTCCTGGGGAGAAGGTCGAGAATGCAGAGGGAGCTCCCCGTGACGGAGCAGGACTGGTTTTCGCTTGCTTTTTCAACTCTCGCTGCTCTCTGGACCTGCGTCTGCTGTGCGTGCGCGTGTATCTTTGTCCTGCTGTCCGTCCGAGCCGGCAGGAACGGGCCGTGGGAGGAGGCCGCGCGCGCCTGGGCCTCTTCCTTCCTCGGCCTTCTCCGTGTGGACTGCACGTTTGTGGCTCTGGTGCCCACAGTGGCCGCGGCTGACCAGGCAGCCTGTGCCCAGCAGCTCCCCATGCTGCGGCCTCGCGTTCTCTGGAGCGGGGACGGGGAGCTCACCACCGCGCACTCTCGGTGTTTATGAAGCGGAGTCAGAGAGGAAGCCTGGGAAGTTCTTTCAGAAGCCGGAATGCTTTGTTGTGCTCTGTAGCTGTCTCCTCCCCAAAGTCAGTCAGGGCTCAGGGAACCCCTTGAGAGGGAACGGAGGGTTGAGGAAATGACCGTCTGTGAGCGCCCGAGAGACGAATTAAATACGCCCTGTGGGTTGTTTCATCGCACGTGGAGTGAGAACGAGTTTGCATAATTGTTTCCTGTTACCATTCCGGGAATTGCTAGAAACTTTTGAGTTAAGGAGATTACAAGTCAGGTTTCTTTGTTCATCTCACGAGTGTACGCACTACAGTCGTTTCTCCTGAGAGCGGGTCCCTGGAAGTCACTGCTTCATCTTGAGCATTGGGATGGCGTGGCGTGAGCAGGTGGCTCGCGGACGGCTGTCGCCGTGGTTCTGTCCGGCAGCTTTGCTTTGCCTCGTCTTGCTGGCCCTTCTGCTGCCCTGTCCTCCACTTGCAGCCGCTGCCCCTTGCCTCTGGTGCTCCCGGGAGCCACTCGGACTCCAGAACTGCCTGGGCCACGGGGCGCGCCCGTCGGCGGGTGGGCGGGACCTCCCGAGTCCACGCGTGCTTGCCTCCGGGTCCTGCTGGCTCGCCCCGAGAAGTCCTCTGGCCGTCCCAGGCCCTCCCCGCGGCCGCTCATCTATGATTGGCTGGCTTTCTCGGGCTGCACACGTCCCCTCCGCGGGGACACGCCGCTCCGGCATGTGTCCCCTGGGGCTGGCCGCGGGCAGCCGGCGGGGCGGAGGCCGGGGGCGGTTCGGTTCCTGCTTCTGCCACTCCCCGGCGCCGGCCGCTCGCCGTCCTCTGTCTCTCGCGCTGGGACGTCAGGCTGTGGGCACGGGTTTCTTGGGGCTGCCGTCCCACACGATCCCGGACTCTGCCCCGGAGCGGCACACGGGGCCCCTCTCACTGCTCCGGGGGCTCCCGAGGAGACCCTTTTCCTGGCCTTTTCGGCTTCTAGAGACACACGTGTTCCTTGGCTCGGGGCCCCTTCCGGCTCCGCTCCCAGGGTGACCTCTCCTGACGGGTCTCTCACAGGCCTGCCTCCCTCTCGGAGGGAAGGACCGTGCGGTTACATCGGGCCCACCCGGGGCCCCGGGATCGTCTCCCGTCCGTGACTGCTTCCATCCTCAGTCCCCTCGGCCAGACCTAGGGGCTGGGGTGCCCGTGTCTTTGAGATGCCAGCCCCCGCCCTGGCCCCCAAAGAGAGTCGTCTGTCCTGTGTGCGTTGTAGTTCCCAGGAATCAGTCCGGACAGCGGCAGCTCAGAGGCCCAGGGTCCTCTGGTCACCCGTGCAAGGTCTGGGCCAGGCCCAGGTTGGCCGCCTGCCCGGATCCTGTGGTGTGCGCGGTGACAGCAGGAGGCCCCGGGGGCCCCTTATGTCCTTTGTGTTGATGACGTGTGACCTTCACTTCACCTTGTCCTTACAGCGGGGGCTGCCGAGTCTCCGCGCTTGGTGCTCCCCGTGCTCTGCTCTGGCAGTGAGCGCGGTCGTGTGAGCCTGCGTGCACCTTTCTCTGGTAACCTAACCGCCGCCTGCCTTTCCATTCCAGGAGCAGGCCCGGGCCCAGAAGCCGACGCCCCCGGCCTCCCCGACCCCTCAGCCGGCTCAGGAGAGGCCGCCCCCAAGCCCCGTCTACGAGGTTGGTGTTTTCGTCGAGTGGGCAGAGGAGTCTGACCCCGATGGCACCCTTGCCAGGTCGATGCCGCTGTGCACGGGGAGGGGCCCCCTACCCCCCTCTGCTTGGTGCCGCCCGAGGGGACAGCCCCTGTGAGTGCGGGGCCCGCGCTGCCACGTCCAGCCTCTCCCCGTGGGCGGCCGCCCCGCTGGCCTGGGCCGAGCTCCTGGCCGAGCCTGCTGCCCCCGGGCCCGTTGCCCGAGGCCGCGTGGACGATTTCTAGTCTCTCTCTCGCTTCCCGTCTGCGGCATCTGACACTGACCGCACTCCCCTCCAGAAACCCGTTTCCCGGCACCGCTGCCGCCCCCCGCGTGAGCCGACCTCCCCGGCGCCCGCCCCAGCTCTCCTTCCCTCAGTCTCTCCCGAACGTGGTCTTCCCCGCCACCGTCCTGGGCCTGTCACCCTCACTCCCAGCACCGGTGCCTTGTGGCCGCCCGCTCGCGTCCCTCAGCCCTGCCCGCTTTCCTGGGCTCCGCCTTCCTGGGCCGCCTGCCTCACCGTCCCTTGTTCCATCGCGGGGTCTCCGCCCTGCCTCTCTCGGGAGACCCCTGCCTCAGCGACGCCCTGTCTGAGCTCTGGGTCCCGTCCCCTCTGTCCCCACGGCCACTGGCCTGGTTCCCCTGCCCCCCTCTCACTGGGACATCAGGGCCCATTGGGTTGTGAGGAAGAGACGCTGCCTCAGCTCAGCAGACACTCGGGGGAGGCCTCCCGGGGAGCTCATGAGCTGCAGCGCTCTGGGCAGCAAGCCCGTGTCTCGGAAGTCACATGACCGCCAGGCTCCCTCTGCGTGGTGGCCGTGTTGTCCCGGATCGTATGCATTGTGGCGTGGCCTTGGGGCTCACAACCCACTGGCAAGAGGGCCCTTGAGCCATCTCCCCTTGTCCCGTTCCACTGCTGGGCTGGTCACTGAGGAGGTGGTCTCCTGAGAAGCCTGGCGTGGCTTGCTGTCCCTAGCGGGAGGGCAGGTGGGTCCTGTGACTGGCAGCCCTGTCAGAACCACGTGAGATGCTGGGGGCAGAGGTGCTGAGGCCAGAAGACAGGAAGTAGGGTGCCGCCGGCAGCCCCGGACGGGCTCCCCCACAGCCCGACCTGCTCAGGGTCCGTGGGGCAGCCAGCGCGGTGCCCCCGCTCCGTGACCGGCCCCCAGCCCTCCGGGGCGTCCCCCGCGCATCCAGGGCAGACTTGCCCCAAAGAGGCTCTGGGCCTGTCGCTCCCTTGCGGCTGGACCCTTGAGTGGCTCAGTGCCTGGCCTGCGTGCGGGGTCTCCTCTCTGTGGCCTCCCTAGTGGCTCTCACCGGCTGTCTGAGCCACGATACTCATCGGCCAGCGAAAGCCAGTGCCTGACTCTGCTGGTTCTTACTGGGGCTTTTCCTTGTGTCCTTTGCTCTCTCAGCCCCAAGGATGCCTTCAGATGCACCCTGGTCTGAAGGACGGACTAAAGCCACTTCTTCCATTAGAGTCAGAAGTCACGATGATTGTGCACAGCCTGGTGTTGAATTCCTCTGAGTGTCTGCGCTTGCCTGTGGCTTGCCGGTCACTCTTCCCTTTCCCTGGAGGAATCGGGCAGACTCGAGCTCCGTGGGCTTGGAGGCGGGGAGGCTGCTCTGGGCAGCGCAGGGGTGGGGTGGGTGCGATGCTGTGAAGCCACCAGCCGGGGCACAGCAGGGCTGGCGGGTCCTCCCTCGCTGGCCTGGGCCTTCACTCACGGGCCAGCCTGCCATGGGTCCCAGCCGCAGGCACGGCTCGGGTGGTGCTGTTCCCCACAGGCCGCGTGGTTTCGTCACGGCGGGACTCCGGGCTGTCGGGCTGTGACGGGGGGTTGGTGCTCAGGAGGAAACGGCACGTGGTCCTCCCAGCGGCGCTGTGCCCCGATCAGAACCCGAGCGTTCTCAGAACGTTAGCAGTGGTGCTTCCTCGCCTGGTGTCTGGGCCGCGATCCCCCGGGACTCACGAGGGGTCGTGTGTCGGAGTCCCAGTGTGGGAGATAGAATCAGAGACAGAGGCAGAGATAACGTAACGTCTCCTCGACCCTTCCCTTCCCCAGGACGCGGCTTCGTTCAAGGCCGAGCCCGAGCCCGTGTACAGCATGGAAGCGGCCGACTACCAAGAGGCCGGCAGCCAGCAGGGCCCGGCCTATGCCTCGGATGCCGTCTATGAGGCCACAGAGGCCCCCGGCCACTATCCAGCAGGTATGGTGGAGGGGCGCCCCACCGAGTCCCCCCGTCTCTGCTCCTCTGGGAAGTGGTGTCTGTCTCCCTGTTTCTGAGCCGCCCCAGCGCGCCCGTGCAGGCGGGGTCCCCGTGTCCCTGGCTGCGAGGGTGCCAGACCCTCCTCCCCGGGGCTCGGCATGGGCTCCCGTGGGGGTTCCAGGAAGCCCCCGGCTGCCCCGGGGTGGTGGGCGGGGAGGAGTGTGAGGGAAGGGCCTCTGCCCTCCCTTCACGGTGGCAGCTTGGGGCAGAGCCCGGCTCCGGGAGGAGCATCTTGAGGTCCTCCAAGATGATTTCTAAAAACTGAAAATGTTATAGATGTTTCAGTGGGTCAAACGCTGAAATTGGTCTCTTAAAAGGTGAGGTTTCCTTCCATATATTTGGGGAGATGGAACCTGAATCCATCCAAGAACGCAGCTCAGGATAGAGCCTTAGCCTGTCCCCCTTGGCGACGTGAGGTGTTGGGCAGCGCGGGCCGCCTCTCAGTCTCCGTCCCCACGCGTACAGGGTGACAGCCGTCTTCCGAAAGCGGCCCCAGAGCCCACCTGGGTTGTCCTGCTGGCCGGCTGGCGTTGGGAAGCGGGGGGTTTGCTTCTTAAACCCGGGGTCCTTCCTCCTCCCGACAGGCGCCCCGGGAGGGTCGGCTGACAAAGGGGACATGGCTCGGCGCACCGCGGGCACTTGGCTTAATCGTCAGCTCTTGTCTCTGCTTATTTTTAGAGGAAAACACCTACGACGAATATGAGAATGACCTTGGGATCACGGCCGTCGCCCTGTACGACTACCAGGCCGGTGAGGGACCCACCTTCCCACTTGTGCTTGTTCTCTTCTGATGCTGCTCTTAGCAGTTCGACTCCCAGAGCGTTATTGCAGTTTTTAAGAAGTAACTTGTCTTGAAATAATCTCAGCGCTCCCGAAACTCCCGTTTTCCCCTCCATTCCTATGCCTCCCCGAACCTTCGGTTACTCTCAGCCACAGGGGTGCCCCAGGCCCCCTAGGGGGCCCAGTGTGAACTCCCCGAAACTGCGGACGCTGCCACCCAAAGTACACTCCGTCCACCAAGTGGGAGGCTCAGCCCGGCGACCCTGTGATGTGTGGTCCCATCTTCGCCAGCGGCCTCTCGTCCCGGGGGACCCGCGGCCCTGCTCCGAGGACGGGTGGCCCGGGAGAGCTTCGTGCTCCTCACCGTGAACCACGTGGGGTCACGATGGTCCCTCCCTGCGTCCCGCCCCGCAGTGTCCCCACCGCCCCTGGTCCAGGGCCCCAGTCTCCCCCACCGAGCCAGCCCTCCTCCCTTTGCTGCCGAGGGGCGTTCTGTGGTCTTCCCCAGACCCCGCGCGTCCTTCTCCGGCTGCCGGCCGTACCATGGCCCCGGCGTCGGCCCTGGCAGGCTGTGTCCGCGTCCCCTCCCTGCCGCCCGGGGAGGAGTGCTCCCCCCTCCTGTGGACGGACATCTGTCAGTTTCACGACGTGGCGCGTTCACCCTCGCGCGTGCCGCCCCGTGGCCGCCTCCCTCCCTCCTGGGCTCCCCTGGCGCCTCGGAAGCTCGCTCTCGGGGGAAAGGGGAGAGCCTGGCGGGGGGGACCCGGGCTGTGTGTCGCGTGGCGTCGGTGGCGGGCGCCGGGCCAGCCGGGCGGGTGGAAGGCGGGCCCCCGCGCTCCGGGCCGTGCAGGGCTCACAGCGTCACCGTCCCCCCCTCTGCTCTCTCTCGCAGCGGGTGACGACGAGATCTCCTTCGACCCCGACGACATCATCACCAACATTGAGATGATTGACGACGGCTGGTGGCGCGGGCTGTGCAAGGGCAGGTACGGGCTCTTCCCGGCCAACTACGTGGAGCTGCGGCCGTAGCGCCGGCGGCTGATTGCGGGGCCCGCGGGCCGACATGTGCCGCTGCCCCGCCGCATGCTCGGCGCGCTCCTCGCGGGGCACCTGTTGGACGCATTTCAGGCTTTTCCTTGTTTCCGCCAAACCGGCTATCCGGGGAGCCACCTCAGGGCCGCTCCGCTGTCCCCAGTGCAGTGCCTGCTGTCCTTGCCTTGCTGGCGGCGCTCGGGGTCCCCGATGGCCCGCGGCCTGTGCTCGGCCCGCCGTCCCACGTGGCCCCGGCCGAGGGAGGCCGGGACGGAGGGCAGGGGTATCGCGGGCGGCGGCTCACGCTCCGGGTGGGGGTGCCTCCGTGTTCCCCCGACCCGCGCGCTCCGCCCCCCTTTCCTGTCCCTCTCCTGACACCTGACGCCGGGAGGGCCCCCTGCCCCCGCTGTTGCCCCGAAGCAGCACCCCCAGTCTGCGCGCACGGCCTCCGGGCGGCCCCCTGCCTCTGCGCCCTGGGTCTGCCGGGCGACGAGACTAGGCCGTCCGCTGCCGGCACGCGGGTGCCTTCCCGGTCCCACGCCACCAGGAACGGTTTTCCCACGGGGCGCTCGTGCTGGTTGTGCCAAAATGCCATGTCACGTGACCGTCTGGTGCGCTCCACTGCGTGTGGTCGAGAGCGGAGCGGAGAGCGCGTTCTCCCGCCCAGGTGCTCCCCGTGGACGCCGCCCAGGAGCACAGTGCTTCCCGGGAGCCAGGGAGGCCAGGGCAGCGCCGGCAACGGTCGGGGGCAGTGTATTTCCGGAAGATTCTGTCGAGGTGTCTCGGGTGTTCTCGGGTGTTGGGGACATGAGCGTCTACTTCCTGAAGTATGTTTCTGCATAATCTTTGCTTTACCACAATTAGGTCGGGTTTTATATGCAATTATTGTATCTAAGTTTCTGTAGCACACATCATAGGTATGATTTTTTTAAATTAAATATCCAAAATAAACTTTTTTTGATCCACTTGCTTGCTCACGTCCCTCTGGTATTGGTCACTTTGTTCCACATGGAGGTTGACTTCCTGATGCTCGACCTTTGATGTGTCAGCTTTGGACAAGTGAAAGATTCCCTTTTTAAGAGGCAGGCTGCTTAAAAGGCACTTTTGGCAAAGGGAAATGTATTTACGATCCGATATTGTCAGTTTTTTTGGACAGGAATTCTAAGCAAAACAGAAAACTGCCTATTTAAAATAAACATCACTTTGGAAGGACGGTTCTTGCGGCAAAGCCCGAGGCAGTTGCAGCAGGGCCAAGCAGCGTTCAGGAGCAGAGGAGCCGACCGGTGTGGGTGTCAGGGCCGGCAGACTCTGCGAGCATGTGGGGACCGTCCCGCGGGGTCTGCGGGTTCACGCCATGCATGGCGGTGGGGGGGCCGCGGGCACAGACCTGGCTCCCCAGACACCGTGGCGCCAGGCGGGGCTGTCCTTGGGTGTGTGGTGTGGCAGGACAGGGCTTGGAGGCTTCTGGAAGTGCCGCCCTCACCGGCCCTGGGAGATGGGGGGGACAGCATGGATCAGGGACAATCCGGAGTCGTGTTGTCCTCCGTGTACGGAGCTGGGGGTCTCCCGCCGCCGCCACAGGTCTGCCGGGACCTCACGTGGGCAGAATCCTGCAGAAGCTTGCTCTCGGTGGCCGGCCTGTGTGCACTCCACATCAGGTCCTCCGTGGCAGGTGTCCGCCTGTCCTTCCGGTTTATGGCTGAGACAGTCCATCGTGTGGCTGGACCCCTTATCCATCTGTCCATGGACAGTCGGCTTGGCTCCACTTCGGCTCCACTTCTCCTGCACCTGCTGCGTCCAGCCGCCCACCCCCACTGCCCCACTGCCGCCCCCTCGGGGACCACAGTGGACCGGAGCTGTCCTCGTTCCTGCTTTCACGCCCCCTACCCTTCCGCCACGTGTGTCCCAGGAACGTCCTCTGCAGCTGCTCCCGGGACCCCTGTTCTCCTGCGCCTTTGTGGTCTTGACGTTCTCTCCTTACCTCCAAACGTCAGGGTGCCCCGGGCTTTGTCCTTGCGCATGCCCCTGGTCTGTCGGCACCCACACTTGGGGAGGGCCCTGCAGACCAGGGCCCCCAGGACGTTGAACTGGCGTCGTGGCTTAGCTCATGCAGGCTGGACTCCGATCTTGCCCTAAGCTGGCGCCTCCCGCAGACCCTCGGCTCAGCACAAAGACAGCTGCATCCTTCCCTCCCAGAGGCCCGCAGCCTTGGAGTCTCCTGACCCCTTCCTTCTCCCCCTGTCCCATCTGCTAGCAAGTCCTGTTGGCTGTGTCGTGATGCACGGCCCACCTTCCTGCTGTCACCCCATCTAAGTACCTTACTCCTTGCCTGGGTTATTGAGGAGCTCCCACCCGGGTTTCCTACCTCCTCTGCCCTTTAAAGATGTTCCCTTGTGGGCTCTGAACTCCGGAGCAGCTTCCTGTGTCCGCGGGAGTCAGGCTGCGGTCCTTCCGCCCTCTCTCCTATTGAGCCAGCACCTGCCCCTGCCTCAGGGCCTTTGCACTGCGGCTTCCTTCTGCCCAGAGCCCCACAAGCTTACTCCCTCACCTCCCGCTAGTGCTTTCCCAAGGGCTACCACTACCCTGATCCCTCCTTAAAACCGCGGGTCTCCCCTGAACCCAGCACCCACGGCCTTTATCTGGTTCTCTTTCCCACGGCAAGTGTTACTTACGTTACACTTTATGATTTTTAAAACTGTTTTATTGGGATGCAATTCACAAATCATACAAGTGGCCCACTTAATGTAGTGTGGCATTCAGTGGTGCTCAGTGTGTTCTGAGTTGCGTGCTATAAAATACTCCCATCTCTCCGGAGAGAAGCCCTGCGCCTGCCTGCGGTCACTCCCCGACACCCTGCCACCAGCCCCGGGCACCCCCTGGCCCCCTCACCCCCTCTCTGGATCTGCCTATTCGGGACGTTCCGCATACATCCAGGACACATGGGCTGTGTTTTCTGCGTGGGCTCCGTGAGGACGCAGGGCTCTGTCTTGTAAGCAGATGTGTCTCCAGCTGCTGGAACAGCGGCTGCAGCCACGGGGTCCTGGTTAGATCACTGCGGGGTGAGTTATTTGTGGAGCACGTTCTGTGCGGGGGCTCTTTATGGAGGACCGTTGGCTGCTGTCCATGGAGCAGCGACCCTTACCTGGAAAGGGCAGCACGCGCTTCTGAACCGCAGCGGGGCTCAGGTCGCCGTCCCTCAGAAGCAGCATTCTGGGGAGTGGCTTGATTTCCAGCCCGAATCACTGCGTCCATACACTCTTCATCCGAAGTATTTGTTAAATGCCTCTTTCAACTCTCCCCCCATCAATTCAGAAGTCACCTTTATCTTGGGTTTTGTTGCCCGAGAGGTGGGTTCCCGTAGACCGGAGGGGAGGTGGAGGGTCTTAGGAGGCCTGCACACGTGTGGCCCTATTTTAGTGTGTATTTGACTGTTACTGTGTCTGGCTTACATACTTTATGTTATTAAAGCATTGAGTTCACATTGAAAACAACACAGTGTCACGAGGTCTGGCGTGAAAAGGGAAACCTCTTCCCCCGCTGTCCCCTCCCTCACTCCCTGATGGTGATTTTGCCAGTGATTTATGGGATTTTTAAGGAAAAATGTATATATACAAGTGCGTGTGTTTATGATGTGTTTTTAATACACAGAGAGGTTCATTCTGTGCTTTGCTTTCTGCAACTTGCGTTTTTAACAAAAGGTAGATTTTGTCTATCTCGATCACATCTTTTTATATCGTCTGCATAGAATTTCACTTAGGAATGTGACGATTAGTTGAGCCCCACGGGTAGACACTTTGTGGTCTCAGACGGCGCCTCTCCGTCTCACTGCGCACTTGGCACGAGCATGGGGAGGAGGAGCTTTGAGAAGTGGGCTGGCTGAGTGCCGCAGAGACTACGGGTTGCCTCCCTCGCCTCCGTCTTCGTTGCTGACCTCCGTTGTGTTCAGAGTTGCAGCCCTGCCGAAAGATGTATTTTTCCACCACTTGCAGTTAGATGTGGTCGTGTGACTGGCTTGGAAGTGGAACTTCATTGTGGAGGATTTCTGGGAATGGTCCTTCCGAGGACTGACAGTGGGAGCATCTTTTGACTTCCTCCCTCCCTCCATTTCTCCTTTCTATTGTCTGAAATATGGGTGTGATGGCTGGAACTCTGCCAGCTCTTTTGGACTCTGAGGCACTTTGACGGTACCTTCTGAGGATAGTGGAACAGAAAGAAAGAGCCTGGGTTTGTGACAATCTCCAGGAACTGCCACACTAGTCTTACATGTTTCAGTACTTTCTTTTTCTTTAATGAGGCAGAGACATAAATTTTTATTCTGTCTGAACCATTGTTATTTCCATTTCTCCTAGAACTGGGAACAGTTTCCAACTAATTTGCTGGGTCAGTGAGTATGAAATCTCCCTCTTGAAAGGTTCGCACATGATGGCACGTTTCTTCTTACTTTTGCCAAGTTCAAGTATGATAAAAACTTAAGGTCTCTGAAGTGCATATTCTCGTTGCTTGTGTTTCATTTTACTTTCAGGGAATGACCCCCTTTCTTTCCTGTCCTTTCCTTTTATCATCTGCTTGCTTCCTTTCTTACAGACACACAAGCAACTCACAACAGGCTCCTGGTGACCATTCAGACAAGGACTTTGAATTCTGGAAATATCTGGAACTGGACATTATGACAACCCTCTTGCCATAAAACCCCAAAAATGTTAGATAAAGCATAACCAACATCTTTTAAACGTAGAGTTGAGGTTGTAGGAAGGTTAAGGACATCCTTGGGGGGCAAAACAGGAGGGGAAGCAAGAGCCCTACAGAAAGCTCCGCCTCCAGTCCTGATGAGCACGAGGTCATCGGTATGCTGCAGTTAAGGGTTTGCCTGCACACAGGGGCGGGAGGCACGGCTTGAAGCGCAGCAGAGAGCACCGCTGGAACAGAGGACCCCAACAGAGCTAGGGCCCTTAATGGGACATGGCCTCAGGGCAAGAGGGGCAGGGAAAGAGTCTGCCCGTCGGCACGGCCAGAGACCCCAGTAACTTGTCTGTCTAGCCCACGGGTCTGGGGGAGGGAAAAAGAGCTTGTGTGATGTTTGGTCAAGATTTTGTTTAACGATTAACTGAAACTGATGAAGTGGAAAAGGTGAGCTTGGCAGAACCCCCCAATTGGCACAGAAAGAACAGAGGACATTAGGCCAGACTGTTTCCCAAACTAGCTGCTAGGGGTGACCTGAACTCAGGACCGCTTGGTTGCCCTCTCGCTGAGCAAATAGCGATTTCCTACTATTTCCTTGCCTCCTTGCTTAGGAATTGGGGATGCAGAGGGGCCTGGGTGGCTCGGTTGGTTAAGCGCCTGCCTTTGGCTCAGGTCATGATCTCGGGGTCCTGGGATCGAGCCCCGCCTCGGGCTCCCTGCTCAGTAGGAAGCCTGCGTCTCCCTTGCCTCTTCCCCCCCTACTCGTGCTCGCTCACTCTCTCAATAAATAAATAAATCTTAAAAAAAAAAGAATTGGGGATGCAGAGATAAAGAGACAGTCTCTGTACACCTATAGAAAGCAAAATAGTGGTTACCAGGGGCTGGAGGACAGGGAAGCAGGGAGTGACCGCTGATGGCTCTGAGGTTTCCTTGTGGGGCCATCCTGTTCCAGCATTAGAAACGGGTGGTGCCCCCACAATACTGTGAACGTCCGAAATGTCACTGAATCACACACTGAAATGATAAATGATTTAAAGGAAAGGAAAGAGACGGTCCCCACCCTGTACTTCGTGGGTGTGGGGGCAGACAATCTTGATACCATAGGAAAGGCAGGGGGGCCATGGGCATCAGAGGAGGGCAGTTGGGCAGAGTTAGGGACAGATTCTGGGAGGAGGTCAGGCTTGAGCTGGGTCTTGGAGGTCAAGTATAAGACAGCCGGGGGAGCAGGGTGGTCTGCGCAGAAGGACAGACTGTGTCCGAGCAGGGCTTTGCTGTTGCTGGACGCTCAGGTTCAGGTGGGTAAGAAGAAACACCAGAGCTGGCGACCCAGGCAGAGTCAGGTCATGAAGGGCTCTGCAGGCCGGTGAAGGGGGTCCGGTACCTGCTCACAGCAGTTACTGAAGGCTTTCAAGCCCTGAAGTGCTCCCATCTGTTTTCTGGAAGGATCAGTTAGGCATCTGAAATGTCAGCATGATTACTTCACTTCTTAGCACCAAAGTCCGTAAAGTTGGATGTCAGAAATCAAACTAATGTTTTAGAATTTAACCCTTTGTATTTCAAGGGTTATTCTTACCTTTTGTCCTGTGTACTTCGGAAGGAGGAAAAAAGCCTCATTTCATTTACTGAAAACAAAACACAATATTACTTATGTTTGTTAAAAAAATTTTTTTTGAGGGGGTCACCTCGGTGGCTCAGTTGTTAAGGACCTGCCTTTGGCTCAGGTCATGATCCCGGGGTCCTGGGATCTAGTCCCTCATCAGGCTCCCTGCTTGGCGGGAAGCCTGCTTCTCCCTCTCCCACTCCCCCTGCTTGTGTTCTCTCTTTTGCTGTCTGTCTCTCTGTGTGTCAAATAAATAGATAAGATCTTTAAAAAAATTAAAAATTAAAATTTTTTTTTCAGTTGGTGGGAATAGGGGATTGGAGTTGGTACTGGGTTCTCTAGTCTGTTCTGTTGATCCGTTTATCTTTCCACCGATACCACACAGTCTTGGTTACCGTGGCTATGCAGTGAGTCTTGAAGTTGGGTAGACTGATTTCTCTCACTTTATTCTTTTTTTCAAAATTGTCTTGGCTATTAGGGGTCTTTGTTTTTCCATATACATTTAGAATAATCTTGTTTGTATCTACAAAAAATCTTGCTGGGATTTTGATAGGATTACTCTACACTTACATGTCATCTTTGCCATGTAGAGAACCTTCGATACAGAAACATTGTGTTTCCTTCCATTTATTTACATCTTGCTTCACTTATTGCATTAGCATTTTGTAGTTTTCAGTATCTAAGTTTTATATGTATTTTATCAGATCAACATCTAAATATTTCATTTATTTTTGGCAGTTATGAACTCTGTTTCTTTTCTCAGTATACACACATCTATTGCTAGTCTGCAGAGGAAATACAATTGATTTTTGTATTTCTTGTTTATCTTCTATCTTGTAACCCTGCTGCACTCACTTATAAATTCTAGAAAGTTTTTGTTGTTGTTGTTATAGATTCCTTGGGATTTTCTACGCGGACAGTCACATCACCTGCAGAATGAGACCGTTTTATCTCTTCCTTTCCAGTCTTTATGCCTTTTCTTGTCATATTGCCTTGGCTACAGCGTCCAGCACTTTTGAGAGTGGTGACAGCAGACATCCTTGTTCCCAGTCTTTGGAGGAAAGCGCTCAATCTTTGCCCATAGAGTGGAGTGTTTCCTACATAAAGTGTAGATGCTCTTTACCCCTTTATAACGGTATTGACTGAGTGTGTCTTCCGGTCCTACCTTCATCCATGAAGTGCAGTGATGCTGTCCCAACTGGCCTCCAAGACGACCCCTGTGCTCCAGGGATTGTGCCCCTGTGCAGCTCCTCGCCATAGAACAGGGCAACCCTCGTAATGGTAGGACGCTATGAAAATGGCGGGTTTCACCTCCGCATGTAAGTCCTAGGAGACACTGCAGTTTCTGCCTTGCTCTGTTGGACTGTGGGCTTTCAGAGAAGCTGGCGCGCTGTCACGAGGAAGCTCACACAGCTCTCTGGAGAGTCAGTGGGGAGGAGCTGAGGCCTCCTGCCAACAGCCGTGTGAGTGTGCCGCCTTGGAAACGAACCCTCTGTCCCCAGAAAGTCTCAGTCAACACCTCAGCCGAAGCCTCACGAGAGGGCCTGAACCTCATCCACCTCGCTTAGCGGCTCCCGAATTCCTGGCCTACACAAACAGGATGAGATAATCAATGTTCACTGCTGCTTTAGGCCACTCAGTTTTGGGGTAACTTACAAGGTAGCCACGTGTAGGGAGGGAGACGTTTGACTTTCTTATTTGAATTTGGCAAAGAGTGAGTACGGGCTCCCTCACAGAAAACGTTGCTCTGCTGATGGGCATCGCCTGGTGCCCTCTGTGAGGGGGTGGCGGTCAGGCCCTGCAAGGACTGAGGAAGATGTAGAGAAGGCCCTTTACCCCCACAGTTCTACTGGTAAGGATTTATCCTGCTTGTACGTGCACCTGCACATGAAGGCGATGCCCTCCGCGCCCGTCCACGGGGGCCCGTCAGAGAGCATGGAACCTCACGCCGAGGGACTGGGCAGCCGAGAAGGAGCAGCCCCCCTGCCCCTCCCTCGGGACCATCGCCAGGACACATGTGACCTGACAGGCGAGCAGTCCTGGGGGCAGCGGTCTGGTGATTTCCAGGAGCTCGGAGATGGCGGTGGGCCTGTCCCGAGGGAGTGCCCAGGAGACGCTGTCACACATGTGCACTTGCGTATATTCACAGCCGTGCTGCTTCTTTGGGTTTGTTTTTTCACTTTTTTAAACAAATATTTATTTATTTGGTGGGGAGGCACAGAGGGAGAGGGAGTCTTTGAAGCAGACTCCCCACTGAACGTGGAGCCCGCCGCGGGGCTCGACCTCACGACCCCGAGATGATGACCCGAGCTGAAACCAAGAGTTGGACGCTCAGCTGCCTGCACCACCCAGGCATCCCTTGGTTTGTTTACTTATTTTATTTCTTTATTTTTGACATCCAGTGTTTATAATACAAGGCCCAGAGCTTTCTCCCCAACTCGTTTATACATTTCCGATTGGCCTGGGAGGCCACTGGGGATACTACTTCTCGTCTCAGCTGGTTTCTGAAAAGACTTCATTCAGTCCTCAGGGGTCATCCAAGTCAACGCAGTTACGTTCTTCATCTCTGGCTATTGTTCACACTCCTCAGTCCTGGCCTTTGAGAGAGACAGGAACTCAGCACAGCTCTTCGTATCTTGTTTTCCTTCAGCGTTGGCCTGGACCGTGTATCTGTCCTCTGGCACCGGAACCTTCAGGGCATTAAGCTTCTTCTCAAAGTCGTCCACCACGCCAGCCTTTGCCACATCGGCTTTGTCGTAAGCCCAGCCGATAGCAGGTGGCTTCTTGGGCAGAGTAGCCAGCCTGGGGGTAAGCGTCTCCTTCCAGGACTGCAGGGGCTGGCGGTGCCTTCCCGCTATGGGCATGACTTCCCCAGAAGCTACCCAGTCAGTGGCTTTTTGAGCAAGTTTTCACCCAGCCCTCTTGACATCCTTCGCTGACCCCGGCAGCCCACAGTCCACGGCAGCAAGGAACAGGGTGGGGTCCTCCCTGGTTTGTTTCTTGAATGAACTTTTAATTTTAACCCACTGAGCCACCCAGGCGCCCGAATGAACTTTTAATTTTGGAAAAATTTTAGATTTTTGGGAAAGTTGTAAATTCAAAACGTGGAAATTCTTACATACTCCCCACCAATTTCCCTTACGATTTACTTCTTCCCCAACCACGGTCCACTTATGCAAACTAAGAAATTAACATTGGTATAACACCATTAACTAAATCACAGACTTTATTTGGATTTAAACTTTTTCCATAAATGTCCTTTTTCTGTTCCAAGATCCAATGTAGGGTCCCACATTCCACTTAGAAAAGCATTGTTTTTCTTAAAAAGGAGATTTATTGAGACATAATTTGCTTACCATATAATTCACCTAGCTAGTGTACAGTTTAATGGCTTTTAGGGTATTCACAGAGTTATGGAAATCCCACGGCTGTCTAATTCCAGAACATTTTCAGCATCCAGAAAGCAACCCCGTGCTGGGCAGTGGTCTCTCCCTGTCCCCTCCCCCACCCCCAGCCCCTGCTTACCTGCTGTCTGTGTCTGCCGATCTCTGCATTCCAGACATGTCATGGAAACGGAATCACATGCTCTGTCGTAATTTGCAACAGGCTTCTTTCACTTAGCATGATGTTGGAAAGCTTTGTTTTTATAGCAAAAAAACCCCAAAACTAAAAGTTAACAGATGACTGGATCAATCCATTTTGATATGTTCATATAGTAAAGTGTATTCCACTGTGAACATGAATGATTTAGACTTACATCTGTCCTCTTTGATGAGTCCGAAAAGTAATATTGAAATAAATAGGCCAGCTGCAGGAATCATGACTGCCAATGATTATACTATCGATGACCGTGATGACCACCACCTGAGCGGCAGCTAAGTGCCAGGCACTGTTCTCTTTGAGGATCATGTGTGAAGTAGAGATCATTTCTATAAGGTTTTAAAATGTGCATTATAGGGGTGCGTGGGTGGCTCAGTTGGTTAAGCGTCTGCCTTCAGCTCAGGTCATGATCTCGGGGTCCTGGGATCGAGCCCTGCATCGGGCTCCCTGCTCAGGGGGAAGCCTGCTTCTCCCTCTGCCTCTGCCCCTCTGCGCGCTCTCTCTCTGTGTCAAATAAATAAATAATATCTTTTTAAAAAATAATAAAATGCACATCATAGGGGTACCTGGGTGGTGCAGTCGGTTGAGTGTCTGACTCTTGGTTTCAGCTTGGGTCGTGATCTCGGGGTCGTGGAATTGAGCCCCGAGTCAGGCTCTGCTCACAGCGTGGAGTCGGCTTGGGATGTGCTCTCTCCTTCTCCCTCTGCTCCTCCTGCTCGTGCTTGTTCTCTCTCTCAAATAAGTAAATCTTAATAAAAATAAAATGTGCAGAATACTACGTATTGTTTATGGACACATACATAAGCGGTGAACGTACCACCTGCATGGAGATGAGAAACACCACGTTCAGGGCAGTGGTTTCCTCTGAGGTGGGGGGAGGGAGGTGGAATCAGGAGAGGACCTAAGGGTCTCCAAGTATCCCAGACTGTCTGATGTCATCAGGCCGGGTGGTGGACACGGGTGTTCGTTATTCCTCGCCCTTTCAGTGTGCCTGGGATGCTTAATAATTTTAAAAAGAGCAAGACTCGTACAGAGCAGTGTGTAGAGTGAGCTATATTTGGGTTTTAAAAATGATTCATACGCATATGCTTGCAGATGTATGCACCAGGCCAGGAAAGACTCGCAGGGAATCCTTAATAGGTACAATCTCTGGGGAGGTGCCCTGGGCTCTGGGGAGCCAGTGGGGAAGGGACAGACACTTTTTCCTGATTGTTCTGGATTTCATACCATGTGCATTTTTACCACTCAAAAAGATAACCCAACCTGTCTTTGTTTATTCCCTTTGGCATGGGCAAGCCATTTCCCCTGTAAGACCTCATTTGCCCCCACGAGTTCCTGGGGCCACCGGGATCGTCAGTCCACATTTCAGATGAGGATGCCGAGGGACTCAGAGCTTGCAGGACTCGTGGACTGGTGACTGGTGCAGGGGCCGCCGGGTGGCCAGGTGAGGTCCTTCCTTAGACAGTGAAGCGTGATGGGTGGGCCATTCAGGGCTAGTCTGCAGGCTCCGTGGTGCAGGACAGAAGCAGCCTCAGGCCCATGGTGCCCTCCCTCTGGACACTCGGTGTGGCTAGATGGGCCGTTCTCCAGGGTGTCCCCATGCAGATCTCAGCGACCTGAGGGCCACGGCCCCTGGGGGGTGGGGCGGCACGCAGCCACACGGGACATGGTGGAGCTTCAGCTGTCTCCTGATGCTGCCTCGCTGGAGGGCCTGGGGCAGGTTTATTTTGTAGGGGTTGCTTTGGAGAAGGCAGGGGGGGTCACCCGGACAGCCCTGCCCCAGAGCTTCTGATTCTAAAGATGGGGGAGGGGCAAGAATCTGCATTTCTAACCTCATCCCTGGTGACCCCACTGCTGCTGGTTCAGGGACCAGATGTTGATTGAGGTCCCCTGCCTTAGAGCTTCCTCTCTCTACACTGTAGACTGATGGAGCCATGGGGGACAGTGCAGGGGCAAGCCCAGATAGCAGAGGTACAACTGCCCCCCCCCC
>LNAC01000014.1:7937333-7957475 GCA_002007465.1 Ailurus styani
TGCGGGCGTGCGAGCCGGGCTGGCGGGTTGTCCGTAGGCGAGGTCACGGGCCGCAGAGGAAGACGCGGAGATGGGCGTGCGGGACTGGTGGGAGCGCCTCTCGGAGTCGGGTGGTCCAGGAAGAGGTGCGGACGCCGGGGAGGAATATTCCAGATCCCAGGGGCGGTCCTGCTGTGGCAGTGCGGCCGGAGCAGGGTGACCCAAGGAGCAGCTTGGACAGGCGGGCAGGGGTCCGGTGGCGCCCGGCGGTGGGGGCCCGGGACTGGGGGGCAGAGCGGGGGCCCGTCCGGTGGCGCCCGGCGGTGGGGGCTCGGGACTGGGGGGCAGAGCGGGGGCCCGTCCGCACGGCTGATTCTGCGCTGCTTCTGCGAGTACGTGACGGCCTGCGCTTGATGCTGTACGCGTGGCCTCCCTGGCTCCCGACCGGAAGGAGCCGTCACGTTCTCCACCTTCCCTCGTGGCTGCGGCCGGAAGCGGGCCACCAGGCACCGGGGCCGGTGCGGGAGGCGGGGGCTGGGCTTCCCGGCTGACCGTCGGCCGTGCCGAAGGTTTCAGGCCATGCAGTTCCCCCCGAGAGCCTTGATGTCTTTATCAGGACCTTTGTAGTCACATTTATAAACTCTCGCTTCAAAACGGGGCCTTTATTTTTAGCTTGCCCAGATGGCAGGCTCCGAGACCAAGGGAGGAAGCTGCTGCTCTGCGCCCTTGGCTTTATGTGGAGCTTCAAAGCCGTGTGGGCCTGTTAGACTCGTTTTCAGGCTCATTCTGTAGCTGTGTGACTGACTCCTGACCTTTCGTTCGCGTGGCCTTTCTCCTCTGCCGTTGAGGGTGATCGTGAAGGGGCAGGAAGGGGTCGCCCCAGTTCTAACTGGTAGAAGGAGGCCGTGGGAGGGAACACACTGGGTCGGGGTTGGGAGCTGGATCCGCGAGCAGTCTCTGGCTGCAAACCACAGAAGCAGGCTCTGGCAGACCTAGGCCACAAAGGAACATGTTGGGAGGCTGCTGGGTGGCTCAGGGCCGTGGGAGGAAGAGTTGAGGGGTTGGGCCTGGGAAGGACAGAGCCCAGGGCGGTTCTGCGCCCTTGGTGAGGACTGTCAGTCTTCGGGATGAATAGTCCCAGCTGCCTGTAGACCGTGGCTGAGAGCATCCGTTTCCTCACCAGGAGAGGAGGTGGTCATATTTTCCACACTGGCCTCATGGATTCTTGAGAGAATTAAAGCAGATGCCACATGTCACACATCTTGAAGCTGGGGGCCTTTCACAAATATCTAGTCTTTGAGAAAACCTTTGATCCGGAGGTTCTGGCTTCCCTGATCCTACTTAGGGGCAGTGGGGTAAGCAGGTTACCTCTGAATTAAATCTCTTTCTACACCCCTGCAGTGACTGAGCTGGGAGGACCCCCCACCTTGCCCAGCCTCCTGGGCCCCTGGCCCTGCACAGATGACTTTGGAGGGGCAGAGTGGGTGTGTGTCCTTGTCATGACTAGTAGACCCTGACCCCACCAGCAGTTCTGAGGGCGCCCAATGGGGGTTCTCTTTTCTTCTGATGGATATAGCTGTGGAGGTTTTATGGCAAATCCTGGTTCTGCCATCACCACGGACCTCGGCAAGACTTCATTTCCTGTAAAACGGGGCTGTCTCTACCGCAGGACCGTTGGACACTCAGTGCTGTGGTGCTCTGGACGGTGCCCGGCACCGAGTGCACCCAGGAGATGTACTGTTATTTCCAGCCTGTGGGAAATATCTCTTGGGACCGTGCACAGAAATAAACTGACCTCTGCCTTGTGCTGTGTTCTCCTCCTGCTCTTTGGGCCCTGGGGTTTGAGGAACACCCTTAAGTCCACGTACGCTCCTTGGCGGGACAGACTAGGAGCGGGCAGTGGCAGGAAGTCTCGATGGCTAAGAGCACAGGACAGATGTGCCGCCACCAGGTGCAGCTGAGATCAGCTGTCTTTGCACTCAGACCCGCTTGCCAGGCTGTCCTGAAGGCCAGCCTGCGATTTCTCTGATCCTCATCTCCTACGGGGCCCAGGATTTGCCTGCCCGTCCGCATTACCTGGTGGCTACGGTTGGCTCTGGGCACACCCCTTTGACTCGGGACACATACACGCTTCCAGCCGAAGCAGCAGCGTCACGTGGAATGGGGACCTCCAGGAAACCCCACCATCTCTCCCAAACCACCTCGTTGAGAGTCTCAGATTATCGGCTACATCTGTGGCCTGAAATGAGTAGTTTGGATCTCCAATTGACTTTGGCCTGGTACACAGCAGCACCGATGCTAGTCTTGTGAGATAAACAGGCACAGCCTGTGGTCCTTGCTCCTCTGAGACACGTGTTTGGCAAAGAGCCCAGAGACATGGCGGTGGACACGGCACCGGGTGCCTACCTGCCTCTCAACTGGCTGAGCCATCCCCCGCTCCCACCCTGGCCGTGATGACTGTGGCCCCACAGGCAGGGCGGTGGCTCCCGACGCGCCCTCTATGCCCAGACAGCTTCTAAGATGACCAAGGCCCTCGCATAGCTTGCGGCACAGCGAGTGTAGCGCCATTGGGCCAGAATTTGGGTACTTCCTACGTCATTTTTCTTTCCAAAGAAAAATGGACTGTGTACTGGCACGTCTTTCACTTGTAAACATTGGAAATAGTTCTGTGATGAGAGGCCTCAGTCACTAGCAACAAATGTTTGGTTAGTTTTTAACAAAATCTGAAAACGATCAACACTGCTGACTTCAGGAAGCCGCCAGTGAAGTGCCGCCGGGGCGACCCGCCGCCGGGGAGGCCGGCCGTTGTCCTGGATGCCTGCCAGGATGCCCTCCTCTTCGTGGGGACTCACACACACTCCATGCGCTCGGTAAGTGAAACCACTGAAGGCGATAGAGCGGAGAGCACTTTTGATGGAAAATTAACTGATAACACAGTCTTATTTCAATTTCTTTTTATTGTTTAAGTGACTGTGTATATTTCACAGTCTTAGGATGAAGGCTCCAGAATCACGTCTACGTCTTCTCAACATTTCAGTTCTCGAATTGGTTTTTACTTTATGTAGTGCATTGATATGGGCTTCTCAGTTCAAAAACAAGGCACTAGAACTATTGGATCAGCTACATTAATACAGTGAAGATATATTTATCCTTTCATTAAATATACAGCATTTGAATACAATATGGTTTTATGCAGATCAGGTTCAAAACACCCAAGGCACACACTTTATTTTTTCCTTTTTTTTTTCGTTTCTGTATTTATTTGAAGGCTCATATTAAAGTTTCAGAATTGTTATAAACAGAGAGTTCCAGAGTAGAAGCAATGGACAGTGATTGTTGTAATTTTAAACACAGGACAATAAAGACTGAAATGCAGAGACATGTTACAGGAGCAGTAAAGAAAGAAAATCACGGATACAGCGTGGATTGGAAACTGAAGCGGTCGGGCCTGCTGGCGTCGGAGGGGCAGATTTGGGAATGACCCGGGTCCCCATGGAGCCCGGCTGCCCCCGGTGCAGTCACGCTGTGCTCCGCCCGCAGGCCCCGTGGGATTTCCACCTACTGGCTATGTACACAGAGAGCTACAAGTACAGACAGATGCTCCAGTGCCCTGGTTGGTAAGATGCCTCAAAGAAAGTACAAGTTGGAAAAAAAAAAAGTCTCTCATTTTTTTCCTTAGAAGAAACCGATACATTTCCGCAGAAGAGGTCTAGAAGAAACCATTGGAGGTGATAGAGGCGATCAAGGTCTGGGAGAAACCACTGGACAGTGAGGTGGGAGGCTTAAGGGAGGGTGAACTACACCAGATAGGAGGATTCGAATTTTTCATGGACATAGAAACACAGTGGCTGCTGTTCGAATGGAGAATGTGCCAACATAGAAGAAACTGGCCAGGACATCAGGTATTCATTGATGAGACCAGAGATGAGGTTCAGTGTTTAAAACATACTTCCCTACAGACAAAGGGATAGCCCATGTCTTCCCGGCTCAGTTCTTTGCCATAAGACACAAACTCTCTTGCCCCAAGCCTCAGTGCCTGCTTGTTGACCGAAACACGGCTGGCTGCACGTTAACCAGAGAGGCTGCCTGGTTCTGCAACCCCACAGCCTGGCGGGAAGATGAGCAGGTGGGGGCGCAGGGGACCCCCTCGGCGCCACCCCCACTTCCGTCCCAAACCAAAGGGAGGCCTGGCCTCAGCTGGGCTCTGACAGCAGAGCTCACAGACATGCATGTCGACGCACACACGGCTCTGAAATGGTGCGCGTCTCCGTCTGTGCCGTGAGGGGAGGGAGCCCCGGCAGACGAGCTCCGTGAAGGGAGGGCTCTTACTCTGCAGAAACGTGGTACCTGCTCAGTCTTACGGAGGTACAGCGGTGAGGATGTTCAAAGAGCCTACATTAGACTGCAAGCTGGCAACTCCTGGTTCGCCCAGACAGCTTCACTGTGTGCAATCAGAGCCACAACCTCAGTGCAATCGCATGTTTATTTCTCTTACAGGAATTGTGGTTGCCATACAAGAGATTGAAGGATCGGGAGGAAGTGCAAATTACAGGAGCTTGTTTTTTGTCTTGTTTTGTTTTGTTTTTTTAAAATAAAGTTTAAAAGGAATAGAAGCACAAAAGTAACAGCAACACAGATAATGCGAACACAAGTTACACAAACCATCATGTGAAACATTAGTTTCTAAAAAAACAAAAAAAATTCGTTAATGGGAAAAAAAATCAATATTTGTGGCCCACACACACAGAGTCATTGCCAGATCACCTGGGTAATGCTTGCTTGTTTAGTAACTCAGGAAAAAAAAAATATCCCCGTTTAACTAAAGTACCACAAATAATCCACTTTGTGATATGTAAAGTTCAGCAAATCAACAGTCACATTGAGTCAGTTTATAGTATATGAATTAACTTAAAATGTGCACAGACACCCTGGAGAAGGTGTCTTGGCAGGTATACATAATTTACAGCTTGAGATTTTGGTTTTGTATACACAATATTACAGAGACTAGGCATGTAAATGCAATTTATTTAAATTACAGTAGATAACAAAAGTTGATCTTAAAACCCGGAATAGTATTAACATGATCTTTATGTGAGCAGTTTGACTTGTGTCCCGCCATTGAGGAGGTCATGGACTAGGGCCTGGGCCTAACGTGTCCGAAGGGGGTGGGGAGGGAGAACGGTGGGCGGCGATCTCAGGGAGGGACTATCGCTTTCTGTAGCAGCGCCATCAGACAGGGCTAGAGGTGGGTTCATCTTGGCAACGCGTGTTACTCTGTTGGTCAGTGCAGGTTCTGTGGGGTCCTGTGGCTTTTCTAGAATAAGACAAGGCAGAAATAAGTGACTGCCCAGCTTTTTTTTTTTTTTTTTTTTTTGTCTCGCAGTCTGCTTGCTTCTGGATAGTTGCCCGTGGCGCGATGTCTCTCTAAGAAAGGGCGTGGCAGCCAAAGTCCAGTGAACCTAAAGCCACCAGGTGGCAACCTAGCAGCGCCTTCCCTTCCTGTGCTCGCTCTCGTTCTGGCGGGTCGCCTGGCACTGAGCGTGGAGGTAATGCCGAGCAGTAGACAGAGGAGGGAAGAGCCAGGGTGAGCAGTGCACTGACTGAATTTTGCTCTATCATCGAATGGAAGACAAATAATGGTCCAACCACCATCTTTTCGTTTTCTGACCACTTGCAGGTGGCCTCAGCAGGCCACCCGTAGCGTCCCCGGCGCACCCCACGTCCCAGAGACGGAAGGTGCGCGGGACAGAAGCGCCTTCATGTTGGGTTGATTTCAAGTTGGATCGGGGCATTCTCAAATACAGATTGCCCTGCAGAAGGGTTTGGAACAGAGGAAGGTCCAAAACTCAGTTTCCAATTCAGGGGCATGTGGCTGGAAAGAGTGTGTGTGTGCGCGCGTGTGTGTGGTGTGTGTGGGTGGTGTGTGTTTGTTTTTGGAGAAACTGCTGCATTGTGAATTGTAACCACTTTTGAAGAAATAATTGTCCTTCGATGACGAAGTTCTAGCAAAGATAGAAAATATAACACAGCTCTGCTGGTTCAGATGCATCCAAATAAGGTTGATTTTAAAAAGGTCATACTTTTATAATTCCACAGAAATAGTATTATTAAATCACAAAAGTTTTTTTTTTCTTTAACTTTCTAGCACTGAAGTGGCACAAAGGCTGCCTAGTAGACCAGCCACTTTTTTTTTCTTAAAATATTGTGCTTATAAACTATCTGTACAACTATTTAAACTTGCAGTAAAGAAAGATTTTAAATTGCTAAATTTTATGTGTTCATTCTAGAGCTGTTCCAGACCTAATCAGACACTTGATTGTGAGCGTAAAGAAAAAGAAAGGAAAAAAAAATTCATGTTTTTATAATTAGAGATGGGCTAGGCTAGTTCTGAAATCATAATAAAAGCCAAAACCTGCTGTTCGAGTTTCTTCCAAGTGTGGGAGAATGTGCTGGAAGCCTGGCTGGATGTCCGGTGGCCCCCGGGCAGGCAGCAACCTCCCGTGGAAACCGGAGGTATTGTTACGGGGGAGGGGACTCCCGGCAGGAGAACGGGCACAGCTCAGGAAAGCCTCGAGAGAGGGGCCTGGCGCAGCCCCGGGGAAACCTCCCCGGCTTTCCTTTCTCCATTTGTCTGCCTGCACCCTCACCGTGCAGCCCACCGTGTGTTCTCAACCCTGGGTCCAGTCTAGATGCCATACCCACAGGGTGCTCAAGAAGCCTGTTGCAGGACAAACTGGTGGGCTGCGCGGACAGCTGGAGACAAAGGGGGAGAGCCCCCCAGTACCATCTTCCCTGGCCTCCAAGCGCAGAGGGGCTGTCTCGGCAGAGATGCTTGCCCTGGGCCGGGCTCAGAGCTGCCATCCCGGCGCCCTGCCTGGCTCCCGGGGCAGAGGCGGTCTCCCCCGCCGCAGAACGCGCCCACCGTCCCCCCGGGTCCCAGCCTCGTGTTAGAGTGGACGCTCACCTGCTCTGATCTTTGCAGAATGCGACACGCTTTCAGTTTAAAAAAAAGTAGCGAAAGGAAGAGAATCCCCTTTTCACCAACCTGGAGGCGCTCCTGCAGACGACCGGCCGCTCTGCCCGTGAGAGACGGGACCAGGCAGCGGCGCGCCGGCCGCTTCCCATGGCCGGGTCTCCTCTCCTCCCAGGGATCGTGACTTTGTGCTTTGACTAACTCCGCGTGACATCTGTTGGGCCACTTTGGAATTATGCTAACAGATTCGCAGAAATAAAGAAAGCAAGCTAAGCAAAGCCGGGCACGATCCCGTTCGGACTCCCCGCCACTGCCAAGAACTTCGTGGCCGCAGAATCACGGATGCACATCGCAGGAGGAGACGGGGTAAAGAATCCAGGGGGAGAAAAGATTCTCTACCTTTCGGGCCCAAGAAGGGGCAGGGGACAGACAGGTCTGGGGCGTCTTACCACAAGCAAAGTAGAGGAAAGAAAGGAGCAAGTGAGCATTGAGTGCCCTCCCGGAGGCCACAGCCTGAGGCGGGCCTGGGGTGGTGAGAGCTGCCCGGAAAGCAGAGGGGGGAGGTCTCAGGAGGTGTCTAGAGGACACTGGTGTCTGCCTGCAAGAGCGAGGGTCCCGTGCTAACTCGACGGGGGCGTCCCTGGGACCTGGCAAAGTGAGGTCACCTGCATGCGGGGAGGCAAGCCGTGCCTCTCTTCCCTGGTGGCAGAACGCCCTCCCCGTGTCCCCTGCTGCACAGAAGCAGCCCGTGCAGCCCACGTGGAGATTGGGGGCATTTCAAGGCCTTCGCTCAGCCACACCTGGACACACTCGGCATTTCTTTGGGTACTAGGAGACAAACCCATGGACTGGGGTTGGTGCTCACAGACCGTGCTTGGCCGCTCATTATTTCAGTAGAAGCCCATCTCTACTTATAACAAGAAGTCTGTAAAGGTAAAAAGCAGCCATCCTTATCTGTCCAGCAGCTGTTTCAAAGCCCTTTCTATGTTCATCCTGTGC
Source organism: Ailurus styani (assembly GCA_002007465.1). NCBI lineage: Eukaryota > Metazoa > Chordata > Mammalia > Carnivora > Ailuridae > Ailurus > Ailurus styani. The sequence goes on from LNAC01000014.1 coordinate 7,945,285, forward strand.
CCGACCCGAGTCACCCCAAGATCTATTAGGTCTTCCTTCTGAAGGTTTGGTAGGTGACTGCCATCAATCTCATTGTCCATGAAGGTCTCTTTATGCTCACCCAAGTTTAGACTTTCCAGCCAATCTGCCACGTCTGGTTTAGTCCACAGGTGCACAGGCTTAGTCGTGAAAGGCTTATTTGAGATTGGCTGTTGCAGTATTGAGGGGGATGGTGACCTGCTGCGTCCCGCCGGGTTCAAGCCAAATAGGTCCCCAGACGGGGGCTGGCTCGGAAGGCTAAAGACCTCTGAGAGCGTGGGAGGAGGAGTGGCAGCAGCGGCGGAGAGGGGCGCGGGCAGGATCTCTTTGCTCAGCTCTGTCGGCGACACCACAGGGCTCGGGGCACGTCTTGTTCCTGAGGTCCTGCTCTCAAAGTCTGTGGGCCGGCTCTGCAGAGTGATGGGCTGCGAGGTCCCCGGGCGAACCGTGAAGGTCACCGTCGTGCTCCGCGTACCTGAGACGGTGCTCATGACCTCTGGACTTCTGAAACGGCAACAACAGAGACAATTATCACAACTGGGTCCTGGCCTGGGTCGGCTGGGTGCAGACCGCCAAGGGTGCGGGGGCGGGGGACACTCTAAAGGCAGCCGCGCTGGCAGTGAGCAGACGACTTGCCATGCCAGGACCGGGGCAGTGAGGAAGAGAGCAGGAGGCAGAGTTCCGAGAAGACACCACAGCACGCCAAGGCCGCCCACTCACCTGGCCCCACACGGGGGCCGCCGCCGAGGGGGGCCGCCTGCACCTGCGCTGTGTGAGCAGGGGGGCCAGACCGGTGCGGCAGGGAGGCATGGTGAGGGCTTACTCGAAGACACGAGGACGGGGCCTGAACGAGGTCCTGCTCCCTGGGTGAGACGTGTCTAGTGACATCGCCGGTATGTCACCAGTCTGAGGAAAGGACAGCTTTTGCCTCTGTTTCAGCACGTAGAAGGAAGAGCTCCCTTGGGGAGAGACCCTCCCTCTTACCTGCCTGTCAGGGCTTGGGCTTTTCGGCTTGAAAGGCCAAGTGCAGGGAAGGGCCCCTTGCAGGGTGGCCCCGTTGCAGTGAGTGGGAAGGCCCACACCTACTTGGGGGCACTCAGGGTTTGAAAAAACTTTCCGTCCACGGACCCTGAGAATGAGGAGTAGTTTGCCAGAGGGCAGTCTGTACCGACCCAAAGGGCTAAACCAGGACTGCTGTGACTTTGTCCGGCGCCGACGGGGCTGTTTGGTTGCGGCATAGAGTGGGCGCGCTAATGTGTTTCCTCTCCCACACGGAGGCGGTGTGGGAAGCTGTCGGTATGTACGAGCCTCACCAAAAGGCAGAAATTGGAAAGGAACCCCATTCTCCCAAGTGGCCAGGGGGGTCCTCGGGAGTCCCCCATGTCCTTCCTGCTCTGGCCGGGCAGGTGAAGCCCGAGTGGTTGGAGTTGGGGTACACTTGCGCCTCTGAGGTTCGGCCTTTACTGGCCTTGAGGAGAAGGCTGGATGACCTGGAGGGAGGAGACTGTGTCTCGGTGGCAGGGAAGTCTCTGGTCTCTGTGCTCCCCTCGCAGGGGTCCCTCCCTGGTTCTGGCCAAGGCCCATGACAGCCACATCCAGGGAACAGCCACGCCTCTGGGCTCTGGTTCGTGCTCTTCTCTGCCGTCCCCAAACTGAAGGCGTATCAATGCTTCCAGCCCAAGAAAGCCAAGCCAACTGGGGAGGTGGCAAGAGTAGGTGTGTGTTTCTTGCCTTTTGGGCTCATTCATGTGAGTGTGGACAGACCACCCACCCTCTTCCGGAAGGATCCCTCCTACCATGGTTCCTCCTCGGGATCTGGACTTGAGAAGTACAAAGCCTGGCTCCGCCCAACACCAGCACAGGCACATTTTAGCCTGTGAGTCTCCCATGTCTTCATATGTGATGGGGCTCCTCTCCCTCCCAAGCGGTGAGGGCGGGGCCGGGCCGTGCTCGGGCGCGCGAAGAGCCACATAGGCGCTGCCGTGGTGGGCCATGAAAACCGACGAGGACAGGGACTGGGGGCCTCTGTGCACGGAGGGCGGAGCTGGGCCCGAGGCCCGGTCGGCCTGTCCTCTGCCCTAGCTTTTCTTTGCCGCTGTTTGTTTTCTCCGCCACTGATAAGTGGGTACAACCGGCAGTCGGTACCTGGCTCTCTCTAAGCTGTGACCCTTGGCTGCTTCAAGGGTGGGATGCATGAGCATGTATAGAGGGGCCTGGGCGGACTCGCGCTTCGGTCCTGACACAAGCACCCCCAGGGGCGGGTGGATGTGACTGGGCCGGGGACAGCCTTGCCACCCCCCGGAGGGTCCCCGTGCAGCTTCCTGGAGGGCCGGGTGCCCCAGGTGGGATCTGGTACAGACCGGAGACTTCCGTCAAGACCCTCCGGGGCTGTGGGTGCTGGTTACTGGTGTACTGGTTGTCCTGGCCGGTAAAGGCACCCCCTCCACTGCTGCCAGGGTCGGTCACTTGGAATGCAGAAGTAGGAGCCCCGCTGGTGCCAGCTGTAGGGACGGGGAGCCAGCACCTCTGGGACCTAGGTCAGCTTCTTGAGAGAGAGGGGTGGACGCAGCAAGGGTTTAGGGAGAAACCTGCACGTTCTGCTGCTCACGGAGGATGGGAGGACCTACTGCACTTGCAGCTTGGGCTGCAACGCAGGCCGGCAGGGAGTGCTGTGGGTGCCCAGCTGGGAGGCGAGGGCCCTCTCTGCCTTCTCCACAGCACTCGGGCACCTCTGTTTGGGCAAGACTCGTTGGTTCGGCTTTGATACAGCAAGTAAGCTAAGAGGGTTGAAATAAAACCACGAGTAGGCGCAAAGCCACTCTATCTGGAGGCGATCGGAGTTGTTAATTAGGGCCTAGAACCTTTGGGGAAGAGACGAGTGTTTTGTAAAGTGGGTGAATCTACAAGAGCACCTTTGCTCAGGTGTTGCTTTGTGGTAACAGTCCAGATGTGCTTTCTCTGGAGATGACACTGCATGGTGACAGTGCCCATGCCCTTGACTCTGGGTGGACCCACCGGGGCAGCACAGTTGGGGAGGGGACCCCCCAGACCCGGGCCACACCGAACAGTGGGCACCGTTGAGCCAGAGTACGGCTGTCAGCACCGTCCTCTCCCTGAAAACATCCCAACCGTTCCCAGGTAGCGGGATGCTTGGTTTACCTATTTATTTATTTAGAAGGGAAAGTCTTGCAGGCAGCTGTGTTTGTTGTTGGAAAGAAAGAGAAGGCTCTCCAAACACACTGGTGGGCAGCAGGGGGGACAGCAGCACACACCAGAGGCATTTTTGCGAGTGGCACTTACTTCTGTTCAGCATGACCCTCTTCTGTGAACAGCCATCACGAGAGCACATGAAAATGACAGAATGGAATGGCTTGAGACAACACTGCAAAATTAATTAAAATTAAAAAAGAAGCTTTTTTTCGATGGATGAAATGAAAGCAGGCGTACGAGACGTTGGCTGCGAATCTCCTGAGGCTGGCCCCTTTCTGGCTGAGGAGGCAGGCAGAGTGGGCAGTGCGCCTCGCTGGCCAGATCAGAAGATGAACGTGGGCCTCACTTTCACGTTTAGAATGGGAAATTCACGACCCTGCCCTCTGCCTTGGGAGAATGTGACTGTAAGAAAGAAAATCACCCAGGGGAAGCCTGATGAGGAGGCGAGGAGCACAGCAGTGGAACGACACGGGGCTCTGCCTGGGGTCCTCAGAGGACCAGCTCATTGCTTAGACCCTGACCAGGGCTCCTGAGCCAACCGGCGTCTTCTGAAGCTGGGCGCGTCTCAGTCAACATGTCCATGGGGGAAGGCGCCCCACGGGTACCTTCGCTTCGCTTCAGGTCTACACTGTGAGCTGAGAGCCCAGCAGCTAATAATGGGGAGACACCGGATCTGGCCCCACGCTTGGAGCTGGTGGGAAGTCGCCGTGGAAAAGAGTAACCAGAGAGGCTGAGAAGCAGAGCAAAGGCCCTGTCTGGGCTGGCCATCCTGCCCTCCTCCTCAGCAGTGTGATTACTCGCGGTTCATCACACTGACATTATTCACTGGATCCTCCTGGCTGCAGAGATCATTACGTTGCTAAGCAACCACCGGGTTCCCGGGTGGAACACGCAGGAATCTGTCGCCCTGATTTAGAACACAGACACATGCACGCGCACACACCCTCTCTTGGATCAGCGCTCTCTGTGCTGCCTTTTAAATCAAATCCATATGGAAACAGAATTAAAACAAGAATTGAGAGCTAACTGACACTCTTAGAGACGCTCGTTATTTCATTAGCCAGAACCAGTTAATGGGGTGGGGGAAGGCAGATCCAAGTGGCTTTTTCAGTGTGTTTACAGATTCCATCTGGCTCTTGAACGGCCACTGAATGTGGGTCAGGGGCCGCTGGGTGACACCGGCTGGGTGTGTGTGGTCCTGCACACGAGCTGGGGCGGCAGCTCGGAACCAGTCTGGCGGGAGACCGTCCCAACGTGCCCAGTCCCACCTCTGCGGTTTAGTTACCAGGGGTGTCTCGTGTGGACACGGCCCTTATTGCTAAAGTGCTCTGATGCATTGGCCCTGCGACAGGGGAGGTGGGAGGGCAACCGCGTCGTTCCCACGCCGGCCTAAGGGCCGAGCACTGCTGCCAGTGTGTCTCCCTGGCTCCGCGCCTGGAGTGTGTCGGTGCCTCTGCTGCCCAGTCCTCACGGCCGCCGTGGGCCCCAGCACCGCCGAGGGTCTCGGCCCACAGACCGCCGTGTGCGGCGGCATTGTTGCCTCGGTGCGGGGGGGGGTACTGTTTAGCTTGTGGCCCAACTGGCACAGGAAGTGACTGGGAATGCGGGTGGGCGCCTTGGGTCCATCAGGAGCCCGGGTCCTCCTGGCAGAACGTTCGCTTCCAAGTCGGTCAAGAAGGCACCTTGCTTTCAGGGAGTTGCATTCACCCCTGACATGCTCCCACTGACCGACCCTAACGTCCGGATGGGGAAGTGAGAACCAAGAGCCACATTTGCGATCGGCCATGGGGTGAGCGTGGGGAAATGCTGCGGCCGGCCTGGAATAACCCTCCTCCAGCGCTGTCTCCAAGGCTACGCACTGAGGGCACGTTGCCCCACCCCCTGCACCACACACTCCCCCGGTTATCTCCACTTCATTCACTGCTGTCCCCTCCCGTTTCGCTTCGTCGGGCCGTGATGGCGTTGAGGTCAAGGGAATGCCATCTGGCAGCTTCTTTACTGAGTCAGTTTTGAAGTCCGTGCTTTGGGACCAGCTGGGCGGAGATAATTTTTTAACAACCCAAACTGATTGATTTTAAAGCCAGGAGGCTCTCACGATAATACCGCAGAGCCGGGGAGGCGCTGGAGGCACCGGCCAGGCGAGGGCGGATGCAAGGGGCTGGCTGTGCGGGGCTGGGGAGGATGGCTTTCCTCCCCTGAGCCCATCTGTGCCCCCGGGAGGTGGGAGGCCAGGCCGAGAAGAGCTGGGTGACCGAGTGGGGCCTTGGGATCCAGCCGATGTCGCACCCTCTGGACGGAAGCTGAAGGGGGGACCCCCACAAGCTTATGTCCACTGCTCGCTCCCCCCGGCAAACACGGTGAAAATGAGACTGACTTTCTGCGGCCACGGAAGTGCTGGACACAGTGCGTCTGTCTCGCTCTGGAAACGATGTCTGGGTCGTCTGGGCCACCAGTCAGAATGCAGAAGTCAGGCAAACGGAGTTGCCATTCTGGGTTCTGAGGCCCTTGGCCTTCGAATCTGCCCCTTGGTCTGCAGTGCGCAGGCCCCCTGGCCTTGCACGTGGACCCCGCCCCAGCTGGCGAGGGGCACCTGTGCCCCCGTGAGAGCCGCCGCACTGGACGGCTGGGCAACCATGACACGGTCGGGCCATGCGCAGCCTGGGACCGCCGCCCACTCGCAGGACGCCCCCTCGCAGGGCACCCACGGTCCTGCTCTCTCCCCACCGCTGCCTGCCAGCCCGCCCTGGGCAGGGAAAGCACTTTCCGGCCTCCAGGCTTTGTGCGCCTTGTCCCCACGCCTGGGACGCTCCACTCCGGGTTTTCCGTCCATCGGGCTCCTTTTTGTGTTTCAGGTCATTCAGAGGTCACCTCCTTAAGGGCTGTCACCTCCTTCCTGCCCATGTTCGCTCGGACTTGTGAATACACCCTCGTTCCTTTGTAGCACTTGGTGTGCTTTGGGTTTGTTCCGTTTATGACTTACTGTCCATTTCCCCCCGTGAGAGTGCAGCTCCCCAGCGGAGGAGAGACCTGGACTGTCGTCGGATCAGGCGTGAGTCCGAGGCTCCACACGGCGCCTGGCGCGGGAGAGGTCATTGACAGCTTCGCGTCTGCCGCTGGGCCGCCGGGCTTCCGGGCCAGGCCTCTGCGGGACTGTATCCCTTCTGCTACTCTCCACCCTCAGGCCTGGCCCTGGCTCCCTACAAAACAGCAACTCAGGGACTCCTGGCCAGGGACGCAGGAGGCCCTGGGCCGGGCCGGGCTTCCAGGCTCCGGAACGGAGTGTCCCGCAGGCTTCCCAGCTCAGCCCGGGGGAGGGGCTGCCCTGGGCCACGTGGCTTCAAGCAAAACACCAAGTGCTCCAGGATGGGGAGGGAACCACTCACGCAGAGCCCTCCAACACCACGAAATCCTCGGGGGCCGTCGATCACCAGAGGGCTCTGAAGAGGAGAAAGCGCATGCGGGGGAAGGACACCCTCGCGGCCGTGCAGAGCTCCTCTGCCCGCACCTGTTCTAAGGCGAGCGCGGCCAGCCTCCTTTCCGACTGCGAGCTTCCGGGACGGACCGGGGCTCCGCAGACGCCTCGCAGACGCCCTCCGACCGCGGCTTTCTCCGCTTTGATCCAGATTGGCGTTCTCTTCAAAGATGAGGTTACTTCCTGGAAAAATCAGGCTCGGCGGCGGAAGGAGACCTTTCCCCAGAGCTGCCTGGCGGCTCCTTCCTTAGTGGGGTGTTGTCAAATGGGGCCGAGGAGGCCCTTCCAACGTCGGTACTAAGGGAAGCTACTTGATCGCGTTCTCGCCAGCGTATCTGTAATCAAGACCTCTCCAGATCCTGCGTCCTCTCTGGTTTTGGGGAACAGACAGGAGCTGTGAGGCTCAGGTCAAATCTCACGTCCTCAGGTGAGCAAGGGTCTTGTCCCTCCCCGGGCTCTGGCGAGAAGTGAAGAGTCCCAACCTCAGTAGATGGAGGCACCCAAGGGCTCGGGTAACCCCAGTGGGTGAGCTCCCAATCGAGCTCTCTCAGGCGATCGAAACCGTTTCTGCAGAGAGAGGATTTGTGCCCGTGGTTGCTTCTCATTCTCCCTAGAGACGCACTGCTTCTCAAGAGGATGCCCTGCGTGTAGGTCCACCAGACGCTGCCCAGGGCCACGCCAGCCCGAGTTCTAGGTGTGTTTAAAAGTAGCGGGGAGCCACCCTGGCAGGTGATCTCCAAATGGGCAAATACCTATGCCTGTCAACCAAGGCAAGACCCAGCAAAGGACAGGCCGGCCCCCTGGGGCAGATGCACATGTGAGGGGGCAGCCCGGCCCAGCAGCTGTCACCACCTCCCCCGTGTCAGCAGCCTCACATCCGCTTAGGGCTTTGCCCAGTGAGGCGGTGGGATGAGCAAAGCCACGGTAGCTGGCAGAGTGCCTAGTGTAGTGCCTAAAGGCGATGACCTTCCTCTTTGTCCTTGGGGCTCAAGGCCATCGGATGCCCAGGCCAACTCAGTGCCCCCCTTGGCTGAGAGCTGAGAATAGGACGCCACCTCTGGGTGCTCAGCAATGCCGGAGGCCGCCTGGTGACTGGCCTGGTCTACCGTCAGCCACCGTGTCACCAAAGAGAAGGGCTCCGGCATGTAGCTGGGCTCAGGTGGCCTGCAAAGGCCTGGGGACAGCCCTCCCTCAGGGATCTTAGCCCTGCGGACAGCTTGGGCAGCTGCCCCTTCCTTCCGGGCTGATCCCCGGCTCCCACAGCAGCTCAGGAGTGGAACCCTCAGATGCTCCCTGGGTCGGAGGTCGGGTCTCTGCCTTCCGGGGGTGTAGCCCTGGCTGTGTGCTCCACTTCTCTGACCTTCAGTCTGCTCGTGTGCACACAGGATATAACGGCAGGCCCTGCGTCAGCAATGCCCGTGGGGTGTGATGCCCGGCATTTGGGGAGGCCTTGATGGATGTCGGCTGATGTTCTCATTGTAAGCGAACTAGGCTATAAATAACAGAGCAGACCGGAGGTGGCTGTTCTTGGCATCTGAGCGTCGCTTGGAGGTGGTCCTGCAGCTGTTCTCGAGAAACCCAACAGGATTCTGCCAGGTGACGTCTGCTCTGAGGCCCCTCCCACTGGAGGAAATGCAGGTGGGGAAGCCCTCAGGACACGTGCAGCTCGGCACCCACTCTCCCCCGTGTCCCGGGGGAGTCACCGGGCTGGGAAGGGAGTGGAGGTGGCAAGCAATCCAGAGGACCCTGGGTCGGGGTGGGAGGGCTCGGGGCAGTGGGGCTTAGGCCCCGAGCAGCCCTTGGGTCATCCTTTCAGACTCTTCCGAGCTCAGACACTGGCACCGAGGGGAAGCACCAGGCCAGGCCCTTAGCGTGAGTCCTGGCTCGGTCTCCCACTACACATGGGGCCCAGCTACTCAGCGCCCCACTTCTCCCTTCTGGAGAATGGGTACAATCAGTACCCGCTGCCTGCATTCATGGGCCAGCATTCTGTAAAGTGCGAAGCACTAAAGAGAGAGCATCTTCCTCCTTGTGCTTTCACGGGATGTAGCAACAAACAACTGTATTCTCACATACGGGGAAAGGGCAAAACGGGCCGGTTCTAAGAGTTTCCTTTCCGACTTGCGAGTATATAACACTTGGAGGTGTGTATGTACAGATGTGTCACCAGAAGTGGGGACTTTCTGCGGACTTTCTCTTCGACTGGATGGGTCATCTGAACGTCACAGTTAGTGGCAGACTGTTCGAAGGGGGAGTGTCGCCCGGCTCCTCTCTACCGAGGCTGGCCAGTCAGTGTTTCTCCCAGTGTGATGCGTTTGAGGCAAACGCCCGTCAGGAGGGAGCACGAAGAGACTCGCTAGTCAAAGCGCCGAGATCTGGGCGCTGACAGCGGACGGAGTGCATCACAGGGAGGCATACCCAGCGCGGGGAGGGTCCAGGGGAGCAAATAGCTCCGGGGAGACTCTCCCCAGAGCTCTAGGCAGAGCGCGAGGGGCCTGCTGTGGGGCACGGCATGCCTCCTCAGGGCCTTCCGGCTCCGTTGAGAGGCGACCCCACGCACCCAGCCCCCAGCTGCAATAGCACCTCGAACGCTGTGTGAAAGCATGAATGGTCACCCCGGGGAGACGTGGATGCCCTCTTCCGTGAGGCCTGCCTGCTGGGCTGGGCTGGGCCGGGCCGGCGGGGGTTGGGGGGGCTTTTCCCTCTGAGCCCACTCGTGAAGCCACCACCTGGCACCTTCCCCAGCTCTCCAGCCCGTCAGTGATGGGAGGAAGCGAGAAGGATCCATGCACACGTCACCGCACGCGCAGGCTGCCGCCCCACTCACTCCCCTTTGGTAAGGCTATTCCCTGCGCCAGCTGGGCGGAGCTCGGTTTTGGCTTCTGTGAGGCTCCACAGTGACCTTACAGGGGGTCCTGGCAAAGATTTGGAGGACATGGAACGACAGGGACCAGAGCTCCTCTTTGGAAGCCGTGGTGGGGCTGGCCTCGTGTGGCTGCACTTTATCACGGGTCTTGACCTGGGGAGCCCCGCATCCTGCCGGGACGGCCGCGTGCGCTCTGCCGAGTCCAGGAGTGTGGGGTGGATGGTGCGTAACAGGTGCGGCCAGCACAAGGCGTGACAGATTGCCCTCTTCACGTCCGCTCCGGCTGCTCCCCGAGGGCCTTTCCTGGTCGGCCCTGACTGGACGAGACAGGAAAGCTGGCACAGGGCGGTCTGTGTCTAAGCCAACTGGGGGACTTACCTTGGAGTGAGGCTGGCAGGCTTGGTTCCTGTGGGCGAATCCAGTCCTTCCCCCGGCTTTGCCGATTTCTCTCGGTTCATTTGCTGCAGGATTGAGTTCAATTCACTGATCACATTTGCCTTCGGGCCTGAGCGAATCGGGCTTCTGACCTCGGACACGTCCCCCCACAACTTGGAGGTCCTTGGCGGCGTGACCTTCGCGGCCCCAGGCTGGGCACTGCCCGGCGGCGGCGGGGGCGCCGGGGGAGGGATGACGAAGCTGTCCACGTCCTCCTCCACCAGCGCGTCCTGATAAAGTGCATTGCTTTTGGGAATTATGGGCTTCACTTTTGGCTTTGGAGGTACTGGGGGCTTGTCCACCGTAAACGCTTGCCCATCTGCATAGACTGTACACGTGTCCACGTTCTCCCCACCTTCGGAGGACAGGGTGGACATGCTGGACACCGTGGAGATGGTGCTGGTCGTCTCGAGATGGTGGTCGCTGCTGCTCCGGCTGTCCACCTCCTCGATCCCAGAGTCCGTGACTGCGTCGAAGTTCTCGGGGGGTGGCAGGAACGAGGCAGGCAGGCAGTTGGAAAGGCCAGCCGGCTTCTTACTGTCTGCGCAGTTGGCTGGTTGGCTGGGGTTCAACGAAGGGGACTGGGAGGCGTCCTGTTTCTTCTGCTTGACCAGGTCCGTGAGAGCAGGGACGGAAGCGATGCGGTCGTCGGGGATATCAAAACTATTCGCGAATTCCAGGGGGGGAGGCAATGGCTCTGTAAAAATAAAATCCTCATCCAGATCCACGGATGCCAGAGGGGGAGGAGGGATGCGGAATGGCAAAATCACCGCCTCTTCCACGGAGCCCGCTGCCACAATGGTCCTGCCGGGCGTGGTGGCGGTGGGCTCAGGGCCGGCGGAGATCTGTAAAGCACCTTCGGTTTCGGGAGCGCCTTCTGGCACCTCGGGCAGCGCGTGGTCTGGCTTGGCCTCCACGTCGGCTTTCTCTTCCTCTTCCTGCAGCAGGTGGTCGATGGTGGCCGCGTCCATAGTGTGGACCATCAGCAGGCCGGCCGACCTCTGCTGGGACGTGTCCACGATGTTGATGAGCATGTGCTTCTTGTCCTCGCCCTTCCGGTCCTTGCCCGGCTCTGTCTCGTACTTGTTCTCTGTCTCCTGCCGCCTCAGGGGTCCCCGCGTGTTCTGCCTGGTGACTAGGGGGAAGGCTGCTTCCACGCTGGGCCGCATTTTGGTATCGATGTAGAGAGGTTTGTGGAGGTCGGCCTTGGGGGCCTCCCCCTTGGGGCCCTGTTGGGACTCCTTCATGGCTCGGTCCCTTGCAGACAGCGCCAGGGCCAGCGGGGAGCTGGGGTCCAGCAGCCTGCCCGTGAGCGGGTGGACGTAATTCTCGGGGCCGGCCACGCTGCTGCTCTTGGGAGGCACTGCGGGGCTGCCCTCGGGGCCCTTGGCTTTGGATGTGGAATTCAGCGGCCTCCCGGCCTCCCCCTGAGCTGCGGCCTCGCCACCACCCACAAAGTGGTTCTCCGGCTCCCGGGGAGGTGCCCCCGGCGTGGGTAGTGACAGCGGCTCGGTGCCATCCTCCTCGCCAAAGCCGACCTCTTCGGGGAAGTTGGACGCGTGCGCCCGGGTCGCGGGCGGCCCCAGACCCACGTCCTCGTCCCCCAGGTCTGTGGAGAGGAAGGCCGGGGAGTTCCTCCTGGCCTCCAGCCGCTTCTCCCGGTCGCGGACGGCCCCGGCGATGGCGGCGGCGAAGGGGCTGCTGACGGTCAGGCTGTCGTCGGGCCGCAGCTGGCCCGGCGGCTCGGGGGCCTGCGGGTCGATCTCGGTGCTGCTGCCCTGGCTGCTCTTGCCGCTGCTGCTGGTGGAGGGCTCCTTCACGATGATGGTCGGGATGGGGATGGAGCACGTCTTCTCGGGGCTGTCCTCCACGTTGGACTGCTTGACCAGCATGCCCTTCCGCCGCGCGGGCTTGGCGGGGACGTACACCGCCTTGCTCGCGATCCTCCCCACCTCCGAGTACGGGTTTTCCGGCATCTGGCCCCGCTTGGCGCGGAAGTTGGCCTGGGCGGCGGCGCTGCGGCTGTAGAGGTCCTCGGAGTCCAGGGAGTAGCGGTCCAGCTCCCGCCGGTAGTACAGCCCCTTGTCCCTCATCACCGTGGCCACCGTGTCCGAGCGAGCCGCGGGGGGCACCTTGGCAGCGGGGTTCTGATTGAAGGCGGGCTTGATGGTCCCGTAGACTCTGGGGGTG
>LNAC01000014.1:7957638-8066984 GCA_002007465.1 Ailurus styani
GGGGGCACGGACTGCGGCGGAGGGGGGATGTCCTCGGAGGTGTCCGGCATGGACAGGCTTCTGGTGAACTTCAGCATCGGAGGGGCCAGAAACTGCCGCTCTTCCTCCGTTATTCCTGCAACGGGAAGGCAGGCTTAGTTTGAAACCGTGACGGTGACGCCCCACCAAGCCCCTAGGTTTGTGCGACACACTATGCACACTCACAGCGAACCACGGTGCACGCGTGTTCACAGAACACAGCACAAGCCCCCATGCCAAGAGCTCACGTGGCCCATCGGAGCCCCCCAAGGAGGAGACCGGGAACGGGGAAGGAAAAGAAAAGAGGAGAAAGGTGCTGGGAGGCATTGAGTGCGTGCTGTTGAGATGTTCTGTGGGCCGTGCCCAGAGTGGCGGCGGGCCGGGGCAGGTGCCTGGGGCCGCGAGCCGCGTGCGGGCACATGGGTGCGCGCGGACACGTGCTGGGGCAGGATGCGTCTGTGCTGTGGGGCTGGGCCAGGCCCGTGAGACGTGGATGGTGCCGCTGCTGAGGGTCTGACGTACGAGCTGGCCTCGCCCAGGTGACAGGAGCCTGGTTTGTCACCTCGGGGCTTGAGGGCATTGGCGCTCCCTCAGGAGGCCAGCTGTGAGGTGGAGAAGGCCCTTCTGGCTCTTCGACAAGCCTGTGAGGGGAGGGGGCCCAGAGTCCCCTTTAGCCCAAGACCCCAACCCCGGCCAGGAGCAGCTTCTGGAGCAAATGCTGGGCCACCGGCCTTAGGAGCCCCTTTTGGGTCCTCCTAAGACCCTCTGGGCCGGGCTGAGGGGCCAGGTGCTCTCCACCACTGACCCACTAACCCGGGTCAACGTTTGGCGGACTTGGCACAAAGTCAGGCCGGGCCCCAGGACCTGACCTAGCGACGCAGCACCTGTGGGTGTGAGTGTGCCAAGGGGCCTGGCGTGGTGACGGCAGGCGTCCGGCCTCACTGGGCCTGGCTCCTCCGTGCGGGCCAGCTGGGTGGGGCTTACAGACTGTCCCACAGTCTGAGATACGGAAACATCAACAGAATGCACTCTGGGAGGCGGGAAGCGGACACACACACGGATGCGAGGGACTCGGGTCTCACGCTGGGGGCATGCAGGTGTTCGAAGAGGTAACGGAATGAATTACTTCAAATCAAAAAAAAAACCTTCTAGGACAAACTACGATAATTTAGTCCAGTGAAAATTTCCATTCGATAAGGGTATTCCCAATTTAGCGTACTCCTGTGGGAGGTTATTCTGGCATCAAACACTGATTGCTGAAAGGCCTTCTTGACCATTCACTACACACGGGCTGCCTGACAGGGACGTTCCCAAGGAGTAAGAATTTAAGAATACGCCTTATGGAGTAAGTAGAGGGGTTGCATTCAGATCACAGATGCCAAACCGTAAGGTGCACTAACCTGATAGAAAGATTCTGCTGTCTGACAGGAGGAGATCAATGGTTATTAACCAGGTATAGAGCCAGGGACACAACACGGCGCCTACGCTACTCTGCGGTGGCCCTGGAGTCTGGGAGGGCGGGTTGTAGGAGCCAGATGCCACCTCCACCCCGGTCACTACGGTCTGATCACTGCCTGCTGTGAGCCCCCTCACACCTGTGACAAAGGAGCCAGGCCCACAAACAGCAGCACAGGGCGTGCTCCCAGAAATCACCCCACGGTGTCCCCAAGGGCTGGCCTGGGATGGCCGGGTCCACCGGTGTCCGGTGGTGGCCTGCTCCTCTGAGAATTTACGTGGTAAAGCCAGTGCTGGACTGTCTCACAAAGGGGCTGCCTGGCAGGGTCAGGGTCACAGTCACCTCGCCTGGAAGCATCAGTAGGGGTCACTGGGACATTAACAAGGAGGTAGGCGGCTTTCTACGTCACAGGGTACACCGGTTTGTCCGAGTTCTAGAACCTGGCCCCACCCCCCTCGGGAGTGTGTCCACCGAGCTCGCCCTGTGAAACATGGCAGTTTCGTTCCGGGCAATGCAGGGAACGCGAGGATCACACGGAGCAGGGGATCCGCCTGCCGCTCTGATCCCCACGGGGTGAGGGAGGGGGCTTCCCAGACCACCCTGGTCTGCCCCTGCCTCCCTCCCAGCACGGGGCCCTCACCCTGCTTGTGTTAGCACGTTAACGTGTTTGCAAGGCTGGATTTCGTTCCAGCAGGTACAGGGGTTCCCGTCTGCAGGGGCATTTGGAGGCCCCCGGGGGTGGGCCGGGGTGTGGCTAGGGCAGGCCTGGGGGCTGGCTCTGCCCCGGGGCTCTGAGGGCTTCTCTGAGAACCAGGGGCAAACTCTGGGTGTGGGCCATGCTTCTTACCTATTGACTTCTGCCTTCGCATCGTACCTCGGGGGAGGCCCAGAAACGGGCCTTTCGGGCTCCCGGGAACCGTGGGCGTCATTACGGCGATCCCCTGCCGTTCGTACACGGACTGCAAACCAGAGAGCCCCGAGTGAGACGGGCCCCAGCCAGCCCCACCCATGGCAGCCAGGCCCAGAGGGTGTCACAGCGGCCCTGGGCAGCGGGCACCTGTCGCCCGGCTTCCCGTGCTGCTCGCAGCAGCAAGCTGCATCCAGCCGAGGCTCACGGGATGCACCAGCTTCAAGGAGCCAGAAGCAGCTCTCCCTGAACGCTGCCCACCGGCTCCTGCCCTCTCAATGCCAGCGTGCTGGGTGGAGCCGTGGTCTGGCCGACCAGCCTGATCGCAGGGCCCGGGCCAGTGCTCCGTAGGAGAACAGAGCGCACGCAGCGGCGGCCAGCGCGGGAGCCTCTCCCTCCACGGCACCGAGGGGGCTGGCTAGGTGCGGGTGGGAGTCTGCTGCGGGCCGCCGCAGAGCTCCCGGGCCACGTGGGCACAGCCTGCAGGAAGCCAGGGCTTACCTCCTTCCCTTGGGAAGCAGATTCCCAAGCAGCTCCCACCCAGTCTGCCCCTCATCTGTCTGTACGGGGTTGCCGGCTGCCCCCCGACCCTGTGGCATCGGAGGGTGACTCCGAGCTGGGGGAAACAGGTGCAGGCTCTTGCACATCTTGGGCTCAGGGCCCCAGAAGGTCTTCCTACCCACCTCGTCTCCCCTGGACTTGGGGCGTCTGCCTGGTTCTCCGGAGCCCGAGGCTGGGCTGGAGAGCACTGGGGGAGGGGGCGGTGCTTGAGATGCAGCAGAGGCTGCAAACACGGCAGGCAGGCAGTGAGGATGGGGGGCAGGTCCTGGGGGAGGGGCGGCCATGCACGGGGGGGGGTTTGCCTGGAGCTTCTGGGGGCCCCCCGTGGGGTTCTGGAGATGATGGGGGTGAGCACGTCCACTGTCATTGCTAGCAGCTGCCGACATTTGGATGTACGCCACACAAAGCTGTCCTATCCAGTGGGTGATGTTTCCGGGTTCCTGTCTAAGATGAGGCTAGGGGAAACCAAGCAACTCATTGTGAGGTGGGTTCCGAGAAGGTTCTAAGGAGTTGTGACCAGGACCCTCACACCTGCCACCAAGCACGGAGACAGAATGCAGGTGGCAGAGTCTGGGAGACAGTGAGGAGCACCCTGCCCACACAGCCCGGAGCGCGTGAGCTGCCACTGCCAGGATGGACCTGCCATCCCCCAGGGCACGGCCACTCACGTTCATGTCCGAGACGGACGGGAAGCACCGGCTGGTGGGCCGCTGCTTGATGGTGGCCACCCTGGACTCCATGGCCACGTTATCAGCAGCGCGGGATGGCTTGGAGGCTGGGACGATCTCCTCGGGTTTATCTGCAACATGAACGTGACGGTGGGAACGGGAGTCAGTGAGGAAGGCCCTGAAATAACCAGGCCTGCCTTTGGCGAGGTGCCCTGCACACGTGCGCAAGCCACTTCCCTGCTCCGGCCTTCACCATGCAAGCGGGCGCACGGCGTGGGGCACGCATGCGTCAGTCGGCCTCATGCACTCACACTGCCACTCCCGGGGAGGCACACGTGGACAAGACACAGCCTTGGTCCCCGTGGCCCCAAACTCCCCGAAAGTCACGTCTTTGCTGGAGCCACTCGGATTCGTACTCTTGACTGTGTGAACTAAACCAGTGTTAGGAATCTTTTTAAGAGCTCAGACGCATGGCTCCTTTGTAACCAGATGCAGTTGCTGGGGTGTAAGGCCCTAAGGCCCAGGGCTGGAGGCAGTGAGTGCAGCCAGGTGGGGGGCCAGCTGTGGAGGCCAAGCCCGCGCTGCCTGGGCAAGACCCGATTTCCCCAACAGTACCACGGGCTCATTTCTTTGTGAAAAAGAAAGTAAAGGGTTAGTTATAAGTGATTTTTACAAATTAGAATCCTAAGAACATTTTAAACTGAAACATTAACTTTCTTGTAAAACTTGGAAACATCAGGCTTGAAAACATGCCAGAATTGCCCTGACGCCCGGCTTTATCTGGACTGGGACAGGCAGAGCCAGGGTCCTCAGTGGGGCGCGCCCCAGCCGCCCTTCCGGGAGGGTAGTGACCAGGTTAGCACGAAGCCAGTGTGAGGGCAGCCGGGTGGGAGGAGCCCGTTTCGGACCTGGTCAGGCACAGCACTCTCCCTGCTCCCCCAAGGCTGTCTAGGCCACGAGTCTGAGGCCTCCTAGCATCCCCGACCTTTACGGGGGTCTGGTGACTCCCTGCGAAGTGCATGCCATCGCAGAGACCCAGGCCCCGGGGCCTGGCTGATGCCTCGAGCTGTGAGGTCAGCCCGTGAGTGTTGGAGCAGACGGGAGCTCCGGGCATCAAGTCATTCCCATTGGGTGGGACAGCCACTTGTCATGGGGACTTCCCAAGAGGAGCTAGCCCCCTGGAAAAGCTCTCAGAGCCCCAGACCAAGGAGGGGGTGTGTGGGGTGGGGGGACCTGGGAGGCAGCCCTCAGGGCCACCCCAGCCTCCCAGAGCACACTCAGACTCTGACAAATCCTGCCTGCTGTTCTCGATCTACGCAGACTGTTGACATTTTTAAGAGGCTTTTAAAAGAAGGGGAAAGAGAATGTGCCACAGAGAGTCTTTGCCCTGCAAAGCCTGAAACTCTCACTGTCTGGAAAACACTTGTGCCTGGCCGGGACCCTGTCCCAGGTCACCTGCCATTGAGCCACCGGCACAGGGTTCAGGTACAGGAGCCTAGGGAGGCCCACCCCCGTGACACACACGGGCTCACACCTGCTTCTCTCATGTGAAGACCCGCTCCTTCCCTCTGTCCTGCCCCGTGGTCCGGGCTGGCCTGCCGAAGACATCTCCTGCTCCTCGTGGGTGCTGGGGGCGCTGGCAAGTGTCAGCCCTCAGGGGGTTGGCCAGAGACACCCATGTCTCTGGGTCACTGTGTCCCCATGCCTCCCGGAGCTCAGGGCCACAGAGACGCCACTCACCCCCTGCCCCCCGCAGCTGCTGCCCCTTCTCCTTTCTCTCCTGTCCTCTTCCCTTGGCGGGGTCTCTGTCCCTGCTGCTGTGCTGTGCACACTCCACGATCCTGGAAAGCTGCTTCGTTCAGGAAGCTGTCTCCTCTCTGGTCTGGGCCGGGACTCCTTCTGTGGCTGGGGTCCAACTTGCTTCTGTGCCCTGCCAGCCGGGCCACGCTCCCTTGACCATGGCTCAGGGGCCTCTCACGGTCGGTGCTCCGGTGGTGCTTGGTTAGCCGCCTCGATCCTCATGGCCCGTACCTGGAAGCCGGCCCCTCGAGGCGGCTGTCGGTTTGCTTTCGCTCGGGTGCAGGGAGTCAGGTGTCCTCGGAGCTGGGAGCCCATCTGTGGGTCCAGCCTTCACTGCAGCCCACGCAGCTCCCTGAGGCTCCCCTAAGGGCCTCCGGGACCCGGAGCCCAACAGTCTCCCCGTCGGCAGCCCCGCAGGGGGAGCGCTGGTGGTGCCTCCGGCCGCGTCGCACAGGGAGCCCGGGGCACGATGCTCTCCTGGGATGCAGAGCTAACTGGCAGAACCTTGGAGGGCCTCCCGTTCCTAGCTGTTGCTTTGGTTTGAACCCTCTACCCCCCACGTGCTGTGGGTCCGCTGCGTGGTATCGGAGCGCTGCCTGGGATCTTCACGGGCCCTGAACGTGCAGGCGGCAGACTGTGGTCGTGGAGGTTCCGAGCGTGTGGCAGCTACCCTAAAAACACGCCTTGAAAGCTGGGCACGCGGAGGTGAGGCCGAGGTCCCGTGTTAAGAATCGTCCCCGGTGGAAATTCTAAAGGCCTCACTTTTAACCTGAATGAGAACCCGGAGCAATGTGGATCTGAGGCTCCAGTTGGGGTCATCCAGCCTCTGTGCCTCCACCTTCGGCCGGGGTGCTGAGCCCTGGGGGTCAGTGGCCATCCACGACTACCCTCAGAATGGCCTGCCTGGTCGCGCCGCACTCACCTGAGACAAGAGGCCACCTTGAGCGGGGGTAGCCTTGTCTTTGTTGTACACAGTGGCCCTCCTGTCTCTACCCAGATGTCCCGTGCAGCTGGAACAGCAGAGCATGTTAGCTTGTCAGGGGGTAAGGCTGGGAGTCACTGCTGCTTCGGTGAGAGCCACTTAGCGTGGTTTGTGTGACTCGCACAGAGAGAGGCTCCCCAGGGAGCCTGGGTCCCCTCCTGGCTCCGGTCTCAGAGGGAGCTGCCCGCCTGGCTCAGGACCCGACTCAGGACCACTCAGCCCACATCTGCAGGCTTGTTTACCAGGACACGAGCTGTGGCTGCGAGGCTCTAAGGATTATTGTGTTTCATTTACAAAAGCCGGGGTTTGGGTCTCTATTCAGGGGCTCCGGATGAAAAGGATTAGTGACTCCAGTCCCCTGCAGTGCTAAAATGAGCTACTCTGTGGCTGAAAATAGTCCTGCAGACACATCTGAAAACTGGCAAATCTTAGAAAACCAGCTCGCAGAGAGCTGATGAGGGGGCCGCATTGTAATTTTCTAAGCAAATTTGTGGTCTGTTTAGAGGACAGGGGTGATGCTCACCGTCCATCAAGTGCAAGCTTCCCGGCGAGGGGACGAGCGCACTCGGGGGGGGAGGCGGCAGCTTTGGCAGCGCAGTGATGAGGCGCGTGGGAACCAGAGCAGGGAGGACGGGAGCATCGGGACTCCCTGGCACCCCACCCAGCAGCCCTTGACCACAGGCAGGCTTCAACACGAGTCCCCCAGTGTGCCCTGAGCCCCACAAGCAGACCCTGGGGTGAGACCCTGGGCAGGAGTTCCTCCGCAAGAGGAAGACACAAACTCCACCAGCCCGAGGCTACCACCACCGTGGCCAGCTGGCCCCCTGTGGCTCAGTTTCCCCAGGAGGCGGGGAGGCATGGGGAGGGCCGCTCTGACCCCAGCTGGGCTGTTCCTGGCCGGAGGGCCCCCAGGCGTCTCCCGCCTTCCAGGGATGGGTCTGAGGGTACAGCCAGAGGTGCTGGCAGGCCGGGAGGCCACGGTGAGGCCGGTTCCACCACCTAGCCTGGCTCTCACCCTGAGCTGCCTGGGGCCGGAGACTCTCCCTTGTGCCCATGAGCACGCTGTCTGGGGACTAGGCCAGGTCCTGGAAACACTGGAGGACAAACGCAAGGGGTTCTCGAGACGAGGAGCTGGAAACTCAAGGCCTGCAGCCAGAGCAGGCGTCAGCCCGGAGGGGCTGGGACTGGGGGCTTCTCACAGCTGCGACAGTTTCCTAGAACTGCCGCGGCCAGTTCAGGACAAAAGCAGCTTATTCTCCATCAGTCTGGAAGCCAGGATCCCCGAATCCAGGTGTCGGCTGGATGTTTCCTCCTGGCGGCTCCTGGGGAGGATCCTCTCCTCTTCCCGGTTCCGGGGCCCCAGGCGTTCATTCTGGCCCCTCCAGCCTCTGCAGCCGCCTCTGTGTGTGTCTCTCCTGTGAGGTCACGGTCATGGTCCAGTATGGCCTCCTCATGATTACATCTGCAGAGGGCCTGTTTCCAGATAAGGTCCCTTTCATGGGTTCTAGCTGGACGTGGATTTTTGGGGGATGCTATTCAACCAGTGAGATGTAAAAGCCTGGGTTCCCCCGGATGCACACGGCCCCTCTGGAGTGTGGGGAACGCTTCTGAGGTGAGAACGTGGGGAGACATGCCCGCCGATGTCTGATGCGCCCTGCTGCGTGAGGCTGGACTGTCAGCCAGCGTTGGCCTCCAGAGCTCTGCACTGCACCCTACAGTCCCCCTGCGAGCTGGGTGGGCCATGGCCACTGGGCCTTTGGGGTCTTGTGCGTACACCTGCCCCTGATCTGGCCGGGGTCAGGGAGTAGGGGGAGGGGCACTCAGTCTCGAATTGCATCCAGTCTTCTCTGCTGTGGGAAGCAAGGTGGGTCCCTTGCCTGTCCTCTGTGTCGATTCTGCTCTGGGTCATGCTGGCCATAGGACTGTGAACTTGTCTTTTCCCGCAGTGTGGAGTGTGAGGCTGCTGGAGGCACCCTGAGGGGGCGGGGGTGAAGTGGATGGGGCCTGGAGGGGACAGGGGACGTCCTCTGTCATGCAGGGTGGCTCCTGGGAGCTGGGGGCCTTCTTCAGGATGGCTGGCGGACAGCAGGGCGATGGCCCAGATCAAAGGGGCGCTCGGGGACAGATGCAGTCCCGGGAAGCTTTCTGTGTCCTGGGCACCCACCGCACGGCTGACACCGTGACCCGTCCTGGAAAGGCCACTGGGAGTTTCCAGGGCAGCCTCTGGGGATGGGGGGTGGAGGCGGGAGTGGGGAGAAGGGAGGCGCTCTGTCTTGGCATTCCGGGACCTGCGATCCTGCCCCCAGATGCCGCCTTGCTGGATTCTAAGACCTGCCCCTCGATTTCAGCCTTCAGAATACTGCCTTGTGCCTTGGCCTCAGTGCCCAGGGACACGTGACAAGGTCCACTCTGCCGCCTCCCCCCACCCCCAAAAGCAGTTTTGAAATTATTCTGCTGCTTTCGGTTGTTGGGTAGTTGTCTCTAGCACCAGGTGAGAAACACCCCGACATGTGGATGCCGGGGAAGGAGGGGCCCGAGTCCACTGGGGCCCGGGCGGGCAGGTGTCTCTGCTGTTCACAGCGCAGCCCCCGGCCCGCCAGCTCAAGCGCAGTAGGCACGGCGCGGGCCTCGGGCAGAGCCACGGGCTCTGCTGGTCTGCACCCTGAGCGCCTGCTGCGCGTGGCCGTGGCCTGGGCACAGCGTAGAGGCCGCTGGCCAGTGGGGCAGGCCCGGTCGTGACGGCCTGAGGGTCCCGCGGCCTTCACAGTCATGACGACGAGGACACAGCTCTGGAGGGGACGCACACACGCCGAGGGGAGAGGAGCACAGTGGGAGAAGCGAAGCAGACGGGACAGACGGAGACAGGACGTGGTCTGGAGCTGGGCCCCTCGGGGCCCCGGCACAGGGTGGAGACAACGCAAGGTCACGGCAGTCTAGACGCCACGCCGACAGCCACAGAGGGGTTCTTGTCCACAGGGTGTGCGGGCGGGGGCTGGGGACAGACACCGGGCTCGCCCCTTACCCTTCTTCTTCCGGATGGAGGCTTGCAAACAGAAAGGGGAGCGTGAGTCCGGCGACGGCGGCGCTCCCCCAGGGCCTGGCTCGAGCGCAGGGAGCCTAACCCTCGCCCGCAGCTCACGGGGTCAGACACGGAAGGCCAGGGCGTCCAGAGAGCTGCATTTACGGCTTTCCCAGGAACCCGGGGACGGGGCGGCCTTCCCCGTTGGACACGCCTAGCTGGTAAACCTGCTTCCTGGCCACGGAAGAGGCACTGGCCTGGGGCCTCCTTCCTCCTGAGCTCCCTGCCCCCCAGCTCTCTGCCAGCGTGGCACGTGAGTGAGGATGGAAGCAGACTTCGGGAGGAGCCCCACGACCCCGCGTGGGGGAGACGCGGGGGCCCCTTGGAGGAGGCAGCGTGGCACGTGCTGTCTCCCCTACCGGGCGCAGGCCAGGCGTGTGGGGACAGGCTTTCCTGGCCAGCCTGGCTTGGAGGCGCAGGATGTGGTCAGGGAGGGGCCAGAAGAAGAGGGGCTTGTGGGGAGCTACCGGTTCTTGGCAGGGGGGCTGACTTCTAGAAGGCTAGGCCTCAGTGACGGGAGGGGTGCTGGCTGGGAGGCAGCCGGGGCCCAGGGAAGGAGCATCTGGCTGTCGCACCGCACCCACGTGGATGAGGAGACCCCCCGCCCCCCGCCGAGAATGCTGCAGAGAAGAGGGGCTGCTCTGTCCTTTCTGGGGGGAGGGCCCAGAAGCTCTCCCCATGAAGGCTGGGATTTCAGTTCAACACCAGTGAGGGGTGCTCTGACGTCACCCCGCTGGGCCAGCTGGGCCTGAGGGATGGGTCCCGTGCACAGATGCTCATGCTCCAGCACCTAGCGAGGCCCTTTCCGTATTCTGCGCAGAGTGAGCCTGTCAGCCCACTCGCCACTAACGTGTGGTCAGAGCCAGCCTCCTTCCAAATGTGTCCCTGGGCTCCACGGTGACGCCCAAGCGTGACATTTAACCAGCATCCAGGCAGCCCACACCGGCTCCGTGGTCCTCCCTCTGCCGGCAGCCACCAGTGCCCGTGGACCCAGGGTCCACGAGGCTCCGCATGCCCTTCCCTGTCCGTCTGGCGGGGTCACTGGCTACAGCCTTCCTGCTCCTTGCAGACCTTCTAGAAGATGCCAGGAGCTGCCTACCCCCGGTGTGCAGCCTACCAAGCCTGTCGGCCCCACCACTCTCTACGCCAAACCCCAGGGGATGGAGCTTTCTGGTCTGAGCAGTGCACAGAGCCCCAGTGAGGCAGAGTTTGGCCGGGGGGCAGGGGAGGGCCCTAGCTAGCAGGGGAGCTTGTCTAGGGAGCACCGTGGGGCAGCTTACCTTTATCCACTAGTGAGAGGCCCAAAAATTCAAAACAAAACAATGTTAGATGAGCCGAAAAGAGGAAAAGGCAAAACTAGTAACCACCCCCGAAGCCAGCAGGATTCCCACGGAGATGCCAACGTGGGAGCCGCCCGCACACAGGAACCTGGCACCATTCCCGGGTTTCAGGGGCAGAGACCGGGGCAAGCAAGCGAGCAAAGGCCATGCATGGCCTGAGGCTGCGCGGAGGCCGGTCCCACTGCGTCCCAGGTGCTGGCGACAGCGCGGGGCTGGGCGGGCCAGACGGGTGACTCTTACCGAGCTCCTCCAGCTCCGAGGTCATGGACTTGGAGCGCAGGGTGAGGGCCGTGGTTGGAGCACGCTTGGGAGGCGGGGGAGCTTGAGGGGCAGACGGGAGAGACAGAGGTGTGAGAACCTGGCCAAATGTCGCCCGCCTCACCCCCACGCTTCCAGCACAACCTGGGAGCCGGCGGGCGTCCCCCCGAGGCTGCGGAGCAGCAGCGGTCACCCACTGAGGCTCCACTCGGGCCACGATGGGTCGGGACCACCCTGCCTTCCCTGAGAAGTCCGCGGAGCGGAGGCTGGTCCAGGTCTATCCGCGCTGTGCCTGCCGGTGACTAGCGGGGCTAACGGTCCTGGCAGCCTTGCAGCCCCTCCCTGGCTGCCAGCCCCCATCACGGCAAGGTCATGGGCTTCGCACGTGTGCTGATGCCCCCCCAGGCCGCGGGCTACTGAGCACAGCCTTGCCTGCCGCCACCTCTGTCCGGTGGGCAAGCCCACAGGCATCTCTCGACCTCCCTTGGCCTCTTTTCCTCTTCTTGGAGGACCGCCCCCTCCCCACTCCAGCGGGAGGAGATGGGGGGACCCCTGAGTGTGTCTGAGCACAGGGGGCTAGCGAGCAGGGGCGGGGCGGGCACCTTTCTTCCTGGCAGTGTCGTCCGGGTCGAGATTCCTGGTCACCGTGACCACCTTGAGGACGAGGTGGTTCCCTCCCTGGCGGATCATGTTCACCACTTGCCGATGGCCGACTTTGACAACGTTCTCGTTGTTCACCTGCGGGAAAACAGGGGCTGTGGGTGCGGGGCCACGTGGGCCGAGGGGAACAGCGCCCACCCCCGCACAGCAGCAGCCCTGCTCCGGACGGACGGACGGTCGGGCAGCAGGCTGACCGCATGAAAGCACAGTGGCTTTGCAACCAAAGGTGCTTTGGGGGGGACCCGAAAGGAAGGGAGGCTGCCGTGGGGGCTGCGGGCCCCGTCGTGCCGTGTGGGGCAGTTCCCAGCTGCTGGGCGGCCAGGACTGACTCTCCCCTCACCCGAGGGTACCGAGGTGCTCACTCTGGGCAGGCCTGGGACCAAGTTCCTGGCCACCAGCCACTTGTGGAAGGCCAGAAAGAAGATCTCCAGGGTCTGGGTGTGGCCCCACCCCTTTCCATTTTCACACTTAAGAGGAAACTAATTGTTTCTCACGGATTTGGGGAACACCCATCGGGCTAAAATGGCCCATTGTCTCTGGGTGCTCCCTCCCTCCTCCTCGCTTGCCAGGGAGGCTGGAAAAGGGGTAAGAGCTTGGCTGACAAGGCACTAAGGGCCCCAGGTCCCTGCCCTGCTCATCCAGGGATCCCCGATGAGGACCCATCGCGGCCACTCGGGCATTCGCTGAGCTCCTGGCCGCGGCCTGCCTCTTGACCTCCATCTGTCCCCTGGCATCAGCAGGCAGAGGCGGGACTGCACCTCCCAGAGCTGGGGCCGGCGGCACGCCTGCTTTGTCCGCTCCGGCCCACTGCCCCCCGGGGTGGGGGCATGAAGACAGGCTGGACCGGGAGGGTGAGAGCACAGAGGCAGGTGGATCTCAGGTGCTGGGGCTCCGTACCTCCGGCCTGCTGAACGGGACCTTCCCTGAGGGGGCCCTGGCACCTGCCATCCCCGCGGCCCCTGGGGGGAGCGCCAGGTACGCAGGGGCAGCAGAGGGAGCAAACCCACAGGTGGTGGAGTTCATGACCACTCCATGCACTGTCCTCCAAGAAAGAAAAGCCCCCCCTTGCAAAGACCAAGTGAGAAAAACCCAATGCCCCACCCATCCCACAACCGACCCCCCCCCATTGTACTTGCTCCCACTGTGGATTCCCTAAAAACCTTTAAAGTTGAAGGTCGCCTCCAGTAGAGACGTTACCAGACTTGGTGACTCCTCACCCTCCTCACCCGTGCAGCCAGGTCTGCATACCAACGATGGGCATCCTCTTCCCAGAGAGCCTTGGAGCCCCCGTGGGGGACTCGCGGGGGGGGGGGTCACGTTGCAGCTGTTCTTGGTGACAAATGACATCCCTCCCATCCCTGCCTCTCTCATACGTGCCCCAGGGAAGTGACGTTGCTCATTCATTCACACATCCACCACTCTTGCTCAGAGCACCCACTAAAAGCCAAGGCGTAATGGGTGATCCTGGCGGGCGGTTTGTCCCTGCCCCCTCTGCAGCTCACGCTCTCATGGGGGTGGACCACACACAAGTCCGTGAACAGGTGGGAGCCCAGCCGTGCTGAGTGCCCCCTGACACAACAGGTGCAGGCAGGAAGGACGGGGCGTGGGAGTGGGGTGGGGGTGAGGGGGCCCCTCTGCCAGTCCTATCTGGCAAGTCCCAGGTGTTCTTCCTCGGACTGGGCCTCCAAAGGTGGAACTGCACTCCCACTACCTCTGCTTCCTAGTGAGGACAAGAGTGGCGCCTGCCCTGGGACAGAAGGACCGGCTTCTCAAGCCTGCTGACTGTGGGCCCTTCATGCTCTCCTTTCCCTGTGCCTCCTCCCCTCAATCAGCCCCATCTTAAATTCCCGTCCTGTTTTGGATGGAGTTCTTTCTCCAGAGCGAGAAACATACCAAGGTCAGAGCCGTAGGCTGTGGGGCTCCGGACTTTTGTGGACCAGTTATAGATGCACAGGTGAGTGCTCTGACAGTGAGGGCACAGGGGTGCCAGGTGCTTGTGCTGTGATGCCTACCAACACCCTCCTGCCAGAAGAGCAGGCAAAGGCACAAGGCGGCACCATTCAACTTGGAACCCACAAGACCAGGAGCAAAGGCAGGATGGGATCCTCAGGTACATTATCCTCCCCAGCACAGGGTGCATAAGATGAGCAAGAGCAGAGTCCTGCTTTAGAATTTCTCAGCCTTTAAACAAACTCAAAATTCAGTTTATCCCACAATGGGATGTTGGAACCAGCCACCAGCCCTAAAACAGAGCCTTGAACAGTGTGTGTGGGGACAGGAGCCACAGAGACCGAGAGGGTGAAATGTTCCCTGCTTCCTCAGATGCCCAGGTTGGCATGTCCAGATTCTACAGGGTTCCCGTGTCCCTCAAAGCACCTGGGCCTACAATTCTGGTACGCTGCCACCAGGGGGAGGCATGTGCCTCAATCACCTGCCACATTTGGAGAAGGTTAATGCAAATCTGAAGGCTCCTGGGATTGTAGCCTCAAAGAAACAGATTACAGGTCATGGATCCGGTTAATGGCAGGGCAGAGTGGCATGTCTCTCCATTCATCGTTCTTATATACAGACATGAAGCCCCCTAAGAAGGTAGCACACCACGGCCACATGCTGGCGGGGCCAAGAACCCAAGTCTGGCATCCACCACAGTTCAGAGAACTTCTGTGGAGAGCAGGAAGACATGCCTTCCTCGGCACTTTTGTACTTTTCTAAACCATTGTCATCGTCCACTCAAATTATTCCAATGTAAGACTCACACGTGCACACAGCTTAAAGAGACAGATGTCTACAAGGCTTGTTAGAAAACCCAGAGGACCAACCACCCAGGGACCACTTCTCAAGAAAGCCTTCAGCTCATGCCTTCTCATCTAGCCCTGTGTTTCTACATGTGCTTATGTAGTTGCTACTTGGTGTTTACATTTTAGGTGTCATCTGCTGACACACCACTATGGCAAATGATGACCTTGCTTGGGCTTTCTGAACAGTGGCGCCCTTGCAGTTGTGGACCAATTAATTCTCTGTTGTGTGTGCCACATGAGAGTGTGTTGAGCAGCATCCCTTGATTCTACACACTAGCTGCTGGCCACAACCACTTCCTCCCAAATGTGACAACTGAATGTGTTTCCAGACATCACCAAATGTCCACTGAGAGGTCAGAGTCCCCCTTGGCTGAGAATCACTAATTCAAGTCTTTTCTCCCGTTGCTCCCTCTCCTCCCTCAGGACTTCCACCCTCAGGTTATAGTTGTCAGAATTCCAACTAGATCGACACTTGGGATATATGTCACGACTATGCAATATATCTATTCATAGCTAAGCCATGCAGTATATTATGATTACTTTGTTTTTTCCCATACATTCTGTTTTCCCTGGGGTGAAATCATTTTCTATTGTTTGTGTGTTGGTTTAATTTTCTATGTACTTAACAGTAATTCCAATCCAGACACTTCCTAATTATGTAAATCTCTTTTCAAGATCTTCAAATATGTTGGGTATTTTGCTAAGTTTATCTTCTTAAAGAAATTGCTCCTGAAGACTTCTGTTCTCAGCACAGTGTGGGTTTGGAGTTCTCTATGCCTGTGCTCCAGGATTCCTTTCAAGATGGTCTTGTGTTGGGGTCACCTGAATCCCAGACCCCCTGGATATCGATTGTTACTTGGTAAAAAGCCTCATTTTTGGTAAAGGATATTCTCTGGTTGCTTCCCAGGGAAGGAAATTTGGGAGAGGTTTTTTTTGTTTGCTTGTTTGTTTTAGATATTGCTTATCGGAAAATGGCTTTTTAAAAAAGATTTACTTATTTGAGAGAGAGCAAGTGGAGGGAGGGAGAGAGAGAGAATCTTAAGCAGATGCCACACCCAGCGTGGAGCCCAATGTGGGGCTCGATCTCATGACCCTGAGATTATGACCTGAGCTGAAACCAAGAGTCAGATGCTTAACTGACTGAGCCACCCAGGCACCCTGAAAATGGCTTTCTGCACACTTAACTGGGAGTCTGACTGGGTACAAAATTCGAGGTTGGAGGGTAAAGAAAGCTCCTAAGACCATCTCCTTTGTAGGGAACACAAAGTCTGGAAAAAATAACCCCCTGACCCCCCAAGCTCAAACAAACAAGAACGACTCCCTGAAACCTCTGGGGTTTGAACAGAGGTAGGCAGATTTTGGGTGGGAGTGGAAAATTGGAAGCTTTGGGCCACGGACAGAATGTGATGCTGTTCAGCTGAAGCTCTGATGAAAAATGGCAGCCTTTCTGGCTTGAGAAATCAGAGGATAGAATGTGGGGTGGCCACAGCTGCCAAAGTGAGGGGAGAATCCCAGAAAAGAGAGAGCCAGAGAATGGCAGCTCCATGTTCTATGTGTGAACTTTCCCCAGATCTCTGATGGATGTATGGGAACTGTGCCTGCACAGGTCTGACCAACACAGCTTGCAGATAAGGCAAAAGTGCCTGAACCTAAATTTGAGCTGCTGTTACCACGGGCTAGATACTTTATGGTTTGAGACGAACCAAAGTAATTACCAGCTAAAGCACATCAACACTCATCCAAGGAATGTAACGGAATCCAGATTGTCATAGCATAACCTTTACAATATTTAGGATATGGTGAAGACCTACTTGACGAACCCAGACAAGACCAATATGTTGTAGTTATCAAACAAGGACTTTAAAGCAGCTATTATAACAATACTCATCTCAGTATAGGAAAATACACTCATATTGCATAAAAGGTAAGAAATATCAGAGAAGTAAAAAATTAAAAAGAAGTGGGAATGTTAAAACTGAAAAATACAGTGTCATAAGTTAAAAAATGCACTGGATGGGCTTAGTAGTGAGATGGATATGGTGGAGCAAAGAGTGAACTTGAAGAAACATCAGTAGAATTTATCCAATATGAAGAGAATGGATTTTCAAACGTGAAGAGAATCTTAAGGACTTGTGGGACAATGTAAAAAGGTCTAATATTTCGAGTCCTAGAAGGGAAAAAAATTAGAATCCCAGAACAAAGAGAGAAAATGGATCAGAAAGAATGTTTAAAAAAATGATGGCTGAAAACTTAATCAGATGAAGGACATAAATTTACAGATTTAAGAAACTCAGTGAAGGTGCACCTGGGTGGCTTGGTAGGTTAAGTGTCTGCCTTGTATGATCCCGGGGTCCCGGGATAGAGATCCACATCAGGCTCCATGCTCAGCTGGGAGCCTGCTTCTCCCTCTGCCCCCACCTCCGGTCCTGCTCTGTCTCTTTGTCTCTCAAATAAATAAAATCTTGAAAAGAAAAGAAACTCAATGAATCCCAGACAGGATAAATATAATGAAAATCTCACCCAGGCACATTACAGCCAATCTGCTGAAAGCCAAAGGTAAAACGAAATCGTAAAGCAGCCAGAGGAGCACGACATGTTCCTTAGAGAAGAACAATGATTTCAATGACCATGAACTTCACATCAGTAACCATGGAGGCAAGACTGTGAATCATTTTTAAACTGCGTAAATAAAATAATTGCCAACCTAGAATTCTATGTCCAGTAAACATATCTTTAAAAAATGAAGGCAAGGGGTGCCTGAGTGGCTCAGTTGGTTAAGTGACTGCCTTTGGCTCAGGTCATGATCCCGGAGTCCCAGGATCAAGTCCCGCATCAGGCTCCCAGCTCCGTGGGGAGTCTGCTTCTCTCTCTTTCTCCCCTTTCATGCTCGCTCTCTCTCTCTCTCTCTCTCTCTCTCAAATAAATAATAAATCTTAAAATAGTCAAGTAATCCAAGAAAAGCAGAAAAAGAGCAGAGGAAAAGGGAACAGATAAACAGAAACAAACTGGTGGGCCTATGCTGAATGGCACTAATAATTACATTAAATGTTAATGGGATAAAATTTCAGGTAAAAGGTAGGTATTATACAAATGGAATACAGAGAAAGATCTAATATGTGTGCACTTTAGGTACAAAGACACAGAGGTTGAAAGCAAATGAACACAAGGTTTCCCATGGGTGGAGCGCCTATATTAATATCACACCAGAGAGACTTCAACCACTTTGAATAATAGTTTGGCAGTTCCTCAGAAAGTTCAACACAGAGATATGAGATGACCCAGAAACTCCCCTCCCAGGCATATTCCCAAGAGAATTGAAGACATGCTCATACAAGTTCTGCACACAACATTTCGTGGTGTTACTCCTAGCAGCAAAGAGAAGGGAATGAGGGATGAGGAACGACTGTCAATGGGTGTGAGATCTCTTTTCTGTGACAAAATGTCCTAAACTAGACTGTGCACATGGTTGCAAAATCTTGTGAATATACTAAAATCCACCACATTGGGTGCCTTAAATGGTTGCATTTTACAGATATGAATTACATCTCAATAAAGCAACTATTAAAAAAGAGACTTCAGGAAAAGAGTATTACCAGAAACAAGAGGGATGCTTCAAAATGCTACAAGAGGGAATTCATGACAAGGACAACAGTCAAACATTTATGCACCTGCTCACAGGGCTTCAATATACTGAAGCAAAATTTGATGGAATAAAAGAAATGGGCATCTCTGCAAATACAGCAGGACACTGAATACCCCTTTGTATCCAGCTGGACAAGAAAATCAGTAGAGACATAGATGGTCTAAACAAATATCTTGAACTAATTGATATTTATGGGACAGTAACCCCAGAACACACATTCCCTGGGCCACATAGTTCTAGTTTGGAAAGAATTTTGCTTCAGTGAGTTTGAAGGGTATGCTTCACTTACTTTAGTTTCCAGGTTAGTTCTGGAGGAATCTGTGACCTGATCATGTTCATGGAACGTGCACCTGCTCTCTGCTGCCCCACCCCAAGGCTGGAGAGCCCTGCCAGATTGCCTCTCTGCTCCAGGTGTCTGAGGTGTGCCGACACGCGCTGTGTGTGGCTCTGTCCTCACCTCCCACGCTGGGTCCCTGGGGTGGGGGCCTCTTCCATTGGGACCCTCATGCCCTTACATTCTGGAATGCTTTCTTCAACTATGTCTTGGCCATTCATTCCTTTGCTTTACTTTTCTCTTTGAGGCAACCTTATTCTTTCTGGGTACATCCTCCACTTTATCTTTCCTCTTTAATTTCCCACATCTTCTCTTTCTGGGAGATTCCTATCAGTTTTATCTTGTAGTTCACTTGTCAGAATTTTCATATCTGCTGTGGTATTTCTAAATTCAGGAGCTCTGATTTGGTTTTGTGAATGTGACTTTAAGAAGGAATATTTTTTTGTTCTAACTTCAAGGACGCATTATCTCCTCTTATCTCACTGAGCACACTCATGATACCTTTTCATACTCCTTTTCTCTCTGTATGATCTATGTCCTTCATCTCTTCCATGGGATGTTTGTTTGGGGCTCTATCTTCCATATTAATTCTTTTTTTCCCATTGGAAGTAGAAAAATACTTCATTCCAAAAGATGGCAAAAATAAAGTCACCCTGAAAATATACTTTGGTGTAATTCCATTGGGACAGATATTCCCCATGAATGTGCCTTCCTACTGTCCCTGGCTTCCCACAGACTTGGAACGGCTTTTAGACACTTCACTAATTCCTGTGTCGTGGGCAAGCCAGAGTCATCTATCAATCCTCAGGTTCCAAGGGGGAGATCAACATATTTCTCAGAAGCATAGCACCCTCTATATCAGAAGAGCGCATAAACATTTTTGCAGAGTCAGCATACTTCAGGTTAAGCAGGCACAGAAACCATCAAGATGTAATAAAGGTGACAGGAACAGATATCCTGTTGTAGAATAAGATATTCATAAGTGTTGTGGACGTTTAAGGCAGCTGATGGCCAGAAGAGGTGAGTCAAAGAAGGTGTTCTGTGTTCGGAGGTGATTTTTCATCTAGAAGAATTCTCTGTGGCCCCAACAAGTGAGTACCAGGGAGTGGGGCTTCCTCCTCAAGCCACTGATACTTGAGGTACCAGATGGTTCTAAGAGGGGGTGGAGTTGGGTCAGAACTGCAGCCAGCCAAAAGACAGCACAGCCCTCCCTAAGATAAATAATAAAATAAAATATAAAAAAATGGGGCACCTGGGTGGCTCAGTC
Source organism: Ailurus styani (assembly GCA_002007465.1). NCBI lineage: Eukaryota > Metazoa > Chordata > Mammalia > Carnivora > Ailuridae > Ailurus > Ailurus styani. The sequence continues at coordinate 7,977,410 of LNAC01000014.1, forward strand.
GGTTAAGCGTCTGATTCAATTTTGGCTAGGTCATGATCTGAGAGTCATGGGATCGAGTCCTGAGTTGGGCTCTGTGCTCAGTGCGGTGTCAGCTCTTAAGATTCTCTCTCCCCCTCTCTCTTTCACTATCTCAAATAAATAATAAAATAACTCTTAAAAAAAAAAGCAAAAGAGAGAGAGTTAAACGGAACAGATCACCAGTGTGGTGATGATAACTTCCTGGGTGGGACCCTTAGGGACGAACCAGGGCACCAAGAAGGCGACGAGGCCCCAGAACACACTCATCAGGACACAGGACACCGTGAGGCCCTACACACCACAGGTGCCACCGGAGCTGCCGGCCCTGCCCTGCCCCGCCGCCTCCCTTTCTGTAGTGATTCCTTCCTCCGCGTGAGCAGCCCCCTGGCAGGCAGCGCATAATTAGGAGCGGCCCCTAAGGAGCGGATTTCTGTCTGAGTCAGTTTTATGAATACTGACAAGCCAACACTCAAGTTTCTATGGAGGCAAAAGACCCAGGAGAGCCAACTGAATATTGAAACCAGAGGACTGGTACTACCTGACTTTAGGACTTACAGTAAAACTACAGTAACTGGGTACTGGTGAGGGACTAGAGAAATCAGTCAGCAGAACAGAAGACAGAGCCCACACAAGTGCAGTCATTTGATCTTTAACAGACAAGCAAAGGCCTTTTCAGTGGACAAGAAACCGACTTCAACAAAGGCCTGGAACAACGGGACACCCACCTGCAAAACAACAACAACAACAGAATCTAGACCCAGACCTTAGACCCTTTCACAAAACCTTACCCCAAAATGGGTCATGCGAGACACGAAACACAAAACTCCTAGAAGATAATGAGAGAGAGTGTCCGTATGACCCAAGTCTGGCGATGAGTGTCCGTTAAAGAAAAACCTGGTAAGTAGGGCTTCATTAAGATGAAAACCTCTGCTCTGCAAGAGTCAAGAGAACAAGACCAGCCACAGAGTGGGAGAAATTCTTTGCAAAACACACAGCAGACAAAAGACTGTCATCCAAACACACAAAGAGCTCTTAAAAGTCAACAATAAGGAAATAAGCAACCCAATTAAAAAATAGGCAAAAGATCTGAGTAAACACCTCGCCAAAGAAGACATATAAATGGCAAATGAGCATGTAAAAAGATTTTCCACGTCATATATCATTAGGGAATTGCAAATTAAAACGACATGGTGCACACTTACCAGAGTGGCCCAAATCTAGAATGCTGACACCAAATGGTGGTGAGGATGCGGAGCACCGGGAACTCTCTCTCACTGCCGGTGGGAAGGAATATGGCGCAACCACTCTGGAAGGTGGGCCAGCCATTTCTTAGGAAACGAAACATGCTCTTATCATACAATCCAGCAACTGCACACCTTTGTATTTACCCCAAATAAGCCTGAAAACCTACGTCCACACAAAAACCTGCACACAAATGTTTAGAGTGGCTTTATCCACAATTGCCAAAACTTGGACACAACCAAGATATCCTTCAGCAGGTGGATGGATGAACAAGCTGTGGGACATCTAGGCCAAGAAATATGTTTCAGTGATCGAAAAACAACAGGCTTTCAAGCCACAAAAAGACACAAAGGAAACTTACATGCATTTTATTGAAAGACGCCAATCTGAAAATGCTCCATACTATGTGATGCCAACTGCAGAAGACGCTGGAAAAGTCAAAAGCGTGGAGACAGTCAAGAGGAGGGTCTGCCAGAGGATGGAGGAATTTGAGGGCCGTGAGCTTGTCATTCTGGTAGGGCTATCATAGCATAGTGCTGGACACATGTCATTTGTCCAAACCCATAGATTACACAAAGCAGAGTGAATTGTCCCGAATGCCCCACCCCAGAACAAGATGTTACAAGTAGGGGAAATGGTGGGTGGAGAGGGGCGAGAGAGGATACGGGAATTCTCGGTCCTTTTCATTCTTTCCTGTAAGTTAAAGCTATTAACACGCACAGTCTACTGACCAGAAAAGAAGCCCATTTCTTCCATTTCTATTATGGAAAAATGTCCCTCAAATATGCAAAGTAAAGAGGCAGTTACAGTGGACTGACCGCCGCCGTCTTGTCTGCTAGCGCCAGCAAGGATGAGCTCGTGGCATCCCGGTTCCTCCCTCCCCCACACACCCCTGCCCTCCATGGATCCTTGTGGAGGGAATTCCAGTTTCCTATCACTTCGCCTGAAGGCAGTTCAGCAAGCCTTTTATTTAAAGACCCAGCTCTGTGGTAAAAACACAAGAGCCACAACACCATGATCACCCCAAAAGGCAACTCAGATGGTCACATAAACGCCCTCCTGGGGCTGAGGCGGAGCCGGCTTAGTGGAGTCCTGAGAGCTGCCCGTTGCATCTGGCTGGCACGTCCCTTGTCTCGTTTAACCTGTGGCCTTCTCAGTCCTCTCCCGGCCCCTTGGGACTCACATGCTGGAGGGACGAAGACGTGGCACCCTTCGTTTTGCCCGTCACGCTCCTGTGTCCTCTGCCTTGGCGGCGGCGGAGGTTGGAAGCCGGACCACGTTCGGGTTTGATCGGGGCAGGTGGTAGCCCTGTGCCCCACACCAGGTGCCCCTGAAAGTTGGCAGGCGTTTGGTGTGATGTTAAGATTCAGTCGGAGGGAGTGTTCGGGAGCAGCCGGCCGGATCCACCGCCCGTTTGTAGCAGCCCCTGGAGTCTCTGCCTCCGGGGACCGTGAAATGGGGATTTCCTTCTGTTGTCCCTTCTCTAGTTACTGCTGGGAATGATTTTAAAAGAGCAACTTGCCTTTCCTAACAGTTCGACTGCCCCTAGGTACTGTCTGTGTAAGAAGGAAGAGATAAATGCTTGCTGCTGCTCCTTCTTTTTTGGACAGTTTTCAGATTAATGAGTTTGTTCCTTCTGAAGCAACCCTTCCTTAGGGAGTGTCGTGAATTCGGGATGTTTGAAAACCATTTTTGATATATTTGAATCCACTGTAGTGACTATCCTCTGTTTTCAAACAAGCCTCTTATTTTAGAACGGCTTCAGATGTGACAACTTGGGGGGAGGCGGCACGGAGGGCTTCTGACCCCGCACCTGCGGTCCCCTGTGTGTACACCTTAGGTTAGTCTGGTGCGTCCGGAACCAGTCCTGACGCGGTAGTGTAGTAACCAAAGCCCACGGCTATTCAGATCTCCTTAACTGTTACCCAGGGCGCCTCTTCTGTCTGGGATCCTGTCTAGGACCCCACGTTACTGTCAGCCGTGTCTCCATAGACACCTCTCCTCTGCGACAGCTCTCTGGCCTTCTTTGGTTTTGATGATCTTGACAGTTCTGTTAGGAATTTTGTAGATGATCTCTTAAGATTTTCCCCTCATGGTCAGACTGGGTTGTGGGTTTGGGAGGAGGACCCCAGAGTGAAGTGCCCTTTCCACCCCATCAGGTCCAGGCTCGTGCTCTGCACCTGCCTTGTCCCTGTGATGCTGGCCTTTCTCACCTGGCTGGGGTGCGCGTCCGGTCCCGGCCGCACTGTCCCCGATGGCAGGAAGTCATAGTTCTCAGCCGCGCCTTGGGGTGGATGGTTTAAGGCTCATCGCCAAGAGCAGGGTAGCCTCATAAAGTTTAGGGAGTCTTCTGCAGGGGAGAATCTGTCTCTTCTCTTTCCATGTTCAACTATCTATTCATATCTGTAGGACTCGTGGATCTTCCTTGTGTTACACTTCAGGTTATGACCCAGAACTACTTTGTTTACTCTGCTCATAGTGTCCCAGCGTTGGTCACCAGAGCGGCTGTGTCCCCAGGTCCTGCCTGCACACCCCATGCTTTACCGCTTCCCTCCTGGCTCCCCGGCTGCTCGGGGCCACTCTTCCCTTCATGCTCCCGTTGTCCCGCATTTGCTCGGGGCAGCGTCTTCATGGGATATTGTACGGCTTGTTGGGGAGACGGGGTATTTGGGCCCTCAGTGCGCGTCTGCCGACAACCTCGACCACAAATGAGAACGGGATTCATATGTCTCTGATTTTACACTTTAACATCTTCGCTAAAACTCTGGGCTCCTAATGACTGACGTGAAGGTAATGGTTTGTTTGCTCGCCTGATCATCTGTCTGCGTGCGCGTCATCTGTTAATTAGCCATCCGTCATTATGATTGTTAGTTCTAGGATGACAACACGGTGCCAGGACCAACGGTCTGATTACCGAACAGAGCTGAAGACTTCCTGCCTTCCGCTTGCCGCCGTACGCAAACTGTCGCTTGGAGTGATTTCTCCGTGAATGCAACTAATTTAATTAGTGGTTATGTTCATTTATATTATTTTGTTTTTGACTTTTAAAATGTTGATTCCTGTTTTGCAATTATGTGCAGTTTTCACCCAATTTCATAATCTGATCTACAAAACAATTGGTACTCAGAATCCTTTGTCTTCCTCCCCCAGCCTCAGAGGCAGCACTAAATTGAAAAAAACGGGGTGTGTGGATGATCTTTCCATTTAAAAGAAGAAACGAGCAGATTCCTGTGTGTGCGTATGTGCGCGTATCCGTTCCCAGCCTGCATAGGTGGGAGCACGTTGCTCACACTTTTCTGGACCTTGCCTCTCCCACTTGATGGCGCATCCTGGAGACCGCGCAGGGCAGCACCCGGAGGCGTCCATCTCTCCTAACGACACCCCTGTCTTCCGCCGCGAGGCGCCTCTGCGGCGCGGGCAGCCGTGTGCTGCAGCCGCGTGTCCCCGGGGCGCCCGTGCGGGCTCTCAGGGCTCCTTGGGCAGGTGTCCGGTTGGCCTGTGTGCTGGGCCCCGGCTCACTGTGGGGTGCTCCCCCTCCCGCAGCCAAGGGTCCAGCTCGACCCCAGGCTTCCAGCAGCCGTGCTGCCGTGCTTGCTGCCGCCGCCTCCTGCTGCTTGCGTGCGGTGGCTGTCCCCTGGCCTCAGTGGGCTCCGGCGCAACGCCAGCCCCTAACGCGTGGCTGCAAACTGCTGTCTTACTGGACGTTTCTCCAATCAAATCCGCAAACTCTTTCATACGGGAAATGGTGCCCGTGGGACGTGATTCGAAAGGTGCTGAAGGGGGAGACCCCTGCCCTCCCGGGGCAGCGTCGGTGAGTGCGTTCTTGAGCGCGCTTCCGGAGTTGTGCGAATGTAATGCAGGAGTTCAGGTTGTGATTCTCAGCTGGTCTGCGAGCCTGGTTCATTCCAACCCCGATCTTGTCTCCTCTGCTCTCTGTTGGCATGCCTGTGCCAGTCATGTCCTTCCCGGGGACCTGCACCCCTCCGGACACGGGTCTTTGACAGCCCAGGCCCCTCACCTGGCCTCAGACATGGGCTGGCTGGCCACCTGCTCACACAAAGTTCTTCAAGGATGCCCTCCTCCCTCCCTGCCACCTTCTGAGCATGTTCCTCCCTCAGCTACGACAGCGTTGGAGGAGAGAGGTCACCATCCCCTTCTCCGAAGTAGCCCTCGGCCCGAGCCCAGCCAGGCAGCCGCCCCCTGCCTGTGTGGGGGAAGCGAAGCCGCCCCGGGGCTGGCCAGGCGCTTGGGCCCCAAATGCCACACTCCTCTCTGGGCAGCCAGCGAGCAGCAGTGGGCGGGCTGCCTCCCCCGGGACTTCCTCCAGCGCGGAGTTCCACTCCAAAACCCCTCAAGGAAGCTCGCGTGCAGCAGCCAGCCGCGGGCGCACCCCCTGGTGTGGGCTCAGAGCATGGCTGCTTTCTTCCTGTACCGCCCGGCCCGTGGGGCCCATGTGGGCACCATGGGGTGCGTTTCCGCATTCACTTGGGTTGGCCGTGGAGCTGTGTGCACGTGTGGGTGGCGCGTCCCGTGCTGAGCACACGGGAGGCCGGGCTCACGTGTCCGCGTGCATCGTGATGCCGAGTGCAGATGCCGAGCCACAGCAGGTGCTCACTAAATATTTGGGAATGTGGAGACACATTGGGGGCTCCAACGCCTGGGTTCAGGTCCCAGCTCCCCGTTTCCCAAGGGAGCAAGTGGCCTAGGAGCGGGGCTTGGAGGCCCAGCGGCTGTATCCGCAGTCCTGGGAGAGGGAGCCCCCGCTGGTCTCCGCCACTCCCAAAGGCAGGGGTGAGAATGGTGCGTGGCACCGTGGAGGGAGGCGAAGCGAGAGGCTCTGCTCTGCTGGGAAGGGGCGCTGCACCCCCAGCCCCACTTCCCCCAAGCTCTTCCCTTAGGCAAGGATGGGCTTGCAAGGCGGCCTTTCTGACTTTCTGCTCTGAGCAGCCTTGGTCTCTTGTCCTGCCAGCGGTTGGTCCTGTGACCGTCACTTCCTGTGCTCCCACTGGGGCTGATCTGGGCACGAACTGGGGGGCTTGGGGGCTCTCAGTCCACTGCCTTGTCATTCCCCTGGTGCGGATCTATCACTTCAGTTCAAGACCAGCAGCTTTGGAGTGTCACATGGAGGCTGCCTAGCCGGGCTGGGAAGCCAGGGTGACTTTCCATGACGGCGTCCCCCTCCCCGCCCCCACCCCCATCTCCCAGAGCTGCCCTCCCTCCCCATCGCTCCGCTCAGCACGGCCCCACGGGAGGTCTTCGGGTCCAGGGGTCCAGGCTTACCCTGAATAATGGGAGGGGGACTGGCCGTGTGTGCAGCGCGACCAGCGGAGCGAGATCAAGGGGGAACGTTACGCGAGCACCTCCCATGTGTTGCTGTGGTGAGGACTCCGCAGAGTCGTGACATCAGTCCCACCGACGGCGCACAGACTTCCCGCGTGGCCCGGCGCAGGGCTGCGGGTGCCCGGCTCTGTCCACACGTGCAGCCGAGGCCCTGGTCAGCCCGGCCTCCCGCAGAGAGCCCCGCCGCGGCCCGAGCCTGGTGGCAGCGCGATGCGTGTCCAACGGCCAGGGAGCATGCGTGTGCCGGCCCCTTCTGTGGAAGGGAGGGAGCTAAACGCCAGCGCAGGGAGGCTTCCGGGGGCTTGGCGGTCTCGAGTGTGGTAGAAGGTCCCCTCCAACGTGAGGACCAGCGGCCGCCCTTGCCCCCCGCACAGGTACGCGGGCGCGTGCACGGGCTGGTCCACGTTCTGCCGGGAGCACGGACGTCCCGACACAAGGCAAGAGGACCCGGCATTTGGTGACATGAAGGAGCAAAAGCCAACGAGCTCCCAGGATGAGGTACGGCCGGGGAGGAGGAGGCAGGACAAGGCAGGGACTTCCCGGGTCCTCAGTATCCCCTCCCCCGGCCCTTGGCTGTGTCGAGGTGGAGCTGGGGGGGTGGTGCCATCCTCCCGGCCCCTCCCCGCCCACGGGCCCCTTGTCCCTCGACGCAGCCCCCACCCCGCCTCGTGGCCGGGGCCGACTAGTCCCTCTCAGGAAGGGGCCTCCGCCGCCCTGGTTCTTGCGCCCAGAGGCTCCCTGTCTGTCCGACTCGAGGGCATCAGGACATCCACGTTCACTCTGGAAGCTTCGGTGGCTGCGGGCCCCGGGGAGGCAGAGCCTCCGAGAGCAGAGCGTGGGCTCCAGGGCTGGCTCCCCCCACCCCGCCCCGGGGAAACCAAGCAGGACCCGCAGGTGTGGAGAGCAGGAGGGGCAGCAGCGGGCGCGGCCTGGCGCACCTGGCGGGTGTGTGTGTGGCCCAACGGCCCCCCGGGTCTCGGGGGGTCACGGTCCTCACGGAGCCGCTGGGGCCAAGCTGGTGGAGCCTGCCTTCCCTCGGATGGAGGAGTCGTCAGTGGGGAACCTGCACTCCGGCTAATGTTTGTGGGGCGAGTGGCCCCGCTCCGACGGAGACGGGGAAGCCTGTGGCGACGGGAGCCCCGTGTTTGGGACCGGGACCCTGCGGGAAGCCCGCGGCTGAGGCGGCCCTGCGCGTCCGGCCGGTGATTCGCGGCCCGGTCTGGACGGGGCTCGGCTGTGGGCGGGGCTCACGGGGAAGGCAGACTCCCCAGGGAGGGTGACAGGCCCACTGGCTGTAGCCCCTCGCGAGGGCCCCTCCCCAGGGAAGACTCACCAGCAATACTCCCCCTGCCCTATCAGCAGGAGGAGTCCTCCCTGCTTCCCTCCTGGGCAGCCCTGGTGATGGGGATTTGGCCCTTCCCGAGGCACGGCGTCCGGGGGAGCCCGACTGGACCCAGCTCACCTGCGTGCACTGCTGATTCCACCCTCCGTCCGGGAGCACCCCGACCCCCTCCCAGGGATGTGCCAGCCACCCAGTGTTCTCACTGCGGACCGATGCCCCCAGGGCTTCTCTGCATAATGTTTGTCCTGGGCCCTTCCTTCCGCCTGGCCTGGCTCCTCCAGCACGGCCTTGAACCCTGCAGCCTTGGTCTGGGCAGGCCCCCTGCAGGGCAGAGGGGCCCCTGTGGCCTGGTCCTTGACGCAAGCATTGCCTTTCCCGGACCACATTCTCCAGAAGGTTCTGCCGCCGCTCCCAGGACCCCTGGACTTCAGGCCCTCAAGAGGGCGTTGGTGGCTGGCTTGAGGGCAGACACGGGCTGCCCCCTTCCTCTGGGGCACAGCCTGGGCGTTCATCATTCTGGAACAGCCCCCGTGGGCCTAGGGAACGGCGTGGGCTCCGGTGGGCCTGATTCCGCCCAGGGAACCCTAAAGTGGTTGATTTCCCGGGGTGTTTAAAATAGTCATTTTGCTCTTCACTCAGAAAGCCCATCACCGAGACAGGATTCCCGCAGCTCTGTCCGACGGCACTCGTGTGTCGTTACAGTCAGCCTGGGCTTGCGAGGGGGTGTCTCCTCGCTGGAGACCCTGCGCGGCCCCTCGGGGCCAGGACCCCGAGGTCTCCTGCGTCCCCGCTGCCACCCAGGCCACCTCACCAGGGAGGGGCAGCCCTGTCCTGGGCACTCGGTGACTCGGACCCGGACACTGGTGGAGGGGAGCCCCGGGCACAGCGTGGACGTGCCTGGCCCCTCCTGCAGGGGGCACCCAGGGCTGCAGCCAGGGAGAGGGCAGGGAGGAGGCTGTGGGGGCCCGGCCGGGCGGCGGGTCCTGGGGTCCTGCATGGAGCTCACCGGAGCTTCACCTCGGAGCCTCAGGCTCCTGGTCTGCCGCGGACTGGGAAGCGGGGAAGCCGCGGACTGCGGGGGGTCAGAGGTTTCAGCCCGAGGCTGGACGTGCCGCAAAGAAATGCTCCAGAAACGCGCATCATGACGGTCCCCTCTCAGCAGACTAGCTGGACAGTGAGACACAGCCGGAGTCAGGACACCGTCGCTGCCAACGTAAGCAGCTGCCACCCCCCAAACCCGCCTCCCAGGGGGTCCCCGTGTCCCGGGCACAGTGGGAGGAGCATGGCGGGGTGGCTGGGGCACCCCGGGGAGAGGGGCACCCCGGCTGGGACCACTGCTTGGGCCCCTCCGGGCCACGGAGCAGCAAGCCACAGTTCCGTTCTTCCAGAAAGTGGGGCTGGGGGCGGAAGTCACCCACTCGGGGCTTCATTCCCACCTCTGCCCTCCCTCCCCTGTCCCTTCTTTCCCATCCCAACCCCAGGTGCTCACGGCGGTGGTGGGGGGCGCAGGCAGGGCTTGGAGCCGGCCTCGGGCCGGCGTGTCACGTGCAGGACCCCCCACCTCACAGATAGGAGACCGGAGAAGGTGAGCAATTGGCCACGTGCGCGGGGAACCAGGCAGGCAGGACACGCCCGAGTGGAACTTGCTGGATCAGACCGTGACGCTGAGTGTAATCCTGAGCACCTGCCAAGTTCTCCCCATTCGACATTCCCACCGGCCGCACACGAGGCTTGCGTTTCTCCGTGTCCTCTGCAGCCCTCGTCACTGTCCTCTGACCGTGGCCATCCTGTTAGCCGTGAGGGGGCGAGACACTGGCGTGGGTTTGCGTTTCCCTAAGGACCACGGATGTGGGGCGGGTACGAGCTTTGACGTTCCTGTGTCAGGAGTGTGGGAGTTTGGGGTTCAAGTTCGCCACCTCCAGCTCCTGGGCCAGAGATGCGTCTATGGAGCCCCTCACCCCATCCACCGATGATGCCCCACACCCAGTCTCCGGTACACGTGGGACGTCGGCGCCTCGTGGAAAAGGCCGCGCGGGAACGGGAAACGGTGCAGCCACGAGGGAGAACGGTGTGCCCAGAATCAGCACGTGGCGCGGTGCTCCCACTCCGGGGCGCCTCACTCACAGACCCGAAGGCAGAGGCTCCAACAGCTTCTCGCGCCCCCACGGTCCCAACAGCCACAACGTGGGAACCGTCTGTGTTCGTGGACAAGACGGGGTCCGCCCCTGCTGGGCTCCTCTCCCGTCTCAAGGAGAGACATTCTGACACCTGCTATGACGCGACATCACGCTGAGAGAAAGATGCCAGTCACAGAAGGACAAATCCTGCCGGATTCTAGTCTGCGAGGGCCCTGGAGTCCTCAGATCCACGGTCCCGGGCACCGGAGCCTGGGGGAGGGGAGGGCACCGAGCTTCCATCCGGGGACAACAGCAGGGACAGCCACACAGCGCCGCGGACGCAGGTGAGGACCGAGCCGTGTGCTGACACGTGGCTGAGACAGTAAATTGCACTCGGGAGTTTTTACCATAATTACAAATATTAAAAAAAGGGGGGGCAGGTGTGGCTTGAGGCCCAGGGACCCAGCCGGCTCGGTGCGCGCCCGCGGGGAGGCAGTGAGGTCAGGCACGCGGTGTGGCCGGAGCCTGGGGCGGGGGTGCCGTCGGGGCAGCCCTGGGGCCCCCTCTCCCCAACGCGGAGCCTGTTCCGGAAGGAGCAGCCGTCCCCCTGGCCTGGCGGGGGGCCCAGGGGGTGCTTGGGTGCCCAGTGCCCCCCTGAACCGTTCACTTTAAAACGGTTAATTTTATGCCACGTGGATGTTGCCTCAACTTAAGAAACAAGTATCCTCGAAAACAGAGGGTCGCCCTGTCTTCGGAGCGGCTCGCGGGTGGGGAGGCCCCATGGCCCCAGAGGCGGCTTCCGGCCCAGGGAAGGCCTCACCCAGGAGCCGCCAGGAAGACGCAGGCCCGCGGGTGGGCGGTTGCCACGGCGACCTCCAAATGCCACTGTATCTGTGTGACTTCACGCTTTGGGTGTGGATGGGGGGGTTCGGCTCCGGCGGGTCCGTCTGTGAAGGCCGGGAAGGTCAGGGGCCCACGGGCCGGACACGGGGGCTCCGCGGGCCTCCTTTCTGGCACTCGCCTCCGAAGCTGGGGTTCAAGGCCTGTGTGTGAGTCCATGCTTGCAGCCACGAAACGGTCCCACACTCAGGGCTCACGCACCAGACATTCACTGTCCCCTGGGTCCTGGGGGCCGAAGCCCGAGACAGAGGCGCGGGCAGGGCAGGTCCCCCCGAGGCCTCCCTCCTCGTGTGTGGACGGCCGTGCTCCCCGGGTCCCCACGGGGTCGTCCCTCTGCGCGTGTCTGTGTCCTGATCCCCTCTTCCTGTGAGGACCCTGGTCCCACGGGATCAGGGCCACCCCAGTGACCCCATGTTACTTGGATCACCCACTGAAAGACCCCAGCTCCCGATTCAGCCACATCCTGGGGTCAGGCCTTCACCATCTTTCCTGGGGACACAGCTCAGCCCGGAAGCACCTGGCTCTGTCCCTTCCTCCCTCGGTCTCTGGAGGTGCTGGCCGGGCGGGGGTCCGCGTGCCGCCCCCCCCACCTGCGGTACCACGACCCCTTCACAGGGTGCCTGGCCAAGGGCTCCGCGGCTGAGAAGGCCCCGTGAGCACCTGCCGTGGCCGGGCCCTCCTCAGACGGCGCGTGGCGGGCCTGTGAGGGTCCCAGCGCTGGGCACGCTCTCTTGGTGCCCTCCAGGGGTCTGCACGGGGAGCGACAGACAAGGAAAACACGCTGCGTGGAAGCGAGCGAGCTCTCCGGAGCCCTGCAAGCGCTTTCTTGGGCGTGGTTGTTTTGTTTTTTTTTTTTTTTAATAAAATGTGTGCTTTCAACACCCCCAGATCTGGCTGCTTCCATCAGGTGTTAGGAGGGGGCGTCCCTGGCCCCCAGAGCGGGCAGCAGCTGGCCACCTGCTCTCGTCGGCTGGACCCCACAGGGCAGCCAGCTGGGGACTGGTCCATGTCCACGTGCGGACGTTGCGCACGGCACGGGCTGCCCGGGGAGACCTTGAGAGGAACCCCCTTGTCCCGTGGCCCGCCTTGTCCCCCGAAGCCAGCGGGAGCCGGAGACACGGCCCGTGGCAGACGCCCCCCCCACCCTGCTCCTCGCCGGCCCGAGGCCCACGGGATCCGGTGCCACGTCCCCGCCGCCCGCCCACTCTCCCGGCAGCCTCTGCCTCAGCCACGCCGGCGCCTCCCCGTTCCCCAGCGACCTGCTCCCACAAGCTATTTTTTTTTTTTTGGTTTATGTGTACTTTTTAAAAAATGCGGTGAAATTCATATAATGAACAATGCACCCTCTCCAAGTGCACAGTCAGTGGCATTTAGCGCCTCACCGTGCGGTGAGTTCCAGAACACCTCCATCTAGTTCCAGAACATTCTCGCTGTCCCACAGGAAACCTTGTACGCGTGGGCTGCCCCACCCCCTCCCCCCAGCCCTGGCAACCGCTCGTCTACTTTCCATCTCCGTGCATTTGCCTGCTCTGGGCAATGAAGTCATGCAACACGTCGTCTCTGTGTGTGGCTCGTTTCCACACGCTGCCGTGTCTTCGAGGCTCGTCCACGCGGTGGCGAGGGCCACTGCTTCGCTCCTCTCCGGGTGACGACTGGTCCCCTGCATGGCTTCCCACGGGCTCTCCGCTCCGCCGCCCCAGACTCACGCCAGGCTCTGTCTCTTTGGGAAAGGGGAGTCGGAGCCGGCATTTGCGAGGTGCCGCAGCAGGAGGGCAGGAGCTCACCGAGTCCTCGCTGGACCGGGAGGCAGGTGCCGTCACCATCCCCCCTCGCCGCACGGCAGCCACGGGGAAGCAGCGGGGCAGGACTCGGCCCAGGACCTGGCCCTGGGTCCATGCTCCTGCTTCTGCGCCAGCTGGATGAGAGAAGGACCAGACCGCGCCCTGGGGCTGCTGGGGTCCCCCAGATGCGTGATGGTGGCTCGTGTCACCCCGACCCCAGGTTTTAGCAACGCGTGGCTCAGTGGTCGCCTGATGCTCCAACCACTTTCCTGAGCCCAGGCTGTTGAGTGCACCGGGGCTGCGGCGCCCCAGCCACTCTGAGCCCCCCGGGCCATAGACACCGACTCCAGCGCCCTGAAAAGCCCGGCCGCCCCCCGTGAATGGGGGCAGGGCTGACACTGGGGACGACGCTCACTGCCAGAGGAAGTTCCTACAATTAGGCTTCCTCTCTCCCTCCCGCCCATCATACGTCTGTCAGTCCACCCATCCCTCTGTCCACCCAGCCATCATCCATCGCTGACCCGTCCCTCAATCCACTCCACCCATTATCCACCCACCATCCTTTTCTCCCACTCCCCACCTATTCATCAATGTCAGCTCTCATCCATCCGTCTGTCCGTCCGTCCATTCTTCCATCCACTGGTCTATCTGATGTCTGTGAGGCCATCTCTGTTAAATCCAGCACTATGCACCGTGAGTGCCCTGCCTTGGAGGGGCACGCGGTTCGGCGTGAGGCTGGCCGAGGGGGGCGGCAGGTGCAGCACGGCAGCGGAATGGCCCACCGGCAGGGAGCAGGGCCCGGCCCCCGGGAGCCTCAGGCGCACCGCAGGGACCTCGGCCTGGAGAGCAGCCGAGTGCGTGGATACGGGTGGGGGACCCGGGAAAGGGGTGTGGCCCTGCGGGATGGGCAGGGTGGGGCCCGGGCCGCGGGGACACGCCTGGCACGCCCAGGTTCAGGCCATCCCACGTCGCCACACCTGCCCTCCCAGGCCTGGCCCCCTGGCTGAATCTGCTCACGCCAGCTGCAGGACAGCGGCCCGGGAGGCTCCAGGCACCCACCCCCTCCGCCCCGTGCCTCTGCCCGGCTCCCTGCAGAGATGTCCCCACGTGGCCGGAAGCCGGGGGGCTGGGCCAGCTCTAAATGACGGGGTGCGGCTGGGCTTGTCATGCTTCTTTTTTTGTTAAAGTTCAAGTCTGTTGGACTGCGCTGAGCATGAGGTTTGGTCTAAAATAAACCCGGAGGTGCGTCAGTGTGTGGGCTGGCTCTGCAGGCTGGAGGCCGGCTCCACAGCGGGTGGGGGTGGGGGCTGGGGGCCACCTGCTGCCGTGCGGTCCCAGGACTGTCCCCTCCTGGGTGCCCGAGGGCAGAGGAGCCAGCCCCGGCTCGGCGGCGCCACGCTGGGAGGCTTGGGGACCCACTCTGCCTGGCGCTGGGTGGCCATGCTCCGTTTCCCCTGCGAGCACTGGGGGTTCTCAGCTTGGCTGGGGAGTCAGGCGCCCCCGATTTGGCTCTGACTTCTTCTGCCAGGGAGCTGTGGGGGCAGAACAAAGCAGAGGCGCTTTCTCCCCCAAGGAGACGAACACAGCATTTCCTGAGCGCCTGTGAGTGGCTGGCGGGCTCCGTACTGCACCCCAGCTAGAAGGCTCTCCCCAGTGAGGCTGGGGCGAGGGGGCTGAGTGCGTCCTGTGCCTTCTCTCCTCCTTCCCCGGGGGCTCCCAAGCACTGGGGTTCCAGGTTTTGGCTTGACAACGTCTGGCCAGCAGGGGCCTGGTGGGGCAGGGGTGGCCAGGACCCCGGCCGACAGCCATCCTCCCATTCTTCTGTCCTGCTGTAAGCCTGATACTGTTTGGGGCAGCAACACCCCCAGGTTCTAAAATGAATAATTTCCTGGCTTCCCCTGAAATTGTGGGGAGATGCATAGCACGGTTCTAGCCAATGAGATGCAGGTGCAAATCTGGGAATTTCCAGGAAAGTTTGGCTTTTCTAATATAGGTGCCAATCTGTCACTTCCTTTGGCTTTCTTGCCTGGAATGCGGATGTTATGGCTGGACCTTCAGCAGCCATCTTATCACAGTGAGGTAATGGCCAAGAGAATTTAAGCTACTGTATCCTTGACCTGTTGAAGTAATGCCTTTAACTATCGACCTCCAGATTTAAAGACCGAATACCTTCCAATTTGTTTTAAAGCATCTGTTTACTTTGGTCATCTTTCCTCCCTAGTTGATAAACTTGGCAAAGTATTGTCCAACTCAGAATTCCATGTCCCTATGCCCTTGGGTGCTACTTTCTTGCAGCATTATGCTCACAGTCCTGAAAATAAGTCAGGGCTTTTTAATAATAAATCATTAACATACCCCAGCTCTTTGGGAAGGCTGAGCCCTCTCCCCTCCTCAGCCGAGAGAAGAAAGGCAGCCCTGAGATAGGACTGGCCGCTCTCCACATCTCTTTTCTGATGGGCACCCTTCCCTTCTCCGCAGCCCCCAGTATGTGGCCGGCGCAGCTGGGCCTGGGCATGTCACCCCAAATGTGTTTGCTTGTGTGGGTTCCAGCTGGCCCAGGGGGTCAGGGGGTCCTGCCCACAGTGTGGTACAAGGGGACTACGGATAAGATGCCTGCCTAGGTGGTCCAGGGCCAGGGGAAGGTGAAGAAGACCCAGAGGGCCAGAGGGTGGCCGGGCATGGGGGAGTGGGCCCTGGAGAGGTGTGTGCTGGGGCAGGTGAGGAAGCATCCCCAGTGAAGTGAACAGCCTGAGGAAGGCCAGAAATAGCAGGAGGGGCCAGTGAGAGCTGTGGGAGGCTGGTGAGCAGACTGGGAAGGTTCCGGGGCAGACAGAGTGGACAAGGGGGGGCCCAGGAGGGAGAAGGAAGCTAGGACGATTGCAGTAGTCCAGGGCAGGACAGTGGCGCCAGCTTCTCTGTCCGAATCTCTCCACCCCAGCAGGTGGCAGAGCCTGCTCCTCCTGTTCCCGAGCGCCCCTCCCCCGGAGCCCCTGCAGGGCTCTCCCCAGTGACACCTAGAATCTAGGCCTGATGGACCAAGGAGGGCTTGATACCCCCAACAATTCATGTCCATGCCCTAACCCTAGAACCTGTGACCTATTTGTAAGAACAGTCTTTGCAGATGTAACTAAAGTGAGGATCTCAAGATGAGATGACCTTGGATTTAGTTGGGGTGGGTTGTGGATCCAAAGACAGGTACTCTTAGGAGAAACAGAAGAGGAGAGGACACGCGGAGTGGGAGGCCATGCGAAGGCGGAGGCAGAGACTGGAGGGATGGAAGGACTGGCTGCCAGCAGGAATGAACACTCGGAGCCCCGGAAGCCGGAAGAGGCAGGTAGAGCCTCTGGGGGGAAGCGCGGCCCTGCTCACACCCTGATTTCAGCCCGCGATGCCGGGTTTGGACTTCCGGCTTCTGGAACCACACGAGAATAAACTCGGCTTGTTCTGAGCTCCCTGGTCTGTGGTGTTTTGTCGTGGCTGCCCCAGGAACTGACACACTCCTACTTCTCAGTGCACTGAAGCCTCAGGCACGTGGCTGGCCTGGCCTCTGTCCCCAGGGGCCCCTTGGCGGCAGGGACTGGGTGGGTGCAGAGCTGGGACAGTGGTCCTCAGCCCTGCCTCTAGGAGCCACGGCACGGGGCGCCCAGGTCAGTCAGTGGCCCGGCTGGACTGTGCATTTATAGGCAGAGGCAGGCATCTGGGGGCCCCAAGGGGGGATCGAAGCGGCAAACTCACCTCGGATTGTGCCGAACCCAACCCTCACTCAGCCACCCGGCCCTGGCACAGCACACCCATGTCAGGTGAGCAGGGACCCTGAATGTGGGCGAGTGGGGGTCAGTGTGCCGCCCCCAGCCAGCTAGCAGACCCCACGGGGCCCCTGGGAATGTGCATCCTCCCAACAGCCTCTCCGCTCCTTCCCTGGGCAGCTTCCTCCGGAGCAGAGCTGCCCACCCAGGCCCCTTCGGGATGGCACGCGGGGCCAGGCTCAGGCGGGGCGAGGTCAGAGCGGACAGCTCCTGCAGGGTTCTGGGGGAGCAGTCCTGGCTGTGAGCGGACACTAAGGAAGTGGCCCCTTTACTGTCCCATAAAATGACCAGTCAGGGTCTTGGCCTTGGTTAGCATGGAGTCAGGACCGAAGGAGGGAGCTGGGGTGACGTTTCTAAAGCAAGAAGCAAATGGGAGAAACAAGTGGGGGAGCAGGAAGCCAGGTCACTTGTGTTCCGGTGGTGGAAAGTGTCCCTGTGGGTGAGACCCAAGTCCACGGGCAGAGCCAGCCTCCAGGGATGAGCCCAACTCCGGAGCACAAGGGCAGAGCTCACGACGGCAGTGACCGTCTGTCCGAGAGTGGGGGACCACCCTGGGCGCTGTCTCCGGCCCCCTCCCCCTGCAACAAATCACTGGTCCCGCAGTTGAGAGGAGCCCGCCAGCGAGGAGGCTCCTGAGCCGTTGGCCGGAGACACAAAGCCTGCACGCGCGGCCCCGTCACTCCCTCAGAGCCCACGCACTCTTGCTCCACACGCAGTGCTCACCGTGTGGTCACCAGGGCTCTGCTCTCAGGGTATGAGAGGCAGGAATTCAAGCAGGAGGAGTGGCTGCACGGGCCAGCACATGGTGGCCGACGGAAGGGCAGAGAGGACATCGGAGCCCACCCGAGAACACGGAGCACAGAAGGTGGGAGCCACAGAGGGCTCTGTCCCCACAGTGCCCACAGCCAGAACCGCGAGCCTGGGGCCTGAGGCAGGGCCCTGCTCTGGCTCCAGGAGTCGGAGCCCCGACCCAGAAGGCCGGTCTCTTGGGGGGGGAGGGGTAGGCACGTGTTTTCTGGGGCCACTGGAACAAAACACACAGACCGGGGCCTGAGACAGGGATGAACTGTCTCAGTCTGGAGGCCAGACGTCCAAAATCAAGGTGTCAGCGGGGGGCGGGGGGAGCTTCTGTTCCAGGCCCTCCCCCGGCCTCGGGTGCCTTGCTGGCCATCCGTGGGGTCCTCTGGTTTGTGGGCGCCTCCCCCATCGCTGTGTCCACATTCACACGGCCTCCCTCTGTCTGGACGCCTGTGTCCAAACCCCGTTTCACAGGAACACCGATCCCTGCTTCGGTATGACCTCAGCTTAACTCGGCCCATCTGCAGAGAACCCCCCCTTCCAAATAAGGCCACATTCTGAGGTCCTGGGGGTACGTGGATGTACGAATCGCGGAGAGGACGCGACTGCCGCTCACGACGGCTAGTGCCCTCCACCTCCGCCCTCGGGGAAGGGCTGGTCCGGGGACACACGGGGGCGCCAGGGGAACCGACTTGGGTCCCGCCCTGCTGCTTTCCGACCACGTGCCGCGCTCTCGCCGGGGAAGCGGGGGTGAGGGGGATGCTAATCCTTACAGGGCTGCACGCGCCCACGTGAGGCTCCGTGTAAAGCGCCGACAGCCGGGAGCTGTGGCTGTAGGATCAGTAACGGGAGGAGAAGCAAATGCCGCTGAGACCTCCAGAGGTTCTCGGTCACCCCTCCGGAAACGACTGGGCACCGGCCCTTCGATGTTTTAGGTTTAATGGTGGTAAAAATGCGTGCAGCATAAAATGGGCCACGTTAGCCATTTTTAAGCGTATCGTTCCGCGGCGTTACGGTACCTTCACGTCGTGGTGAAGGGGGTCTCTGGAATGCTCCCTCCTCCCAAACTGACACCCCCAAAACACGAACGGCCACCCCACCCCCAGCCCTGCTGCTGGCTGTCCGGCCCTCTATGGTTGGGACCTTCCTGGGACCTCAGGGAAGTGGGGTCATGCAGGGTTTGTCCCTGTGTCTGGCCGGGATCACCCAGCATCACATTCTCCGGGTCCGTCCTCGTGGTAGCAGGTGTCAGCATGCTCTTCCTTTTCAGGGCTGAGTAATATTCCACAGTGTGGACGGACTGCACTTCGTTTAGCCCCCACCCTCTGCCAGGGCTCCCATCTGCGAGCATCTCCTTCCATCCCGCCAGACGGCAGCCTCTGCGTCTCCTGGGCTCCGTCGGCCAAGGGCGAAGGGCAGGAATCCAGTATCCACTTGTCCCAGATGCACTGTCCTCAGGTTCGTAAGCAACAAAACCCTGCAATGGGTGGCCGCTGTGGTCAGCCTGGTGACTCCCCAGGGTGCCCCCTGCCCTGGCCGCCTCTGCATTTGGGGTGGGGGCTGGCAGGCTTTGGGCGGGTGGGCCGGGCTTGACGGACATCCCTGGGGGAGCAGGCACGGGGTCAGCAGGCGGGCCTGGGGAGGTGGCGGGCGCTGATGGCTGGAGCAGGGCTCTGGGTTTCTGTGCAAAGTGGCTCTGAGAGCCCAGCGCCCAGTCCAGGGGAGTGGTTTTCCCCTGGGGGTGATGGCACCTCTGTCCCCTGAGCCGTCGAGTGATGTCTGGAGACATTTTGGTTGTCCCAGCTGGAGGGGAATCCTGGAGCTGGTGGGTGGCGACCAGGGATGCTGCTAACAGCCCACTGTGCACACGGGGATCCATGCAGCCCCTCTGTGCAAGGCCACCGAGTCCCCGGCAGCATCCCAGGAGCCTGCCGGGTGACTCTGAGCACCTGCTGTATGCCTTGTCCGGGGTGAGTGGCAGAGGCCGGGAGGTAATGAAGTGGACCAGGCAGTGAGTGGAACAGTGGTCTGGAAAAGATCCTGCCCTCTGTGACCCGCGGATGACTGGAAACGGGGTCTTCGCAGATGTGACTGTGTTCAGAATCTCAAGAAGAGGGCATCCTGGCTGTTCTTCTGGGTGGGCCCTATTCCAACGGCAGGTGTCGCTGGAGGGGACACAGGGCGGAGGCCGTGGGAGGACGGGGGGCCCTCGGGAGTCCGAGGGAGCGAGGCTGGGGCCTCCGCCAGAGCCTCCGGAGGCAGCGATGCCTTCGTCTCAGACTTCCGGCTCCAGGACCGCCCAGCTGGTGGCCCCGGGAGACTCCGGCAGCCCACTCACAGCCCTGCCTCCGGGTCAGGCCGTCAGGGCTCCTGACCCTTCCCGCTCTGCCAGCGTCTGGACGGCTCTCTGACGCCAGGATGAGCCAGAGGTGCTCCTGGGGGCTTCTCCACGATGGCCCAGCAGGGCTGACCCTTCCATTCTCAGGCACTGGAGCCATGCTGGTGGAAGGGGCAGGCGGAGGCCAGGGCAGCCGGGGCCGGGCAACCCAGGGAAAGCTTCCAGAACCCACGACCGTCCCAGTAGGGGTGCCAGCCAGGCCACTGTGAGCTCAGAGGTGGCCCTGTTTGGGAAGGAAATGAAGAACTGCATGCCCAACCTGGTGTCCGCGGGAGGTGACAAGCCGACAAGTGTGTGCGTGGCAGGACTGCTCCCTGGGAGGGGCCGAGAAGCAAGGCCGCCGGAGAGCTGCCTCGCCAGCCGCGCCCGCTCTGTGCCCCTCTTCCAGGCGGGGCACCCGGCTGGGGACGACGGGACACTTCACACCCCCGCTCTCCACGTCCTGGGGCCACCAGACACTTCCATGCTTCAGTGCCCTCATCTGTAAAGTGGGTAAAGTGCGGCGACCCCAGCACCCAGCTCGGAGCCGCGTGAGGATAAAGGGGCCCCCGAAGGTGGCGTCGTCCTGTGTGGGACCTTCGGGCGCCAGCCCGCAGTGACTGCGTGTGCTCTGCTCTGAATGGCTGTGACCCCAGTTCCGATGTTGAAGCCGAACGCCCCAGTGAGATGGTATCGGGGGGAGGGGGCTTTGGGAGGTGGTGGGGGTCAGGTGAAGTCATGGGGGCGGTGGGTGTCCTTGTAAGAGACCCCGGACAGCTTGCTCTCCCACAGCCCGAGGTGGGCGTCTGCAAGCCGGGGTGGGGGGCTCGGCAGCGCGAGGTGGGAGGGGCCGCTGCGCTCGAGGGTCCCGGGAGCAGGAGCAGGGCCGCCTCTGCACAGCGACTTGGACGTTCCATTCGCCGGGGAACAAATGGTTGGTGGGAAGGCCCACCGTCGGCCCCGGTGACCCGACGCCCGTCTCACCGCCACGGGACGCGACCATCTCCACCTGCCCTCCGCGTGTCCGGCAGCAAAGGAGTGAACGGGACAGGGGCCACCCAAGACCTGCCGGGTTCTGGGTCGAGAAGGGACCCTGCAAGGTGTGCAGTGACGGGAGCTCGTGGGCTCCCGTCCGCGCCCAGCCTGGGAGGCTTCCAGGGACTGCATCCTTCGCGGCCAGTGGACACCAAAGGGCCAAGTCGCGGGGCTGCGGGGGCTGCGGGGCACAGGAGGGGTCCCTGCGCCGTGTCCCCGCGCTCGGTTCCGGCCCTGCCCGGGCGGCCACATCACCTTCTGCCCCGAGACGTGGATGCGAGCGGATTCCACAGCCCCCGAGCTCCTGTCTGAACCCCGAGTCGGGCTGGTCCGGGTCCAGTGGGCGCGGCTGACCCGTCTCTGTGCGCGTCTCACCTTGACGCGCTCACGCTCCCGCCGCCCCGCCCGCCTCGCCTCTGCACGCCCGCAGCCTCGGCGGGCCACCTCCCTCCTGGGACGCCATCGACCTCGAAGCCCGGCGTGGGTATGAGAGTCCGACCTCCGTGCCTCAGTGTCCCGACCTGAGCGCGGCCTCGTGACTGGGCTGTCGGCGGGATCTGGGGGGCTGTCCACGCGCCCCGTCAGTGCGGTGCCCGGCACACAGCAGGTGCTCGGTAAACAGCAGGCATTGGTGGTTCTGTGCGGTTTCCTCCGGCACCAAACGGTCCTTCCAGCACCGATGCTTCGGGGGCTCCCGCTGCAGCTACTGTGGGTCCTACAGTCCGTGGCGGTGCGTGCAGACCCACGGCGCAGGGCTTGGTCCCTGCTCCTGCCATCCGAGGTCCAGGCCAGCCGCACTGCTGACCCACCCGACCGGCTGTGAGTCCCCAGTTCCCATGATCCCCTTCTCCGGTTGGGTAAGTTGCTGGAAGGCCTCCCGAGACTCAGCAAGGTGCTTTCCTTATGCTTATCAGTTTATTATCAAGAGTACGAAGTGCCCAGCCGAACGGATGTGTGGGGCAAAGTCCAGGGCAGTCTCCCTGCCCTCTGCAGCTCCCCCTCCCCGCACCGGTGCGTCTTCACCACCCCGATGTCCCCCTGCTTGGCTGTTTCAGATGTGAAGGAATTTCTGCAGGTGGGCACAAGGAACGGGACCCCCCAACTCAGCCCCGACTCGGCCCCCAGCTCTGCTGCCCCCACCCCAGAGGGAGCTGGGGCGGGGCCGGGCGGGGCTGAAAGGCCCCTTATTCTGGCAAGCAGCCCCCTCCCGGAGCTGTGTCAGGTCCCCCCACGAGCCAGCTCGTCTGCAAGCAAGAGACACTATGTTCCAATGGGTTTAGGGGCTCTGTGCCAGGAACTGAGCACAAAGGCCAAATACTTATTAATAACATATGTATTTATCCTTATTTATTTTCAAGGGTTGTATTTGTTCATTTATTTCAGAGTGAGAGAGTGAGCAAGCATGAGCGGGACACGGAGAGGGGGAGGGAGAGAGAACCGGAAGCAGACTCAGCACTAAGCATGGAGCCCAATCCTGGGCTCGATCTCACGCCTGGAAGACCAGGACCTGAGCCAAAACCAAGAGTTGGACGCTTAACCAACTGTGTCCCCCAGGAGCCCCTCTACTTGTACGGATCCTGTCATGCCTGTCATCTGCCCAGACGCCCGGTCTCGCTGCAGCCTTTCCCAAGCCCCTCCCTGCACTCGCGCGGGCCCCATGCTGACCCCTGCGGACTGGGACCTCGGGGCCGGGGAGCACCCAGTATGCACTCCCCCGCCAGCCCTGGGATGCTCCCCGCACTCCTCCAGCTGCGACCTTCTGGGCAGAATCTAGCCCCCGCCCGTTCTGCCCCGGCCGCTGTGTTCACGCGTGGCCTGCCTGCAGCAGGTGCCCGAGTACGACCCTTATTCTCAGCGTTCAGGAAGGGACGGAGCCACTGGGGAAGAAGTAACTCCCCGGTGACCCCCGTTTGCATAACTGAACGGAACGACTGAGCGCTGGCTCTAGGCAGCTGGTTTCCCAGCGCAGCCGCCTCTGCCGACGGGAGGGATCCTTGGTCCCCATAACGCTGTAGGGACAGAACCCAGCGAAGACCGTTCACAAGGGACACGACCGGCGTCCTTATGAATGGAGGGGCCGTGGGAAGGCAGAGGCAGAGACGGGAAGGCCTGGGGCCAGAAACTGGAGGCAGGAAGGACCCCCCGCCCCAGCACCTTCAAGGGAGCACAGCCCTGCCCATACCTTGACTTTGGACTTCAGGCCCCCAGATGGTGGGAGGGTAACTTTCTGTGTAGCGGCCCAGTGGGCGGAGCTTGGTCGCGGTC
Organism: Ailurus styani; assembly: GCA_002007465.1. NCBI lineage: Eukaryota > Metazoa > Chordata > Mammalia > Carnivora > Ailuridae > Ailurus > Ailurus styani. The sequence continues at coordinate 8,000,431 of LNAC01000014.1, forward strand.
GGCCCCAGAGGCACACGGGGTTTCGTTCGGAGCTGGGGCCGCTTCCTCAGGCCGGTAGCGGGGAGCAGGTGGCACTCGCTTGGACGGCCCTAGAAAACCGTGCCCTCGAAGGCCACCCTTTTCTGTGGATATGTTACACCGACACGTACGGGTCAGGAAGGAGGGCTGTGCGTCCTGCGTTGTCCTCGGGGCTGCCCACGTCCGGGCTTCCCAGCAGGCACGCCTCTGTAGCCACCCCTCCGCCAGCTCGGGCCTGACAGCACAGCTGGCCACCTCCTCACGGCGCCGCGGCCTGGACCCACGGCCTGGCAGTCTGCGCGCCAGGGCCCCGGGACACGGGTTCAGGAAATCGCCCCTGATCCCCACCAGGTTCCCGGTGGCGATCGTGCCGTCCCCCACCAGGCTGGACGCTCGCACAGACGGGCAGCCACGGCAGCAGAAACACGGACTGTCTTCAGCAGAAACCCCCGGCTAGGCGTGGAGAAACGGGCATCGCTGACGGGAAATGCGTTTTGCCCAAGGCTGGGGCTCTCCCCCCGGCCCCCGCTTCCTGGGGGCCACGAGCGGCCGAGCCGAACCACCTGCCCCAGCCCGCCCTCCCCGCGACAGACCGTCTCGGGCCACACCGCTTCCCTGGGCCTGCTTTAGTCTGAACGGCATGGGCTGGGGCTTCTAGGAGGGGCTCGTGTGTTCCCAGGGACAGCGCTCCGAGAGGCCGCGTGGCAGAGCTGGGGTGCCAGGGGCTGGGCCGGCTGCTCCAACACCTCCACCCCATCCCTCACCCAGAGGGACCCCGGGACAGCAAGGAGATCCCTGTGCGGCTGGCCCAGGGGCTGCAGGACAGAGCCGAGCCCTTAAGGAGGCTTTGCTGGTGGGGCAGAGACCCCGGTGGCCCTGGGGGTCCCAGCGAAACTGAGCCCACAAAGAAGACTGTGACCCACCTTCGGGGCTCTGGAGAGGCCTCTGGGGAAAGCCAACAGGTGCCGGGCAGCAAAGCTCCTTCAGCCAGCACACCTGGGCTGATGCAGGTGCCGTGGGCAGGACCTGGCAGGCCGGCGGTGCCCAGGGAGCCTCAGTGGAACGGATGGTGAATGAGAGACGGCTCAGTCACTTAGTCCCATGACACTCAGGTGGACACAAATCAGCGCATCGTGGGACCCTGGGAGGGGGACATGGCCCGGGAGGGTCCCGGAGGGTTGGGGCCCAGGGAGGTGCAGGCCGAGGAACCAGCTCCCCCACCTGCCACCAGCCTCCCAGACCTCAGGCTCCAAGGACATCAGTGTCTCCACGTGCCTGGTTTGCTGGGGGCTTCAGCCACGGACTGGGGTCGGGGGACAGCTGTCGGCACTTCGGACTCGCGCTGACTCGTGTTGGCCGCACCAAATGTTCTCGTAGGGGAACAGCAAACGAAGAAACCTTCCCTCCCGAGGCCGCCGTGCCTCTTCCTTTGCTGGTGTTCTCAGGTGCACGAGTCCTACACCCCCACTCAGCCCCCTAACCCCAGCATCTGGTTCACACCCAACCCGAGTCCACCTCCGACTCTCAACCCCTCCTCGCCTCACCGCCAGATGGCTGGTCTGACCCCCAGGAACACAGATGAGGTGGGGGAGGCATGGCCTCTTATTTTAAACTTGTGGACAGAATTCTCAAAAAATCATAACCCACCCAGACCTTGTACATGATTTTTGCTGCAAACACCACCTGGGTTTGGACAGTCATCACGTCTCCACAGTGCAATTTCCCCAGGGTTTCTCATTTGGGCACCACGATCACGGGTCTGACCCCCTCGCCTGGGTGCCCGAGACGGGATTATTTTTCTAGACTGACTAAGGGTTTCTGTACTCGACACCCTCCCCTGAGACCCGGCGGGACAAGAGCCACAGTCGTAGACGACGCGCTGGTTCCTTTTTCGCCGCTCACGCTACGGTGAACCTAAGTGGATGCGCGCCTTCCCTCCCTGCATCACCCGCCGGCCGCGGGACAGGTGGGCCCCGGCATGGGGGCTGCGAGGTCTCCAAGGGGCTAGACTCTGAGTTCTCTTGCTAAAAACCTGGAGCCGGGAGTCGGTCCTGCTTGGAGGCTGGAGGGGGTGAGCGACCCCGGGGGGCCCTCCAGTCACACCTGTGCTGCGCACCTTCCCAGCACAAGACACAGTGGGAGCCAGAGGTGCATGGCCTCCTTCCCTGCTGGGCCCTGCGGGCTTTCCTGGAGAGGGCCACACACCTGAGGAGCCCCGAATATCCCCGCATCCCTTCTGAGGTCACGGCAAGATGGCAGTGGGGTCCTCCGGGAGGTGGGCCTTGACTTTGGTTTTGAAGGATATCCTGACTTGGCTACGTGGCCACGGGGAGGGGAGGGCAGGGCAAAGGCAGGGCGGGGGACGGAGGGCCTCTCCAGGGTGCTGCCTTCGGGCTGGGAGAGACGCACAGACCAGCGCGCCGCGGGCCGGCCTTCCCGGGAGGAGGGGACGTGCTAGAAGCCACTGGGAGGGTCTCCGGCCCGGGCCAGGCCTCGGGTGATCTGCCCCTGGTTCAGGCCCGGGGGAGCCCCGAGAAGGCACCCGGAGGGGCCGGTCTCCCAGCCGGGCTTGCCCGTGAGTCCCTTCCGGAAGGAGCGAGGGCAGAGGCTCCGGCTTTTACACGAAGCTTGGGACCTATACACCTCCGTTGAGCTCCCGCTTGTCCCATCCTGACGAGGCCTTTGCTGAGCGCTTTCACTCAGAGCCAACAACTGAAAAATTAATCCCCAAAGCAAACGATGAACTCTCCGAGGGGATAAGAGGCCTCCTTTCTGAGGCACCGGCCCCCGGGCTCTCCTCCCGGAAGGCGGTTCGCGACCTTGCACCCGGGCCCTGCGGGTGGAGGCTGCCCTTGGGCGGCCAGCGCGTCAGCCTGGACGGCTACCAGGGCTCGTCCTGGGCGCTCGTTAGACCCGTGGCCTGGAGGAGTGCCCAGACAGCGGACGCTGCCCACTGTGCAACACGAGCAAGCGGCCAGCCAAGTGCGGCGGGACCGCGCTGTTAGCGCAGACGGCGCTCTGGGGTCTGCTCGACCTCTCTCTGGACCCGGGTCCCACGGTGTCTGTGCGGGTCTGCTCCGGCTGTCCTAACACAGCCCCACACGCAGGGGGCTCACACAGCACACGGTCACTGTCCCCCCCATCCCAGAGGCCGATGCCCCGGATGCTGGTGCAGGCAGGGCAGGGTCCCCCCGAGGCCTCTCTCCTTGTGTGTGGACGGCCGTGCTCTCCCTGGGCCCTCGTGGGGTCCCTGCATGCATGTGTGTGTCCTGACCCCCCTTCCTGTAAGGACCCTGGTCACACGGGGTCAGAGCCACCCCAGCGACCTCCTCAGAGGCCCCATCTCCAGATACCGTGATGCTCTGAGGTGCTGGGGCTCAGGGCTCCAGTATATGAATTCTGGGGGCTCAACGCAGCCTGGAAGAGTCTCCAGAACTTTCCCATCCTAGCTGCCTGCCCAGATTCCCCTCCTGACTCTGCTGCTCGGTGGGACGTGTGGGGAGGGCCAGCGAACCCGGCTCAGGACCCCCGATGCCTCGGTCCTTCTACAGATGGCTCTGTGGTCTTCGGCAAGACACGTCCCCTGTCTGGGCTGACCCGGGCACTATCCAAGGTCCCCTCGGCTTCTACAATCTGGGGTTTCAAGTGATCAGGTGACTTATGTGAGGTTCAAAGTCAGCACGTGTGACATGTCCTTGGATCTGTGAAACCGCCTGCTAGAAGCAATGCCCCTAGCGAACGGGAGCTCGGTCTACGGGAGGTTATCTCTCACCCCGGCCAGGTCCTCAGAAGTGGCCGCTCGCTCCCAAGGGGTGACCCAGGGTCCTAGGAGCTGCCATTTCCAACACGGAGCTTTTGGGCTTGGGCTTCTCTGCATCCACACGCTGGATGGATGGCGGGAGTGGAGGTGGCTCATAGTGGTTTGGGACGGGCCACGCTCCCATTCTGTGGCCAGAGCTCAGGCGCCCCGGCCACAGTGTCTCGCTGTGTGCTTTTGAAGAAGAGGCCGCAGGCTTGGTGGACGGCAAGAGATGGTTTGTGCAGGGAGGTTGCAATTGGAATAAAGGGAAGGAGGACCTGAAACAGCCCGGGGCGGCCACGGAGAGGTTGGGGACCACTGGCTGTGGGAAGTCCCCAGTGTGGGTGACAGGCTCAAAGCCACCTCTCTGGGGTGGAAGCGGACGGTATTAGTGGCGTGTGCTTGGGTCCACGGGCGCCTCCCCAGAGGTGCGCCAGGAGGAGGCCACACCCGTGCCCTGATCCTGGGCTGAGAAGCGTGCCTCCCTAACCTGCCCGCTGCTCCTGGGAGCGCCCCGTTCCCCGGCCCCTCAGCTCTGAAGACTGGCAGAAGGGTCCGGAACTGTCTCTTTTCTGTACCCTCTGGGGGACGGCTTCCCTAAGACGCCTACGCTCGGCAGCGAGTGAGAACTTCATTTTAATTAGGACTGTATATCTTGGAACATTTTTAGGTTTATAGGCAGAACAACTGGGCCGACGGTGCAGCGATTCCCACATAGCCCCTTCCCCAGCCCCAAGATGAACAGCTCGGACTGCGACATTACTTTGGCCACAGTGGACGAGCCACTACGGATACGTGGTTATGAACGAAGTCCATGCTTTACTTGTGCTTTGGGCTGTACGCTCTATGGGTTTTACGAAGTGCAAAACGACACCCACCCACTACTATGATGACACGAGTAGTGTCCCTGCCCTTGGAGAGCCTCCGTGCTCCCCGTCCATCCCTCCCTGCCCTGGGAGAGCCTCCGTGCTCCCCGTCCATCCCTCCCTGCCCTTGGAGAGCCTCCGTGCTCCCCGTCCATCCCTCCCTGCCTTCCGCCCCAGCAGCCCCCGATCTCTTTACTGTCTCCATGGTTTTGCCTTTTCCAGAATGTCACAGAGTTAGAATCATATAGCTTTTCCAGATTGGCTTCTTTCACAAAGCAATATGCATTCAGGGTCCTTCATGTCTTTCTGGGGCTTGCTAGCTCATTTCCTTCCATAGCCGAACAACATTCTATTGAATGGACGTACCGCAGTTTGCTTGACGGCCAGCTTGGTTGCTTCCACATTTTGGCAGTGATGAAGCAGCCGCTACAAACACGCACAGGCAACCTGATTGTATCTTTTACAAAGTCACGACCAGAACCAGCTTGGCACTGCTGTTAGGACTCCTCAGGACCTCACCGCTTCCATATTTCAAGCGCTCATCCCGTACCGGCATGGCCCCAAATGCTTGACTCACTCACCCTATGTTGGCAGAGTGCCTCCTACACGTGAGCCTGTCCCCGGGGCTGGGGACAGAGCTGTCAACTGGTCTCCGGCTCGCATGCACTACGGACAGAAAACAGACCGACCTGCTGTCACAGAGCGAGTCCCTGGGTCAGGGTTTAACCCAGGCCTGTCTGCCCTAAAGTCCCTGCTATTAACCCTGAAAGGAGAGACTGACAGTGGAGGAGTTCCACGTGGAAACTTCTGGAAGCATGTTCCATTGCAGAGCGGCAGTGAGGGAGCTCAGGGTCCAGCTGGCAGCCCTGGCTTCAAGGCCTGACGAGGTGCCAGGAGGCTCCTAAGCTCTGTCCAGAGAGGCCAGGATGCTAGCGCTGAGCGGGAGGGCAGGGTGGCAATGGGCAGCCCCTGCTTTCACAATCACGCCCCCTGAGACCCCATGTGCTTGGCCACCGCACGCTCTTCGCCCCCTGGTAGACAAGGAGAACGCGCCACTCGGCCTGGCCCTCCGGGAGCTCCCCCCTGCCAGTCCTGAGAGGCCCAGCAACTCCGAGGGGGCTGGGCCTTGGGTCTGAGTCACTGCTACTATTTGAACATTTTCCCCCTTCAAAATGACAGTCTTGGTAAATATATTAAATGCCAATTGAGAATAAACGCCACCAGGAAGTCTGATCATCCTTCATCTCTTTAGCAAAGAAATGCCACAGGGAACCAGGGATAAGGTGAAAGCGGGGGGGGTGGTGGTGGTGGTGGTGGTGGTAGTGAAAGCGGCGGTGGGGGGGGTCCACTCCCGCCAGCCCTCGGATTGTGGGGCACAGCCGTCCACCACGGGGGCCTGCATCTCTCCAGGGGTTGGTGGAGGGGCAGGTCCATCCAGGGACGTCCATCCGGCCCCAGCCTGCGGCTCACGATGGGGGCTCCCCACTGCACACCTGCGCCTGCCGGCGCGCAGCCACGGACAACGGCACCCCCACGAACCCGCACCAGGCCCACCCCGCACACACGCCCGGCCCAGGGCAGCCTGTCTCTGCTGCAGAGACACTGGCTGGGGGTGGGGTGCAGGGCTCAGGCTTGAGCAGGACTGTCTGGGTTCAAAGCCCAGCCCTGCCACCCCCAGCTGCGTGACTGTCAACAAATGCCTCCCCCTCCCTGGGCCCCGGTCCCTCATCTGTAACAGGTGGATGGGCTCAGCGTCCCCTCAAGGGATTCAAGGAGGGTCCCCAAGAACATTCCAGGAAGAATGTAGTCGAGGGCTGGGCACTTGGGGTGTGTCTTGGTCCTCGGCCTCCCTCCTGGGGACCCCTGCAGCTCTTCAGAGACAAGCTCTACGCTCGGCATGGACAAGACGCGGCCTGTCCGCCCCCGTCCCCAGTGCCAGACCAAGGCGAGACATGAGGTCAAGCAGGAGGCAGCTGGCGTCGTGAAGGACGTGACAGAAACAGTAACACGGGCACACAGCCTCCCCCTCTGCCCATCTCAGGACAGAGGAGCCGGTGAGCATGTCCATGCCCCTCACATATTTTCCTCACATTTCATGGGCTCTGTTTTTCAAGTCGGTTTTCAAGCTCACAGTAAAGCAGAGCACGACGCGGAGTCCCCGTCCTCGGCCCGTCCCTTTCTCAACACAATCGGCCTGCGGCTCTGCGCCTGCTCTTTTCCCTCAGAGCCACTTCCATGGCGACCATCCCCTAGCAGGACGCCGGGGCCACCTCGCCTTTGCGACGGCGCCGCTGCACACGCGGGCTCAGATGCTCCGGGTTCTACTTGACTGACACCGTCCCGGGGGCACATGGGTGTTTCCCTGAGCTTGACCCTTGGCAAGCAGAGCAGGGTGCGGCCTCTGCAGGACAGAAGGTTCTGGCATTGACGGTGTTAGCAGGAAGCGAGGAGCTGTCCGCCACAGGAGACGGGCCAGCACAGCCTCTCCCCGACACAGAAGCGAGCGCCCACTGCCCACCGCGCTCGTGCCCAGACAGCCAGGCATGAAAAAGGAGAGCGCCTCCCCTCCTGGTGGGGACTCACACACCAAGTAGCGGACTGAATGGACAGCATCCTCGTGGACACCGCCGGCCCCACCTCCCCTGCCGTCCTAGGCAACAGCAACAGATGATCACACACAGGAAATTTAAAACACCTGCCTAACATCGTCAAAACAGATGAAACAGTTACGGATGAATTTGGCCAAAGACCGGCAAGACCTGTACACGAGAAACATGCAGACACTGCTGAGTCACGTGGATGAGCCAACGCCACAGAGACTGCCCGTGACTTTGAGGAGGACAGCTCCAGCCTGGGTGGGGATGATGTCCAGCCTCCATGTCATCTACCGACTCAGTGGGACCCCAGCGGGCTCTTCACAGAAAACAACAAGCGGACTGTTAAATTCATATGGAAATGTAAGCTATCTCGAGTAGCCCCCACTTTTTTTTGAAAAAGGGGACCAAAGTTGGGGGACCGACTAGATCTAGTTCTAGACCTGTCATGGAGATGCAGTCATCAGCTCAGTGGGTGGTGGGACAGAAGAGCGAGCTCAGGACTAGAGGACCTGGCATCCGGGAACAACTGGCTTTTTGACACAGTGCAAAGACAACTGGGTGGAAAAGGGCTGGTGGTGATGTCTGGGCTCTCATTTCTGGTGGGGCTGGTTGTACCCACCCCACCCCCCTTTTTCTCCTGGATAAGCCTGGCTAGAAGTTTGTCAATTTTATTGGTGTTCTCAAAAAACCAGCTTTAGATGTCATTACGTCCCTATTATTTTTCTATTTTCTATTTCATCGGTGGCTGTGATCTTCATTATTTCCTTTCCTCTGCTTAGGTTGGGTTTAATTGGCTCTTTTTCTTCCAGCTTCTCAGAGTGGAAGCGGAGGCCATTGATTTGAGCACCTTGTCTTCTAAGTGAGGCACTGAATGCTATAAATCTCCCTCAAGGACTACTTTTGTGGTGCCCTACACGTGTTGGTGGGTTGTGTTTTCATTTTCATTCAGCTCAAATACTATCTAATTTCCCATTTGGTTTTTAGTTTGACCCATGAATTATTTAGAGCAGTATTATTTCATTTCCAGCTATCTCGGGGGGGGGGGCGGTTTCTCGGAGATCTTTCTCTTACTGGTGTCTAATACAATTCTACTAGGGAACAAATCTGTACGACTTGAGTACTTTTGAGTTTACCGACATGTTTTATGACTCAGAATATGGTTTATCTCGACAACTGTGCCAAGTGCACTTGAAAAGAAAGCACAGAGTTCTATAAATGTCAATTAGGTCAAACTGGTTGATGGTGTTGTTCAAATTTTCTATATCCGTACTGATTTTCTGTGTACTTGCTCTATTGGTTAATAAAAGAGGGAAGTTGAAATGGTTGATTATAATTGTGGATCTATTTCTCCTTATAGGCCTACCAATTTTTGCTTCATGTATTTTGAAGCTCTGTTATTAGATGCATACATGTTTATGGTTCTTATGCTTTTCTAAGAACTTATTGTTATGAAATTACTTTTTTAAAAAAAACTAACATTCTTTATTCTGAAATCCAATGAAATTACCTTCTTTAACTCTGTTAACATTCGTTACTCTGAAATCCACTTTACTACTAATATGCACATTGCAGTTTTCTTTTGACTAGTGTTAATATGTATAGCCTTTCCACACTCTTGCTTTTAGCATATCTGTGTCTTTATAATTAAGGTGTGTTCCTTGGAGGCAAGCATCTTGCTTTTTCATCCAGTCTGATAATTCTGCTTTTTCGCTGGGGTGTGTTTATGCCACTTACATTTAATGTGATTACTGATATGGTTAGGTTTCACTCTGTCTTCTACTTATTTTTTATTTGTCCTATATATATTTTGCCTCCCTTTCTGTCCCTCTTTGTCTGCCTTCTTTTGGGCTAAATATTTTTCATGATTCCATTTTATCTCCTCTGTCACCTTATTAGCTATAATTTTTTAAAAATATCTATTTATTTACTTGAGAGAGAAAGAGCACATGAGCTAGTGGGGGAGGAGGGGGAAAGAATCTCAAGCAGACTCTGTGCTCAGTGCGGAGGGGGATGTGGGATTTGATCCCATGACCCTGAGATCATGACCTGAGCCAAAACCAAGAGAGGGATGCTCAACTGACTGAGCTACCAAGGTGCCCCATTAGCTATGATTTTTTATGTTGTTATTTTAGCAGTTGCTCTAGGGTTTACAGTATATACCCTTAACTTATAATCAAGTGATGGTCTGTTGCTTCACATATACAGCAAGAACCTTACAGGAGGACATGCCCATCCCTCTCCTCCCTGCCCCTGTGCTGTGGTTGGCATGGACATCACCTTCCCCTATGTTATAATCCCCAAACTACACTGTTGTTATTTCTTTTTAAAGTCAATGACTTTTAAGGAGATTTAAATAGTAAGAAAATGTCTTTACATAGTCTTGTAGTCACCATTTCTGGTGCCTTCCTTCCTCTGAGTGTTTCCATCTGCTTTTATTCTCTTTTTACCTGAAGGAGGTCCTTTGACGTTTCTTATAGTGTGGACTGCCAGTGATAAAGTCTTCCAGTTTCGCACTTCGAAGAAGTCTTTATTTTACCTTTGTTTTTGAAGTAGCTCTGTTTTTCTTCCCTGTTAGTACTTTAAAGACACGTCTCTGTGCCTTCCCAGTTGCACTGTTTCTAACACTGGATTTGCTGTCATTCTTGTCTTTGTTCTTCATATGGAATGTGTCTTTTCTCCCTCTCGTGGCTTTTAAGATTTTTATATTTTTCAAGAGTTCTGAGCAACTTGAAAACTGTGTGTCTTGGTGTCCTTTCCCCCCCTAAGGTGTCTTGAGCTTCTTGGATCTGTGAGTTCATAGTTCACTTGCAGTTTGGAAACATTTTCATCATTATTTCTTTAAATATTTTTTCTGTCTTTCTCCTCACACGATTACCTCCACTTTAGGAACTTATACTTACATGTTAGGCTGCCTAAAGTTGTCCCACAGCTCGCTGATGTTGTTCGCTGATGTGGTTCGTTTTTTATTTTCTTAAGCAATGATGATTCCTTTTTCTGCATCTCCTTGGATAGCTTCATCCTCTCCTCCCCTCTTCTCTTTTCTTTTCTTCCCTCCCTTCCTTCTTTCCTTTTCTTCCTTTCCTCCCTCCCTTCCTTCTTTCCTTCTTTCTTTCTTAATTTATTTATTTGAAATAGAGAACACGAGCAGGGTAAGGGGGGATGGAGGGACAGAGGGAGAGCGAGAAAAAGAATCCTCAAGCAGATTTCCCGACTGAGTGTGGAGCCCGACATGGGGCTCAATCTCATGACCCTGAGATCATGACCTGAGCTGAAGCCAAGAGTTGGACCTTAAGCGACTAAGCCACCCAGGTGCCCCTTCCTCGACATAGTGTCTAATGTTAGTTCTTCAAGTTCACTATTCCTTTCCTCTGCACTGTCTGATTTGCCATTAATCCCATGGTGTGTATTTTTCATTTCATTGTAGTTTTCATCTCTGAATATTTGATTTGAGCTTTAAAATTAAAAATTTTAAATTGTGGTAGAATACCCATAACATAAAATTTGTCATCTTAACCATTTTTAAGTGTATAGTTCAATGAGTTAAAAAATTTTTTTTCCATGTCTCTACTCACCTAGGCAAAAAAGACATAATGATTCTTCAATATCCGTATCTGCTAACTCTAATGTCTGTGTCAATCCACGGTCAATTTTGATTAATTGGTTTTTCTCCTGACTATGAGTTATGTTTTCTGCTTCTTTGCACTCCTGGGAATTTCTGAAATGATACCAAACACTGCAAATTCCACTTTGCTGGGTACTGGATATTTTTGTATTCTTGTAAATATTCCCGAGCTTCGTTGTGGGTACAGGTAAGTCACCTGGAAAGGACTTGACATTTCAGGTCTCAGTGTTAAGATTTGTAAGGTAAGACCAGAGCCATGATTAGTCTAGGGCTGATGACTCTCCCATGTGAAGGCGAGACCCACTGGAGTACCCTTCTGAATGCTGCATGAATTATAAGTTTTTTTTTTTTTTAGTTTTGTTTTGCTTTTTATCCTCAGTCTGGTTGGGTAGGAAAAGGCACTACCTCTCCATCTTGTGTGAGTTCCACAAGATGTGTTTGTTCTCTAACCCTCTGCCTGATACTTTTAGCTTCTCACTGATGAACATGGTGGTCTGTGCTACGCTGCCCCTCTCTGTGCAGCTACTTCCTGTCTGGCATGATGTCCTGCAAACTGTAGCTGCTCTGGGCCTCTGGGCTCTCAGCTCCATTTCTTCTACCCGAGTTCCCTTCCAGCCTCTCCTTGGGTTCTCTCTCCCTGTGCTGCAGCCTGAATACTCTGAGCCTGGGAGGCTGAGGCAATCACAGGGCTCATCTCCTCTGTTCCCTTTCACTGTCATTTTTTACCCAATGCCTCATCTTCACACTTTTTTTTTTCTTTTAAGATTTATTTATTTCAGAGAGAGAACAGGGGGAGGAGAAGAAGAGGGAGAGAGAGAATCCTGAAGCAGACTCCATGCCCAGCATGGAGCCCAATATGGGCCTCGATCTCATGGAGCCCAACATGGGGCTTGATCTCACAACCCCGAGATCACGACTTCAGCTGAAATCAAGAGTTGGACACTTAACCAACAGAGCCACCCAGGCGCTGCTAGTCTTCACATCTCGTTTCACGCATTTCGTCTGAGTTTTGGTTGTTTCCTGTGGAAAGGCAAATGCAGCCTCTGTTTTCCCATGATGCCCCCAAATTTGAGTAGGCATTCTTTTTTTTTTAAGTTTCTTTTTAATGGAAAATCTCAAAGATAAACAGAAGTAAAGAGAAGCACCACAATAAGCCCATGTCCCTTTCCTGAAATTTCCAGAATCATCCATTTTGTGGTATTATTCTTTCTGAAACAAAAATCACACTTCCCTGTTTTTATTTTTTATTTTTTATTTTTTATTTATTTATTTATTTTTAAAGATTTTATTTATTTATTTGACACAGAGAGAGAGATTACAAGTAGGCAGAGAGGCAGGCAGAGAGACAGGGAGAGGAGGAAGCAGGCTCCCTGCTGAGCAGAGAGCCCGATGCGGGCCTCGATCCCAGGACGCTGAGATCATGACCTGAGCCGAAAGCAGAGGCTTTAACCCACTGAGCCACCCAGGCGCCCTCACACTTCCCTGTTTTTAATCCATACTACCTTGCTTCTCATGGTGCTGACCCCAAATTTGAGTGGAGAAGCAACACTGTCCCGGGACAGTGACTATTCACTCCTGCACGCCCCTGCTCCCTGCCCTAAGGCTCACTGGGGGCGAGGGGGCCCCACAGCCTGAATGCCAAGACTGTCCACTTAGACTCATTCTGAAGTCTGTAATCACAACTGACAAAGACACAGCTGGTCGCTGATCTTGAAAAAGGAAGAGGAAACGACTGGTGTTCCCAAGAGACTGAGCCTCACCCCACCCTGTCCTCCCACTCCTGCGTTCACGGACAACACGTACCTGGCGAGACACCAGCTCACACGGACACTGTGAAATCAGATGTGGGCCATTAACAAGTAATTCATTTACTCTCCATCATGCCCACTTAGCAATCACTTCTCTATTTCCTGTTCAGAGACCTTTGGATGCATCAAACTGAATAATTGATTTGAGCAGAAAGCCTCAAGCTTTCGAAGCTTTTGAAGTCCCTCATTAATTATCTGGACAGAAGAAAGGAAGAATCTCTACTTGGCCACACATTTGTGGAATACGATCAAAGAAATCCAGTCAAGATGTGGCTTGGTTCCTTGGTCTGCCGGATGCACCATTTTCCTTCAGTGATGGCGGAATGCTCCTGGAACTTTCTCAGGAGGGGCTGAGTACCGACGGCTACCATTTTCAAGGGGGGTGCTGCCCTTCCCCCCAACATCCAGCACACTTGGGCTCCAACTGGAGAAAAGTGGTGGACAGAGCATCCTTGACTGGGAGGCTGCGATGGGCTGGATCACGTGCCTCCCCCTTGCCCCCTGGAAATCACTGACACCCTACCCTCAGCTCCTCAGAACGGGACCACATTTGGACCAAAGCCCCTAGAGACGTGGCTAAGCTGAACGGAGGCTGTGAGATTGGCCCCTAACCCAGTCTGACTGGTGTCCTCCCAAGCAGAGGAAGTGGAGCCGGACAGAGATGGCAGGGGCGTGCACGTGCAGGGAGGCCGTCTGCCAGCCGGGAGCCAAGCCTCAGAGGAAACCAGCCCATCTGGCCTCCAGGACTGTGACAGAGGACTTGAGGCCAGGCAGTCCGAGCTGACAGGACTGGGGCTAAGCCTGTGCCCCATGCGGGGATGGCACTGAGGGTTCAGACGCTGGGTATGTATTTTCCTGCCAAGCATTTTAAAGATCTTATTTATTTATTTATTTGAGAGAGTGAGAGAGAGTGAGACAGAGCATGAGAAGGGAGAAGGTCAGAGGGAGAAGCAGACTCCCCATGGAGCAGAGAGGCCGATGCGGGCCTCGATCCCAGGACTCCAGGATCATGACCTGAGCCGAAGGCAGTTGCTTAACCCACTGAGCCTCCCAGGTGGCCCCCGACCAAGCATTTTAAAACCGACCCTACTATTCAAACCCAAACAGTGAGGAGACAGGGCACCGGCGGGCGAACCCTGGGTCCAGGCTAGTGAGATGGGCCCAGGCAGTCTGCTCCCGGCCTGAAGGCTGGGCCCCAGCGGGAGGGGCTCTGTGGCCGGGACAGGTGGGACAGGTGGCTGGAGGCGGGTGTCCACCTTGGCGGGGACCGCTGCGGCTCCAAGGAGCCTCCCCACAGGAGGAGCCTCGAGGTCGGCCTCCCCCCCGCGGCTGCGGCGGCCCCTGCAGCCCAGCGTGGATCCCACTTCCTCCTGGCCCCACGCTTCAGGAGAGGAGTCGGCGAACGGTGGTGCCCGCAAGGGACCGCTCACCTCCTCCCTGCACCTCCAGCCCTGATGGCTCTGAGCACGGCCGCGGCGAGCCTGGAACAGTAAAGGGGACTCTGAAGAAGGCATCTCACGGGCCCCTGGCAGCGCCTGGATCTGGAGCTCCATGGGGCCCCTGCTCCTGCCCTGGGGGGCTGCCGGGGGCACCCGCCGAGAGACCCCAAGAGGGACAGAGGGGCCCCGCCCCGCCCCGCCCCGTCCTTCCCGCAGCCTGGCCACGTGGTCCCTGTCGCCGTCCACAGAGGACACGCCCTCTCCAGTCACGTGACTTCCACACGCCCCAGCCCCGCACACCCCCAACTTCCTGTTTCCCAGGCCACAAGGACACGGCCTCCCTGGTCACGCGAACGCCCACGTGACACAGCCCTGGCCAGTCCGAGCTTCCGGTTGCCCAGGCCACAGTGATTGGCTTATGGTTGGTCATGTGGCCCAAGCCAGGCCAATCAGGACCCTGCCTGGGTTTTTCTGCCCCACCTCGGGCAGGTGGTCCCCCGTCTTTGGGGGGCCGGGGTGTGGGAGGCCACGTGGGCAGCAGGCGGGATCCCAGCTCGCCAAGGGAGGGAGGGGGACCCACGCCCCAGAACTCCCGCATGCAGCCTGCATTCGGGGACCCAGGCCTAACCGTTCGGTCCTGTCGTGTGACCTTTAATGAAACGTGGGCTGTTGGGTCGGCCCTGACGGTCGCTGCTGACTGTGTGCTGACCTGTAAAAATGGCAGCGTCACGGGGCTCCCCTGAGTGGTGAGGGGGACTTCTGTCACTGGCCGCTGGAAAGGCCTGGACGAAAATGGATTCTGTGGGCTGCTGCGCTGAGCCGCAGTGCCCCCAGCCCTTTGAAGCCCTTCCCTCTTTCAGAACCTGCTGGGGTTCGACGGGGGCTCGGTGCTCCTGTCCCTGGCAAGGACTTCGCAAAAGTTATGTCCCATCCCCAATGGCTGAACTTCAGGCCCCAGCACCGCCCCCAGCTGACCCTGACCCCAGGAGGGGTGCTGCCCGGCCCTCTTCTGGAGCTGTGGTCAAGGGCACCCTGGCTCTGCTTCTGGGGACCAGGACCCCTGTTCCATCGCCAGGCTCCCCACGGAGGAGGGGTCCCGAGCAGTCTGCCCCTGCATTTCTCTGAGCTCTGCGAAAGCCCTCAGACCGTGCAGCCTCCCTCCTGGTGGCTGCAGCTGGGAGCACGGAGAGGCCTCCCCAGCCGAAGGGCTGGAGGGCACCGGAGACACCCCCGAACAGGTGCTCACCCGCCCCTGCAGCCTCCGGTGTAGGTTCCCTTTTGGAGCTGTCCGTGTGGCTCCAGGGACACGGACCCTGTTTGTGTCACCGAAGACATGGTCCTGTCTAGGGGAGGGAAGAGAGAGGAGGACAGGAGACAGCCTCCCAACTGTGCGTTCCCCGGCTTTCTCGTTCTGCCCACAAGAGACGTGCTGATGGCCAATAAGCACGTGGATAGATGCTCAGAATCTGGAGTCATGAGAAAAGTGCACACTGAAGCCCCAAGAAGACATGACTGCCCACCTGTCAGCACATCCACAGTGAAAAGATGGGCCACACCGAGTACTGGGAAGGGTGTGGAGGAGCCGGAACCATGGGCACCGCTTTGGAAGACACGTTTGCTGTTTGTTAAAAAGTTTCACATTTATCTACCGTGGAACTCACCTATTTCCCTTCTGAGTATTTATGCAAGACAGACACAAACATGCGTCTGCAGGAAGACCTGAACATGAGCATTTATACCCCCTTTCTGCAGCACCCTGAAGCAGACGCAGTCAAATGCCCATCAGCCTGAGACGGATCAGCCAAATCACGGCACGTCCCTCCAACACCGAGGAATGGTCGGGACACTCAAATCTCAAAATGATGAGTTTGAGCGAAAGAAACCCAAAGAGAGCCTAGACGGTGTGGTTCCATTTATGGGAAATTCTTGAAAACGCAGACCACAGTCACAGAAAGCTGAGGAGTGGTTGGCAAGGAAATGGGGGGAGGGCAGGAGGTGGGGTCGTGGGAGCACAGGAGACCTTTGGGGGCATGGATGTATTACCTTGAACTTGGCGATGGTTTTGTGAGACACGCATGTGTCAAAACTTATCAGAGTGTACAATTTAAATATCTGAAGTTTATTGTATGTCGATTATACGTCGGTAAAGTTCTTTGAAAAAAGGACCTCCTCACAGGCCGCCACTGGAGGGGCTGCCCCCCTTGCGGGGGCAGGTGGAGTTGTGGAGGAAGAGGATACAGGACCGTGGGAGTGCCGGGTGCCTGCCTGGGTGGCTCAGTGGGTTAAAGCCTCTGCCTTCGGCTCAGCTCATGATCTCAGGGTCCTGGGATCAAGGCCCGCATTGGGCTCCCTCCTCAGCGGGGAGCCTGCTTCCCCCTCTCTCTCTGTCTGCCTCTCTGCCTGCTTATGATCTCTCTCTCTCTGTCAAATAAATGAAATCTTAAAAAAAAAAAAAAAGACCATGGGAGCGGGACAGGAGAATGACCTTTCAGCGGCCCCTCCAATGTTGACCCGATTAAGTTTCAACATTCTAGGAGCCAGTACCCAAGTCCATGTCCCCTGCCAGCCTCCCTGCTCCTGGGGGGACAGGAACCAGGGCATTGCCCCTCCTGCCCTACACCCATCACCCAAGAAAGACCATCCCGCATTCTGTCTTAGCGTCGCCGGGGGTCTGGGGGCACAGCCCCTACCCTGCTGGCAGTGGGCAGCACTCCCCACCCTCCGCGGTGCCTGGGCCGACATCTAAGGGCACCCCGTTAGCGCCCTGCTCTGTGCATCCTCCCTGGAGCTAACCCCACTCCACCAGGCCCTCTCTCACCACCGGCTTTCACACGTCTCCTGGCTCCAAGCTCTGCCCCGTCTCGTGCCTCTCCTCCCAGCCCAGGTCTCCAAATCTGCCCAAGTCCAGTCTCCTCGGGCCCAAGCCCAGCTGTAGCCAGGCCCCCGCAGCTTAGGGCTGATGGAGACCTCGGGCCGTGCCTTCTTGTCTGTGACCCGCAGCCCAGCATGCTCACGAGGGTTCCCTGCCCAATCCCGCTAGATCCTGCCTCAGTTTACCCCGGCTGCTCCATCTCCACCACACGTTTTGTCTGGGGCTTTCCTGCCGGGGCCCGTCAGTGGCCCCGGGCTGTTCTGGCCTTTGGGAATGCTTTGGTGTACACTGTTGGGCGCTCTGCACACATCATGATGGGGAGCTAAGGTCAGAGGCCGTGAATCTCTGTTTCTCCACGCTGGGAGGCACACAGGAGTGCGGGGGTCTTTGGAAGCAGAACAGGCCCACTTGCTGCCCACTTCTGCCCCATTCCCAAAACTGCAACTTGAATTCTCGGCCCCTGGCTCCTCACATGTTCTCACGTTTGCACCGATAGGATTTCTGGCCTTCATCCCTTGGCTCACGGCGGGGCCTGGCTCGAAGGGTCTCTGTGTCCTTTCCCAGCTCAGTAGGCAGACCTGCGCCCCCCACCCCTGCTGGGCCAGGCGTATGGGTTTATAATGCTGAGTTTTATAATGTGAGCACATGTTACAGTATATAAATAAACGGACACACGAATGTTGGGGGAGGGGTGTGAGCTCGGAAGGGCAGAGATTCTGGGGGGCTGCACACCATTTCCTGACCTGCGCTCTGGGGCACTCTGGCGGGGGGAGCGGTCTGGGGGGGTGGTCTGGGCAGCGTGGAGGGAGGGCAGGTCCCACGGGCTCCTGGGAGCTGGGCTTCAGGCTGCTTCTCGGCATTGACCGCGAGCCCCAGGGGCTTTGCTGGACGCTGCCAGGAAGGGTCTGTGCTCGGTCACTGCTGACCGAATCAGCGGAGCACTGAGCCGTTGAGGGCCTACGAGGGACACTGTGCTCTCCTGGCTTATAAATGCAGCCGTGTGGCCAAGGGTCCCATGGGGACGGTTCTGGAAAAGACTCCGGAGTCATGTGCCCAGTCATTCTGGCCCACTGACAGCCTGTCTGCGCCCAGCACCCCTGGGGACCCGCCGTCATTCTGAGTGCTTTGACCGCATGGGGCGGGCGGGACGACGCAGCTGAGGGAAGAGGGTGGCCAGCAAGCCGGGAATCCACACTGCCAGCCCCAACTCCGGCCCTAGAATAAGCAACGATGGTCCTGAGACGCTTGGTGGGACACGCTGGGTGCCCGAGGATGCTGGCCCTGCACCTGCCACGCAGAGGCCTCGGACCCGACCCCCACCTCCCTCCTTCGTGCCAGGGGTGAGTGTGAGGGGTGAGTGTCCCCCCATCCACCCCGTCTCCATACCACATCCCCAAGAACGCTCTTCCCTTGGTCGGGGAAGTGAGACACTGACGTGACCCCGCGGAGCCCAGAAGCCTCCAGGGGACTCAGAGTCCCCACCGTGTCGGTCAGCAGAGGGACACGAAACCATGTCTTTGGAGAATGCCGGCATGAAGAAGCAGAACAAGGGTGGTGTCACTGTCCCAGACCCCGGAGCTCCGGGCTGGGTACGGGTTCTAGCACACCGGGGACTACGGGAGGGAGGAACCTGAATGCGCCGAGTGAGGGGACCTCGGTGGCCCGTGTTGCCGGCGGGACCATCCACAGTGGCCCGCAGCAGGCCGCGTGTCCCCGGGGCTTCCAGCAACGCTGAGGCTTGGGCCAGGGACGGCGGTTCCACAACTTTCCAGAGCCTCTGTTTCACCATAAATGGGGCCCCCAGGCGCACAGGCTGGTTTTGAGAACACAGGCAGGTAAGGCGTGGGCACCGGGGGCGATGCTCAGCGAGCACAGAGGCCGACAGACACGGCGGCCGCTGCTCCCCGATGGGGCGGCACCGAGCACACAGAAGCCAGAGCCCATGCTCCTCGCCCTGCTGCGACCCCCTGCAGCCCCGCGGGCCCCCTGCCCTGGCCGCTTGCACCCGCCAAGGGGTCTTGGCCCACGTCCACAGTGTGCAGTGACAGCCCACGAGGACAGTGACGTGGCTCCAGGGCCCAGCTTCCCTCGGTGGCCTGCCCGCATCCACGAACCAGTTACTCATCACCCCTCTGCTCTGGAACATTCCATTTCCCAGAATGCTCTCTTCACAACTCCACCCCAAAGCTCCATGGGGCCTGCTGCTTTGGCGACTTCCCACGACACAGCTGAGGCCACCACATGGCCTGTCTCCAGGGTCCTCCCCCCGAAGCCAGCGAAGACCCGGGCCAGAAGGAAGAGAACTGCGGGGCGCTGTGGGGAGCGAAGGCCTCACCATGGGGCCTGCTCTTTTGTCCACCACCTGCCTGAGCCTCGAGCGGAGCCAGGCCCTCGGGGGCGCCGCCAGTGGACGGGAATTCCGAGCTCCGGCGGGGGTCGCGAGTGTTCCTGCGGCTCGTAAGGCCGGCAAGGTGACCTCGCTGGAGCGTCGGGGCGGCGAAGGCGTGGGGGGTTGGAGGGAACGCCGCGGGACAAAGGGACAAGGTCATCAGGACGGTGAACGTGCTGAGGATGCTGTGGGAGAGGCCAGGGGGAGGTGGGCTCAGGACCGGTCCCTCCAGGTGGGGGGAAGCGAACAGGTGCGAAGGTCTGGTCAGGGGGTCAGCCGTCCAGGGCCTTTGCTACTGCAGCAGGGTCACCTGCCAGGGCTGGGGTGGGGCAGGGGTCCAAGGCCAGGATGGGAAGGGCTTGAACGGTGCCCCGCATACGGCTGTGAGCTGCATTGTGCTCCCTGAAGGTCATCTGCTGACACGGGCCCCCCACACCTCAGAACCCGACCGTATCTGGAGCTGGGGTCTTTACAGAGGGGATCTGGGTGACACGGGGTCATGGGGGGGGCCTGATCCCGTGGGACCAGGGTCCTAGTAAGAAGAGGGGATCAGGACACAGACATGCAGAGGGACAAGCCCGTGAGGACACAGGGGAGCACGGCCGTCCACATGCGAGGAGAGAGGCCTTGGGTGGACCCGGCCTGCCCGCACTTGCATCCGGGGCGTCGGCCTCCGGGACGGGGAAGGATAAGGGACGGCAGCCTGAGCGAACACACACACGGGCGGACAGACAGACATGCAGTGCGCACAGGGCTCTGTCTCCCTCTCCCCGCAGGGCACACCACTGCTTCTCGGAACCGCGACAGGCTGAAGAAACCAGGACCCCTCCCTCCCGAAGGGAGCGGGAATCAGTGTTGCCCTGGAACCTTCTGGCCGCACGTGGAAGTGGTTTCAGGAAGGCCACGGCTGGCGACCTGAGGACCTGCGGGCTCCGGCGGACCCCCGCGGACCCCCTCCCCGCAGCGGCCGGGGCAGGCGCCCGGCCCGGACTCCCACACAGGCTACGGAGACCGTCCACGGGGCTGGTGACGGCGGGGGGCTGTGTGGCGGCCACAGCCGGGGACTCGGGATGGGTCAGGGGTGGGGCCTTCACTCTGCGCACCACCCCTCAGCAGCCGAGGGGCGGCCTTGGGCTCCAAGGCAAGTGATGGGTCGCAAACGTCCCGCTGCTCTTTTACACAACGGGGAGCGACCCCCTGAGCCAGCGGGAGGTTCTAGTCCAGCTCAGGGATAACTAAGGAATGGGTTTGCACGAGGATGTTCCTCACGAGTGATGGTCTAGACCCTCAGGACGCCGTGAGCTCGGTCACCTGCTGGGGCGACGGCGCTCGGCCCTTCTCCTGCCTCAGCACGGGACGGGCGACTTTCCCATCCGCCCTTGGACACGGGGACTGTGAACGCGAGGCTCAGTTTCCCTCTTACTTGGATGTATTGAAATTAGGTTCCTCTCTCACTTCTGCACCCACCCCGCTCCCGGGGGGTCCTTGGTCACCCCAGCTGCCCAACCCCGTTCTGTGCTGGCCGGTGGACCCCTCACACGTGCAAGCAACGTTTCCAGCAAGCGATCTCATCAGGTGTGACTGAGCATCTAAGCGAGGAGTGGGGGTCCGCCGGGAGACACGGACGTGGGGCTTCTAGAGTGGAGGGAGGGCCCTGGTGTGGGGCCCGTGGGACAGGACAGGTGCTGGGACCCAGCCTCAGGGCGGCCCCCGTCAGGGTCTACGGCTGCTGGGACGGGCCTGGAGAGGACGCGGCAGGGGGGACTCACTGCCTTTGTGTGTCCGAGGCTGGGGTCAGGGTGGCACCAACGCTTACTTGCAGGAAGCGCCAAGAGACCCAGGCCCATACAGGGCAGGAAACCTCCCGGGAGGAGAGGCCTCTGAGGGAAGAGGCCCTGTGTGTACGGAGCACGTGCGGGATGCGG
Organism: Ailurus styani; assembly: GCA_002007465.1. NCBI lineage: Eukaryota > Metazoa > Chordata > Mammalia > Carnivora > Ailuridae > Ailurus > Ailurus styani. The sequence continues at coordinate 8,021,766 of LNAC01000014.1, forward strand.
CCTCGGCGCTGGGCGTGCGGCTGTCAAACTCAAACGTGACTGGTTCTGCTTGCCGCCTATAGATTGGCCACCTGTCGGTGCAGACCCACCTCTGCGGGGGGCTATGGAGCTGCGGGCCAGCCCGTACTTGGGGCTGGGTGGCTGTGACCAGGACCAGCTGCTGAGCCAACAGCCCTGTGTGGAGGGTGGGGTCTGGGGCACCCTTGGTATTCTAGGGGCAGAGGCTTGCATCTGGGAGCCCCAGACTGGGCCAGGCAGAGGAGACCCCCCCAAGGGTTTTCGGAAGCACTTCTTGGTCTCCCCAGTCTGCCCTGTGGCCCAGGACATTTGGACATCACCATGCATCCCACACATTTTCCACGAGCCCCTCTGTGCCAGCCTCATGCCCAAGCTGGACGAGACAGACCACCACAGCCACATGCCCTTGGTGATAAGTGCTGGACGTGGGGTGAGGGGCACAGATCGCAGAGCAGAGGGCCCACCAGGTCAGAGGAACAGCAGGGGCAAAGGCCTGGTGGTGGGTGGGAGCCGTAGCCAAAGGGAGGGTGGACACCTAGGTTTCGTCGGCAGTGGCTGGGGATGGAAGAGCAGTCACTGGTGAAACCGGGTGTGGGCTGTGCTGACGGTCCCCTCCACACGTCACCTCTCCTGAGACCCAGCAACCCCGACACAAAGGCTTCCCTGGACCCTGACGCCCGGAGAGGTGAAATTCCTCCTCGAGGTCTGACTTGGCTCCTGGGAGACTTCTAGCCCCCGTGGCGTCTCCAGGGCCTGCGCGGGATCCCAGGACCACAGGGACCCCCAGATCCTGCATTCTGCAGATCAGCACAGCCAAAGCCCCCCAGGACGTCCACATCCTAACCCCTGGACCCGTGACTATGTGACCTTACAGGGCAGGTGTGACTGAGTCAAGGGAGTGAGGTGGTTGGTGACCCTGGATGATCCAGGGCTCACTGTGACCACAGAGTCCTTTGGAGGAGACGGGGGGAGGGTCAGGGTCAGAGAGGGAGATGTGACGAGGGACGTGGGCACAGGGGCCACAAGCCAGGGAGTGCAGGCCCCTCTGGAAGGTGAAGGCCAGGAACAACTCTTCCCTGCAGCCTCCAGAAGGAATGCAGCCCTACTGACACCTTGACTTTGGTCCCTGGAGGGAGTCCATTCTGGACTCGTGGCCTCCAGAACTCCAAGATAACATGTAGGTGCTGTTTTAAGCCATGACGCATGTGGCCGTCTGTCACAGCCGACTTTACAAAAGCCACGAGGAGAGCCAGCCGTGAAGGACATGGCTGAGGGCTGTCAGACAGGGTCTCCGCAGACCAGCCAGTCCCCTTGGTTGTTCATAAAATAGCAGGGGAATAAATAGGCTCCCCTTTGTGCTTGAATACCGCTCAACGCACAAAGCAGCACACAGCCCTGCACTCAGAGCGGGGCCAAGGGGCCCACGCAGCCACCAGCATGTCATTTCCGGTGCCTCCTCATCATCACAGAACCCGTGGCCTCCAGAACAGTCTACTGCATCCACTGTCCACCTGCAAAATAAAGTCAAGCCACTGGTGTGCTGGGTGGGCGAGCGGCGTGGGTGCTGATGAGAGAGGAGGGAGCCCGAGTTCTACCAGGACCACGGACAGCTCCTCGGGGCAGCATCTTGAGCTCAACCAAGAGCCACCTCCCCACACTTCAGGCTCCTTCCACCATCTTTGTGGGGAGGGGAGGCTGCGGGCCCTGTGGTGGCCCCCTCGGTGGCCAGGATGGCGTGGGGGCGGCCTGCTGGTTTCCTGCGCCCCCCTGGCAACCCTGGAGTCCTCCGTGTAACAGGAGCCCACGCGTCCAGGGGAGCCTCAAAGCCCTTCTCAGTGATGGAACGGGGGATGGAACGTGCTCGATTAGAGGCAAGAGACGCCGAAATGAAGGATCGATAGGCTCATGACTCTGCCCTCCCACAAAGCATCATCCATGCGGACCTGGTAGGGGGGCACGGTGGGGAAATCAATTCTCTTTTTTTGGAGGGTGTGGGAAGAATAGCTTTTGTGGTCACTGAAAACCACAAACATGAGGGTTATTCCACTAAGCAAAGAAAGCATATTCTGTGTTACGTTGGGTTGCTTGGGGTTTAAGTTTATGGCCACATCTCACCTCCAACGGATACCCTAACTTCAATGTGTTTTTTACACGAATTGAGGGCAAACCTAGAGACTGGTGCTCAGGGCAGCATGTGGGGTATTAGCGGCAGGTTCATGGAAGGAACCTGCCTCCATGCCTGCTCTCCCGTCTCCAAGCTGTGTGACTTTGGGAGGCCACTCGACCTCTCTGGCCTTCTATTTAACCTCCCATACAGAGAAGGTCCGAAAACCATCTCTCAAGCGAAGGCAGGCAAGGCTGGAATTACTGCCCCCGATGCCACGAAGGTCATCCCTGCCTCCCCCCCGGGAGCTGCTGGTCAGACAGTGGGGACAGTGCCCTGGCCAGGCCTGGCCTCTCCTTCCACCAGAGAGCCAGGACTTGGGGGGGGGCTCAGCCTAAGTGAGAGTGGATGGAGACAAGATGTGGGGTCAAGGGTGGCCCGTGCCTGCTTTGTGAGATGTCTGGAGAGCCGGAGCAGAACATAAAGAGGGAAACACCAGCAGAGGGGTGTGATGGGAATGGGCCTGGCGGAGAGGTCAGTGGGGAGGAGTGCCCACATTCTCAAGTGGCATTGTCAACATCCTGTCCCTCCAAGCCCCTTAACTCCATTAGCAGTGACTGAGTGAGCTGGAGTCCGCCGAGTCCGGCCCCAGATCCAATTAGCTTAGGAACATATGTCTGAACCCGACCGTGAGCGTCGGGTGGGACCGCATCTGCTCAGAATTCAGCACAGGGGACCTGCCCAGCTTCTCACTGTTCTTATCTTGGACTCCCTTGGGCCCTGGACGTAAGCCACAGATAATGCACAGACAACGGATATAGGAACTCACTTTGGTCTGGGGTACGGGTGGTTAGAGGCTGGGCAGTTGTCTTCCCGAGTTCTTGGTTAAGACACGGGTCCCAGGGGACACCCAGCCTGGTGTCAGATGCAGTGAGGGCCCCTGGGGGGGCTCTGCTTACACCTGCCACTGTGTTTGCTGGCTCTATCCCCAGTGAAGCTGCCTGGGTGGGTGTGGGCTGGGTTAGCGGGGTCTGCATGTCGAATAAGCAGGAGATGTCCCGGGAACCATTTACGGAGCTTGCCCACGGGACAGCTCGCTCTTCCCATCCCCAGTGGCAGTCCCGTGAGGCTCCAGGTGCTGCCGTGTTGATGGAGGGACACTGAATGCCGAGAAATGAGCTGCTAGCCAATCAGCACTGGTGCTGGGTGTGAAGCCAAGTGGAGATTTGGGGTGAGTCCGAATGCTGCCTGGTCCTGGGGGAAGGGTGTGTGGGAGCTGTGGAGGCTCCACGGAGAAGGGGCTCCCCAGGGGGACTCCAGGCAGCCTGAGGGTCCACAGAGATGTGCAGGTTGGAGGGCTGGAGGACGAGCCCCCGAGCCCTGCTGCCAGGACCCCGAGGGGCAGCATCAAAGCCGGAGGCTTGAGCTGGGTGTGGAAGAGGTGGCCCTGGGTTCTGCAGGGGAGGCACAGTGAATGCCGCCTCCCAGCCCCTCCACACTGGAACTGCCCAGGCCACAGCCAGCCCCTTCTCAGCATGCTTTGTCCTCTGGCAGCACGACTGACCCATGAGTGGCCATGTGATCCAGGGGCAGGTCAGTGGCCGATGCCGAGATCTGACGCAAAGGGCGTTGCCCCATAGGCAGGAATGACTGGCAGAGCCAGATGGGCTGGCGGCTTCTAGAATCAGAATTAGGAGCCAGTGATAATAGAACAATTAGCAGAGAGGAGCTGGGACAGCATCAGGGAGGGACAGGGACAGCAGCCAGTCTGTAGCACTGCTCTGATTCTCAGGCCGCCCTGTCCTACGATAATCCCCAACTCCAACTGTCATTTTTAAAAACTTGGCTAGAATTTGTCCTTGTTCTTTGTTACTAGTAAGTGCAGGCTTCCTTTCATTCATCCATCCTCTGTCTCTCCATCCATCCCTCCATTTCCCCACCAATTCATCAATCCCTCCACCGTCCATGGACTCATCTCTCCACCCATCCATGCATTCCTCCATCCATCCATCCATCCATCCATCCATCCATCCATCCACCCACCCATCCACCCATCCATCAATCCCTCCATCTTGCCATCCATGGATACATCCCTCCACCCATCCATGCGTTCCTCCATCCATCCATCTCACCATCCATGGATACATCCCTCCACCAACCATGCATTCATCCATCCATCCATCCATCCACCCATCCACCCATCCACCCATCAATCCCTCCATCTTGCCATCCATGGATACATCACTCCACCCATCCACACATTCCTCCATCCATCCATTTACCCACCCATCCATCAATCCCTGTCTCTCCATCCATGGATACATTCCTCCCTCCCTCTCTCCCTCCTCTATCCATCCATCCATTCATCCATTTACCCACCCATCCATTAATCCCTGTCTCTCCATCCATGAATACATCCCTCCTTCCCTCCCTCCCTCCTCTATCCATCCATCCATCCATCCATCCATCCATCCATCCATCCATCCATCCATTTACCCACCCATCCATCAATCCCTCTGTCTCTCCATCCATGGATACATCCCTCCACCCATCCATGCATCCCTTCATCTATCCATCCCTCCCTATCTCATCCATCCACCCACCCATCCATCCATCGATCCCTCTATCTCTCTATCCATGGACACATCCATCCATTCTTCTATCCATCTAGCAGTGATTTGAACTATTGAGCGAGCACCTCCCCTGGGGAGACAGCAGGGAACAAGAAAGATTGAACCCTGGCGCCATAGAACTCCCAGACCTGCCCTAGTGTAGTGAAGATTCTTGGAGGATTGCATGCGTGCCCGCCCTGGGGGTAAGGCAGTGGTGGCTATTCTAATTAAGGGGGGCTCAGGGAAGGCTTCTTTGAGCACATGACTATAAGGCTTGGCTAGTGCCCAAGTCAGTCAGGAAGGGCAGGACCCCAAAGGCAAGAGAGCTAAGAGGTGGTGGTATGGCTAATCCTCAGGGTGTCTCCGGGCATATTTGAAAGCCGGGATCCTATAAACTTCGCAGAGAGAGATCCCTGCAGCTGTGGGACTCCTTAGGAGGCCACTGTGTTCATCTATTGTTTTTGCTTCTCTTAAGACGGAGCTGAAACCGACGGCATGGGTGGTCCTGGGGCTCAGCTGGTAACTCAGAGCTGGGCAGGGTGAGCACACAGATCTCCACGGGGTCTTGGTGGCTACTTCCAGGGCAGCACCTGGGTGGCTGACCAGGCAGCACGTGGAGGGGACACGCATCTCCCCAGAAACCCAGGGGCAAGAAATTTACTTCTCTGGACCCCTTTCTCCACCGCTGACAGCCAGCACCGAGTATGGTAAGGGGTCCTGCAGTGGCTGCTCCTGGGACAGGGGGGAGCCGTGCCTGCCAGAGTGGGTGGTGCTCACAGAGCGTGGTCCCGGAACACACTGCTGATCCATCAATAATGCAGAAAAGTCAAAGTCCCTTTGCCTCCTCCAGTGTCACCCTCTTTCCCAGGGACAACTGCAAGCATCAGTTTGAGCGGTATTATTCCAGACTTTTCTTTATGTACCTCTGGGCTGATGGATGAACACAGAAACATGTAGGCGTCCTTTCTGATAAAATGAGGTCACTTGAGTCTGACCACTTCTGCAGCCTGCTCGTGTCGCCTAGGACCCACCTCGGCTGTCTCGGCCGGGACACCTGGATTTCTAGCATCTCTTTCAACGGTTGCACCGTATTCTGTGGAGAGCCACGCTAGGGTTTCCGAAGGGCCACACCGCCACCCAAGTCACCGAGAAAGTGAAAGTGAAAGAACAGGGTCCCCGGCCCCTCCTCTCCACTCTCCCTCTGGAGGCAGACTGGCCACTGAGAACCCCCGATAGGCAGGCCCAGGCAGGCCGGAACCACGGGGCGAGGAGAGGGCCCCAGGGAAGGAGCCATCAACAGCACGTCACTGCGGAAACGTGGGTAAAAGTGAGAGCCAGGGAGAAACAAAATTCGTTCAGGGAATCTGGGCAGCCGTCAAATCACGGACAACAGCACTTAGTGATGTGGAAAAATGGCCTCCACATGCTGTTTTAAAAAAAGCAGGTTATAAAAGAGCACATGACAAGGAGTCCAGTTTTCAGGGAGACAAGGCGTTTGTGGGAAAGATCTCCAGAAAAGAATTTCCCGGGGCGCCCAGGGGCTGAAGGGTTCCTCCTGGGGAAAGGCTGGCGCCCTCTGCGGACACGTCTCCTTGGTAAGTTATACGCGTGCCCCCGACGGGTATTAGTGTTCGAAAGGGAAAGATAAAGAGACGGAGGGAGACAAGAGGTCTCGAGCTTGGGGGTGACGAAGAAGGAAAGCGGAGAGGAGAAGCCAGGACGGGCGAAGGGCCCCAGGCCTGCAGGGCAGCCCGGCGCGGGCGAGTCAGAGCGACGTGCTGACGAGCACTCTCCACGTTATGTCTGAACGTCTTTCAGAAGAGAAGGAAGATCCCTGAAGACTCCCTGTGACCGTCCCTTCTCTGGAGGGCAGACCCGGGCAGCAACCATCTCCCGAGAATGGCCAAAAAATGCAGAGACGATGAGACTAAATTTAACCAGTGGGGAGTAGGAAGGCCCCACTTCCTGTGAAATCTCAGATATTCTCCAAGTATCACCTGTGGAGGGACGGTGTGCTGCCTCAGTTTCCCCTGTGGCCCCGTCACGAGGCTCTGCCCTCAGGACCTCAGTTGACCCTGGTTCCTTCCCAAAGGCCCACTGCCACCGGCCATCCCGATGCAGTCAGAGCCTCCACACAGGAGTCTCGGGACACCTCAAAGCTCATCTTGGGACACAGTACACGTTCTCGTCCAAAGACACTGTCGGGTGCTCACTGCCTTGTCTCTCCGTCCCCCTGCGGGGAGTGAGCTGTGGACGCACCCCAGCTCTGGGCACTGGCCCAGCCACGGGGACATCAGTCAACACCTGTTAAGAAGTCAAGGGACAACCTCCCCCGTTGTCCACCTGCCACCCGGTCTGTAGGTGCCTTGGGACAGTGGGGCTGTGGGAGCCTTAGGCTCTGCCCGCCTCAAAATGGAGGCAAGGCCTGAGCTGAACGACGAAGCAGGGGGCCTGTGTTCGGTGGGGGGTGAACAGGTCCCGTGGCACAGCCCGAATCCTCCAAGGGGTCACAGCCACGGGGGCTGGGGATCGACTCTCCAGTGGACAGGTCTTTACTGTCCAGCCGAGGCTGCTGGACAAGCAACTCACGCCATGTCTCTGGGCCCCACAGCTCCCTCCGACACATCCACCCAGCACCTAACGTCTGCCCAGTGCTCCCTCCGAGCCTGCAGGCCCGACGCACAGGGGGCCACACACGTGATTGCTCAGTCCAGTGGCCACACTCTTCTGCCACGAAGACCTTCTGGGGCCCCGCGCCCCCCGGGTGGGTGGACCACACATGTCTCTGCCTTGTGTGTGCTGACGAACGGGACTCCCGGCCACTGCCCTGCCCCAGACTTGATAACAGCAGGTGCCGGGTAGACCCTCACGGCCACAGGGCAGAGGGACACACTCTGGAAGCCGGGGCATTCTTGGGAGGTGGATGTGCATGGGGCTGGGGGCTCTCGCCCCCATCGCAGACTGTGTGGTACCCCAAGCTCGGCAGGGGGCCCCGAGGCCACCTCTGCTGACCTTTGAGGGCCCTCTCTGTGCCTCTTCAAACACGAGCGTACATGTCCCAGCAAGCGTACTTGTTTGGCTGCGGGGTATTTGGAAGACATCCGTACACTTTTGCTTCTGCAACTGCTTGGCCAGGGGTGGCCCCCTTTCCGGGGATGGACTGCACCTTCCCGGGGCTCGGCGTGCAGCTAAGTGGGAAAACCTAATTTGTGAATGGTTTGCGTGTTTTTAAAGATGTTATTTATTTATTTATTTTAGGGAGAGAGCAAGCACGAGTGGGCAGAGGGGCAGAAGGCGAGGGAGAGAGAATCCCAACCAGACCCCCTGATGCGGGGCTCTATCCCAGGACCCTGAGATCATGACCTGAGCCAAAATTAAGAGATGGACGCTTGACCGATGGAGCCCCCCAGGCACCCCAACCTAACCCATCAAGGGTTTTAAAATGAATGTTCGGTTGAGTAGCGGATGAAGTTGGCATATGGCAATTAAATGTTTACTAATGTAAACGGTTCCGTTACCCTTCCTTATTTTGGATCCTTGCTAGGGGTTTTCTAAATCTCTCTGGCTCACGGGTGAATGAGCTCTTTGCCTAAAAGGGACCTGGAAGGCCGGGGGTGTCATTGTGATGACCTGAGCCTGTTTCCCGGGGGTGTAGTGGTGGCTGTCCCCTCTGCCTGCCCCGTGGGACCTCCTTGGAGGGAAGTCTCCAAAGACCCACATGCCCCATAATGGACTCTGCGCAGTCTCAAGGCCCCCGACGAGGTCAGGCCGGACTGGGGTCTGAGACCAACGCGGAGGGGGCTGTCGTGCTTACCCTTCCTGTTGTTCCTACCATTCACTGATTCAGGTACACGTCAGACACCCATCTGATAGGGCGATGATCAGCACACACACGTGGCCTGAGGGCGTGGTGTGGACCCGCGCGGCGGGGAGTGAGGGACTGCAGTCACCTGGCCCAGGGCTGCCAGGCAAGGAGAGGTCGGGACACGGACGAGGACACATCCACAGGCCCGGCCACACAGCCACCCCCAGCCCCTGCGGTCAGCGGGTCAAGACCAGGGAGGCCGTGCGGCGGTGCCCCACCCGAATCCCCTTGTTCTCATGGGCCTGGTCCTGCCTCCCTTTCCACCAAGACGGGAAGAAGCCCTCAGGGCCACAGGCAGTTTGTAGCAACAAAAAAGCAGTCCTTTTACAAAGTGAGTGTGTTACTTATCAGACAGACACCCAGCAACGGACACATGGATGCACGTAGACTCCATTCGCACATGGACTATTGCTCGGCTGTAAACAGGAGCGAGGCAGGGACTCCGGCCGTGGCAAGGCTGGCCCCCAACCTGCTGCCTGGTGAAGGAAGCTGCACTGAACAGACCGCACGTCGTGCAAGCACATCTATGACACGTGTCCAGGGGAGGTGACTCCACAGAGACGGAGAGCAGACGGGTGGTCACCAGGAGGGGGGAGCGGTGAATGCGAGCCACCGCTGACCGGCACAGGGTTCCTTGAGGGGTGGCAAGAAGGTTCTAGAGCCAGACAGAGGCAGCAGCAGGAACGTTCTAGAACCAGACAGAGGCAGCGGTGGGAATGTTCTAGAACCAGAGGCGGCAGCGACAACGTTCTAGAACCAGACAGAGGCAATGGTGGGAACGTTCTAGAACCAGAGGCAGCAGCGGGGACATTCTAGAACCAGACAGAGGCGGGCAGTGGGAATGTTCTAGAACCAGAGGTGGTGGCGGGAACATTCTAGAACCAGAGGCAGCAGTGACAACGTTCTAGAACCGGACAGAGGCAGCGGGAACATTCTAGAACTAGAGGTGGCGGGAACGTTCTAGAACCAGAGGTGGCAGCAGGAAGGTTCTAGAACCAGAGGTGGTGGTGAGAACATTCTAGAACTAGACTGTGGATGCACAAAACACCACTGCATCATCCCTCTTAAAATGGTTACTTTTCACCTCAGTAGAATTTTACAAAGCCAACTGAACACATGACGAACCAGGAGGGTTTCAGGCCTGGGGAGGTGGGCTGTCATTATGGAACCCACCCCCCTGGGGGTATCGCGTCACCCTTCCCATCTCCTGGGTGGCTGGGGAAGGGGCCAGCAGCCCCGCGGCCCCTCCCTCTGCCCTCCCACACGCCCCATGGGCCACACCACCGCCGAGGCTCGCGCTGCCCCCCTCCCCGGGCCTAGGGGGCAGGGTAGGTGCCCGCAGCCCCGCCACCCTGAAGCCCTCCCTGCTGCCAGCTCCCCCTCCCTGCACTCCCTTGCCGCCAGCTTAGCCTGCCTGCGTTTGTTAAAAATACACAGCACCATCTGCAGCAACATGTAATTTAATAAATTTATTTATAATGTGACTGAGCTTGTTTTAAAGACAAGCTTTTCTCTTAGAGTTGGGGCATCAGGGGCCGCCGCTCACCTGGCACGGGGCGCTCTCTCCCCGGGGCCACTCGCCCTGCAGACCCGGGACGACCCCTCTGGGAAGCTGCGGGAGAACCAGCCCGGCCCTGGGCGCAGCCTGCACCCTGTCCCAGGACAGACGGGGCCACGGGCCCGTTCAGGACAAGGATCTTCGCTGGGCTGGGTCATGCCCCCCAGAACCTCAGAACGTGACTTTTTTGCAGGGAGGTCTCTGCAGAAGTGACAGTTAAGATGATGTCACAGCACAGTCGGGTGGGTCCCAATCCCATGACGGGCGTCCCCATAAGAAGAGGGGGGCAGCTGTGGGAGTGGAGGCCACAGTCCAGGGACGCCCGGGGTCACCAGAACCTGGACGAGGCAGGACAGACCCTCCCCTGACACCCGGTGTTTGGAATTCCGGCCTCCAGAGATGTGAGAGCATACATTTGTGTGGTTTTAGGCTGCCCGGTCCATGGTCCTTGGGTCCGACTGCCCCCCCCCCCGCCCCCTCCGTGAGCTTCCGTCCCGCCAGCTCTGAGAAGCACCTGGCGTGTAGTACGTGCTTGCACAAACGTGCGGAGGGCCTGAGGGGTGCCAGGCTCTGTCTGGACCCTTTGTTGTCACACGGCCGGTCACTCATTGCAGACCCTCTGATCGACCCGGTGTCTGGGAATCAAAGGGAAGGGGTGTGTCTGGGTGGTGGTTCCAGAAGAAACCACAGGCCACAGAGGGGGTACTGTGCGATGCTTTTGAGGGACGGGCTGGGGCTGGGTGGTGTGAGGGGTTCTGGGGTTCTGGGGCAGGAGCAACACTGCGATCCAGAGACCTGGCCTCCTCCTGTCTGGGACCCCGGGCCCTGCTGTGCCCAGAGGGCTGTGGGACTTTGTGGAAACGAAAACACTGGGAGCAGATTCTGAATGTGGTCCGGTGGGGGGGGGTCCAGCAGGCACTGCCTGGGACAGCGGGGCCCGGGGTACCTGAAGGCTGGCCAGCTGCTGCTTCTCCACCGCTCCCTTCCGTACTCCTTCACCCAGTGTTTGTTGAGCACCTGCGGCTCGCGGGGCGAGGGATGGGCTGTGAACAGGAGAGATGTGGCCCCCTGCCCACACCCCAAGGTTTGCTTCCCCCGGGGTGGTGGGTACTCTGATGGGACATGCAGGCGGACTGGGGAGTCCGGAGCTGGGGCCTTACCCGCGCTCAGGGAATCATGGAGGCTTCTCGGAGGAGGCGCAGTGCACGCTGCAACCCGAAGCAGGTTGGAGGGACCCAGGGGTGTGTGTCAGGCTGAACGTGCCATATGGGCAAAGGCCTAAGGTGGAGGGCAGGGTGGCTGAGAGCAGACCGGGGGACAGACATGAGGCCTCTGCAGGCACAGGCTCACCGGGGCAGTACCCGGGCCGCATCTCCCCGCTCCGAGACGGGCAGACTGAGTGACTTGTGCCCATGTCCGGCTGTGTCCATCCACAGCTGACACCTGACCGCTGCCCTCTGCTGTTTGCTGAGCCTGCCACGGACAGACAGTGTGCCTCACGAGCGAGTGACAAGAGGTCTGAGGGGGATGAGGGGGATCAGAAGTCACCATGACCCTGGAGCGAGCACTCCAGCTGCCCCGGGGACCGAGCAGTCCACCTGCCTCGGGGTCGAATCCTTGCCCTCCACAGCCTTGCCACAACTCTGCTCACCTCAAAATGCTCCGAGCCTCAGTTTCCCTACCCGTAAAATGGGAGTGCATGCCCTCGTGGACGGGACCCCAAGTCACAGAATCTCAGCACCAGAGACCATCCCTGCACTTCAGGGACCCGGGGCAGCTGTAACAAACTACCCTAAATGGTGGTTTACAGCAGGAAGTCCCCAGTCAAGGCGTCTGCAGAGCCACGTGCTCCCGGAAGGCGCTGGGGGAGGGCCCTTCCTGCCTCTGCCTGTTCCGGGGGCTGCAGGTGCCCCTCCAGCCGCCGCGGCCACACACCCCGCCCCTCCGCGTCTGCACGTCTGTCTCCGGTCTCCTGCAAGGACACCGATGACTGAATGAGGGCCGACCCCGGGGAAGCCAGGCTGGTCTCATCTTGAGACCTCGATGTGACGGCAAAGACCTTTCTTCCAAATAAGGTCCCATTCACAGGTTCTGGGTGGGCGTGAGTTTTAGGTACGCGGCTTTTCAGCCATGACACGCTGCTAGCATTTTGGTTTACTTCTTTTCTTTCTATGATTGTGTGTAGATACAAGCTCTTCCCTTCCATAACGGACGTCTGTCCGTACCGGTTTTGGAAGCTCTGCACAGACATGCCCCAGGCCCACTGAGGAAAGCTGATGACGAAGGCACCTGGGGTCTGTGTCCAGGCACAGGCCGACAGCAGCAGTGGCCCTGCCCCATCTCCTGTCCCATTACTACTGTCTGACCCTGTTCCCAGGCACCCCCACGTCCCCAGGACGCCAGACACTCCAGCCCAAGAAATGAGAGATGCAGACCCTCAGCGGACACAAGAAGCAGGGGCCCAAGGACCAGTCTTTTCTCGACTACACGGTGCGTTTGGAGCTTCCTGGAAAAGCCCCATGAGCGGCGGCCTGCACGGCTGGCAACAGATAGGACTACTGGTTTGCCTTGACCCAGCAAGGTCCCCCCTGAGATGCTGCCTCCTGAGAGAGGCCCTCCTAGCTCCCCTTCCAGCAGCTCTCCCGGAAGCCCACCCTTTCCGTCCGCTCGACAAACAGCTCAGGGCTGCCCCTCCGGACACCCCGGGGGGTGGTCCTCCAGGATCCCGGCCATGTGCCAGACACAGGCGCGGAACCAGTTCCTATGCCCTGCCGGTGGAGACGTGCTGTAAACAGGGTCCCCGGGAGGGGCCGGCAGAGCCCGTTTCCAGCTGCAGGTGATGGAGCGCCAAGGGTGTGTCAGGCATCTGTGTGGCTGTGTCGGGTGAGTGAGCGGCCCGTGTGTACAACTCTGTGCCATTCTGTGTGGCTGGGGTGTAGGGTGTGTGATGGTGGAGAAGACACGGAGAGTCTGGAAATGCGGGCTGCGGGGCCTTGAATGCCTGGGGAAGGAGCCTAGGACGGATCCACGGTTAGCACACATGACTCAAGAAGATGTAAAAACCCAAACAGGTTCCGTAACCCCGAGAGAAACTGTGCCACAAGGTACAAATCTTTGCAGGAGGCGAATACAAGGCCCATGACGTCTTTCTGAGTAGGGTTGAGCCACCGTGGAAGGAACAGATACTTCTAACCTGAACGATGTCCTGCAAACAAAAGAGAATGAGGCGCACTGCCCAGTTTCTGTGAGACTGGCACAAGCTTGAGCCTCCAATGCAGACAAGGAAAGTATCAGATGGGAAATTTACAGCAAATCCTAGTCATGACCTTGGATGCAGAACCCCTAACTGAAATAGCAGCAAATGGCAGTTAGTGTTGGTATTAAAAAGGTCACTACATCATGACAGGTGGGGTTGTCCTAGGAATCTGAGGCTAGTCTAGACAATCAGTGAATGTAATTAATCAGCAAAGGAGAAAAGCCACACAATTTTTTAAAGTGATATACAAAAGTCCTTGATAAAATTCAATATTCATTTGCAATTAAACTGAAATCTCTCGGCACACTAGGAAGGGAATGACATGCTTTAACTTGATCAACAGTGTGCCAAAAAAATCTAGAGTCAACAGAAATTTTGAAAGCATTTCTTTTGAGATCAGGAACGAGACAAGTATTCTTGCTTTCATCGATTCTAGTTAACATTTTAACATTTTTTTTTTTTAAAGATTTTATTTATTCATTTGACACAGAGAGAGAGATTACAAGTAGGCAGAGAGGCAGGCAGAGAGAGAGGAGAGAGGAGGAAGCAGGCTCCCTGCTGAGCAGAGAGCCCGATGCGGGCCTCGATCCCAGGACCCTGGGATCATGACCTGAGCCGAAGGCAGCGGCTTTAACCCACTGAGCCACCCAGGCGCCCAACATTTTAACATTTTATTAGCAGATCCTACCCAGCAGAGAGAGAGAGGAATAAAAGATACAACCAACAGATAAAATATGGGAATTAATAAGAGAATTTCGCAAGCTGGCTGAATAAAAAAATCGATATGCCAAAGTCAGCTGCCTTTCTAGCCATGATCAGCAGATGTAATGTTGAAAAATATACCACGAAACGACGAAAATTCAACCACCTAGGAATGCATCTAAAAACGTTGCAGAAGCTCTTTATGGAGAAAATTATAAAATCTGTTTGAAAGACATTAAAGATGACCCAAATAAGTGGAGAGAGAGATCACGTTCTTGGTTGGAAGATGATACCGTAAAGAAGTCAGATCTCTTCAGATTGGTCTATTCTGGGTCAATGCAATTCTCATAAAAATCCCAACAGGGGTGTGTGTGTGTGTATGTGTGTGTGTGTGTGTGTGTGTAACTCGGTAAACTGAATGAAAAATGTACACAAAAGAGTAAAGAACCAAGAAAACCAAGAATAGCTAAAACAACCTTGAAGAGGCACGGGGGCATGGGGTGCTGGGACTCGTTCAGGTGACAGCGACAGCCCCGACCCAGGCTGCACTCGTAGGGATGCTTAGCTCACGACTGCGCCAGCATCGTGGGTCTTGGAGAAATGCCTCTCATCCCACGAACCATGCTGGGAGAACGGGTTCTCCACGTGTGGGCAGAATGAGATTGGATCCCGACCTCACACCACACACATACACAAAAATGAATTCCTGGATTAAGGACTAACACGTGTGAAAGGCGAACTGATTAAATTCCCAGAAAGTAAGGTTGGAAAATATCTTTCTGAACTCTCAGTAGAAAACAATTTCTTTCTTTTTTTTTTTTAAGATTTATTTATTTATTTGAGAGAGCAAGAACGTGCACAAGTCGGGGGAGGGGCAGGGGGTGAGAGATCCTCAAGCAGACTCCCCATGGAGCACAGAGCCTGATGCAGGGCTTGATCCCACGACCCCAAGATCATGACCTGAGTTAAAACCAAGGGTCGGATGTTCCACCGACTGAGCCACCCAGGCGCCCCAATAATTTCTTAAATAAGGCACAAAAAAGGTATAATTTTCCCCTGAAGGAAAAGTTTGATAGATCTATCTACATTACATTAAGGACTTCTCATCATGAAGAGAGTGCAGAGGCAAGCTGAGATGTAGTAAAGAGAACATACAATGAGCACAAATCACTGAGAAAACGATAAACAATCTCACCGAAAACTCAGCAAAACACAAGAGCAAGCCCAGCAAGGAAAAGGAGCTCGGAATGATCCACTGATGTCTGGAATGATGCTCAGGTCCACGAATCACCAGGCAACGCAAACCACAGCGTCCGTGGATGACCATGTGGCACCCCAGACTGTCACTACTTGAAGCATTAGGGCAGCTGGAGTGACCGCCGGGGACAGCTCTCTGCCACCAGCCGGGAAAGTTGGGTGCATGGCCCCCCGCAGACGCACGCAGGAGCACTCGGGGCCGCCCTGCTTGTGGCCATGACGCCCAGGAGGCCACCAACCGTCCGTCCACAGGAAAACGGACACCTGCCATGGCAACCATCCACAGCGCCGTGCCCCAAACTCCCACATGACAAACGCTCTGAAAACCAGATGCATTTTTGGTTTTTTTTGCATTTTTGGGTGGCCAAGCCTGGTGTGAACAGATCATCCGTGTTGATCCCCAGGGGGTGGGATCGTCCCCGTGGTTGCCGTGGAAGAACCAGTCTGGGTTACGTGGGACCGACGTGGCTGGGATTGTACAAAATACAGAGCCTCTTGTATTTTAGAAAGTTTACTTCCTAGTGTGAAACGAATACGTGCATGACGTGTTCTCTTTGTTCTGCAACGCGCCTGGCCCTGCGGGCTCTGGGGAAGGGACGAACGACCCGTCTTGTCCCACCGTGGAGTCCTCGGTGGCCGAGAACACAAACACACACAAGCTACACACATCTAGGGGATAAACCTTGCAAGAATACTGCTGAGCCGCAGGAGAAGGCATCACAGACTCTGACGGCAGACGTCTTCTTACAGGACGCCGGGAAGCAGGCGAAGGGAAGCTTTGCTGCTGTAGACTCAGGTAGTGAAGCCACGAGGAAGACGTCCGGGGAATAACTCACAGGCAAGGGCCCTGCTCTCCCCCCAGTATGTCCCTGGGCTCCAGCCTGCGCCTGCCCAACGCCTCTGGACTTGGGACCGTGGGATGGAACCTGTCACCGAGGGGCTCTGTCCACTCCATCAGTCCAGGCCCTGTCAGCCAGGGAACCCCAACTTCTCGCTAGGAGCAGCGGGGGTCGCTGCTGAGCCCCACCCCGCACGGCTCCTGGGCGGCTTCTCTTAGCCTCTCCTCCTCCGTACTGGCACACAGCCCCCTGGCTGTCCCTTGCACACATCCGGACCCCCAGATCCACGCCGGTGGCTGGCTGGGCCCCCATCCACGGCTACGGTGGCCTCTGGACCCGATGCCTTCCTTCTGTCCCCCCCTCCCTGTGGCAGCCACATGGTCTCTCAGGACCGAGGACCAGCTCAAAGCACAGGAGCCCAGGCCCCTCCCTCATCCCTGCCCGCTCCTCTCCTGGTGCTCCTGCCTTCTCAGACCTTTCGCAGATTATGGAGGAAGTGTCACCTCCTCCAGGAAGCCCCCCTAGGCTCACCTACCCAGATCTCTCGGGGCCCCCCATTACTGTCTCCATGCCCCGTCTTCTGCCTTCCTGGCCTTCTCACAATGCGTGCTCTCTTTCCTTATTGGTGCTCTGCCTCCCTCATCGATGAACTAACTTCCTGAGAAATATTTCTGCTTTTATCACCGCTGTAAACCCAGAGTCCACCAAAGCCTTCACTAAGTAGCAACACAAATAGCTCTTGAGCAGACGAACCACCGATAAGGATCATGATCCCAAGGTACAGAGAGGTTGAGCAAGTTGCCTAAGGTCACACAGCTAGTAAGATCCTAGTTCTAGGATCCAGGGAAGGGGCTTCCTGCGTGCTGTGCAGCCTAGACTGGGCCTGTCCTGCCCCCACTTGCACCCCCAAGCCATGAGTTTTCATAAAAATCTAAGTGGTCCTAGGAAAACAGGGCAGCTGGTGGTGGGTCCCTGGAATGTCCACCCCACCGTCCTTCCTCACAGCCTGCCTAGCAGGTGGGGACACATGCTCGGAGCCCCCTGCCCACAGGGAGCCTTCCTCCCTCTCAGGGGACATGCAGTGCACGCCCACCCCCGACTCTGCCGGCCACGCAGACGCTGAGCAGATGGCGGTCAGGGCCCCACGGAGAGGGTCGGAGAAGCAGATCAACAGAGTAATATTACTTAGGCAGATACTGAAGCTGTGCGTGCTGCAGGGACGCACAAGTCGCATCGAGGGCACAGCATCATCCCCATTTCACAGACGGCATTCCCGGTCCGGAGGCCCCTTCCAAGCAACCACATCTTTGTCCGTAAAAATGTCCTTCTAGACGCGCCAGCTCTCCAAGTAAGGGCCACTCCTTGGAGGGCGTTCTCCCTCCGGGAGGCTGGGTCACACGACCACGAGCCGTGGGGTGGGGGCAGCCCAGAGGGCGAGTCTGGGTGCACGCTGTGCTCGGACGCAGCCTGAAGACATGCCTGCTCGGGGTGCCCGCCACCCCAAAGCCGCTCATTTTTAGTTCACGCACTCGACACCCGAGCTTCCTGAGGCCGCCAGCCGGTCACCTAGTGATCAGCGAGCACGCTGGGACCAGAGCGGGGCCGGGCGGGCCTCCCGCCGAGATCTCCGTGGCCGGCGGCCGCCAGTGACCTTATTTTTAGCACTTTCCACTCCAATTACCACTCGGGGAAAACGCAGCCGTATCGGGAACTCTTCCATACCATACTTTCCTCCAAGGAGGCGGACGGAGGCGCGGAATACGGAATGACTCCACGGTCTCCGGGATTCGGGGTGCAAAGATGAGGTACAGACGCAGACTTCTGACCCGTTTTGTGATGTTTCTCCTCCCGGAGCCGGAGCAGAGGGGGCCTGGTGGAACCGGAGGGCAGGGAGCCCCGGGACGGCAGGCAGGCTGGCTCTGGCCCGCGGTCTCCGGGGCGGCCAGCCGGTGAGACCAGCACCACGCGGCACTCCTGTCTGGATCCGCGTTCCCGAGACACGCGGCACCTGCTCCGGTGACTTCAGCTCCGTCCCTTCCTCCGCAGGAAGCACAGAGCCCTCAGGAGCAAACACGAGATTTAAACCTTCCCTCTGAAATGGTCTACTGTTTTCTCCCTCCTGGGGAAAAGGACACTGAACTATCCTCATTCAGGAAGTCTGGGAAAAACCCGCCGGAGGGCTGGGGTCCCCGAACGGACCTGCCATGAGTTGGGCTGCTTCTGAGAGCCCCACTGTGAGGGGCACGGCTGGCCTGGGGAGCCTGGGAGACTGTGCCGAGCCACCCCAAGACCATCAGACATCCAGCGGGAAATCGGCCCATCCTGTACTGGAAACCGTCTCCCTCTCCTCACTCAGCATCGGGATGGAAGGGCTCACGGAACAGCCTCGGAAGACCAGGGACGCGCTGCCACAGTGCCTTTGCAGGTGCTGTCCTGACTCCTCTGATATCCCCGCCCCCCCCCGCCGTTCCCATCTACCACAGGCCTCCCCACTCTCTGCAAACCCCAGCTTGCATTTACAACCTTCAAGGGCAAGTTGCCTATCGGGATCCCGTTAGAATCCAGAGTCTGACTCAGGAGGTGCTGGGTGGCACTGAGCCTGCACTTCTAACAGGTTCCTGGGCCGTGTCGAGGCTGCAGGGCCTGGGCCACGTCTGGAGTCCAAGGTTCTAGAGCCCGGGCTACTCCATGCTTGCAGCCACCTGCCCGCAGACACCCCTGCCCGTCCCGGGCCACACCGCACCGTACTGGCCCTCGGCCACGTGCGCGGGACGCTCCTCCAGGACTCCCATGCCCTTGGGGGCCAGACCCGAGTCCCAGCCATCGCCATGGCCCCCAGGACCCAGGCCAGGGCTGGGAGGCGCCCAGGGGCAGAGCTAGGAGGAGCAGACCTCATCTGTTCCCAGCACCCAGAGTGGCCGCCCCCCGCCCTAGCCCTGTCCCCATTACTGGGTCAGGCAGCAGCAGGAGGATGCTGAGAGGGAGGAGGGATGGGCAGCCTCGCGCAGCGGCTTTGTTCCTGGAATGTTCTCATCCCTGGACTGGGCCTTGGAAAGGGGGAGGCTCCGCCTCTAGCTCACTGTGTCTCGTGCCCAGTGCTACCCAGCCTGCCGTGCACGGGGGAGACATCCAGGTGGGGCCGGGGCCCGCGGGGAATGAGCTCCTGCGCCGGCCGGAGTCAGTGAGGGCCTCTGATCCACATGAGGATCTGAGGCGCCTCCGAGAAGGCCACCTGCCAGGGAGGGCTCAGCCTCGTCTCCCAGCACCACTGGGGACGTGCGTCCGCTTCGGACCAGGAAGAAGCGACCCCAGCCTCCGGGTGTTGGCGACTTGCCCAGATCACAGACTCTGGGCTCTGAAGAGGTTTTATTGAAAGAACTCGTTTCCGGGCTGAGATCTGTGCTGGGCCTCTGTGGGAGGTCCAAGGTGCCCAGGACCCGAGGGCCCGACTGCTGGGGGTGCTCCTCTGGGGCCCCCGCACACCCTGGTTCTAGGACCTGCTGGCCGCTGTTCGTTCCCTGTACCCACTCGTCCAAGGACGTCTCACGGGGGGGCCCAGTGGATCGGCCTGGAGGAGGGGCTGGTGTCCTTGCACATTCCTGGCCTGTCCAAGGGGGAACATGGCAACCAACGGGCCGGCGGGAGCGTGCCACTGACCCCCCGCCCCACGGGCCGGCGGGAGCGTGCCACTGACCCCTGCCCCACGGGCCGGCCAGTCTGTTTTGCTTTTTTTTTTTTAAGATTTTACTTACTTATTTCACAGAGGGAGAGAGATCACAAGGAGGCACAGAGAGAGTGGGGGAAGCAGGCTCCCCGCCGAGCAGGGAGCCCGATGCGGGCCTCCATCCCAGGACCCTGAGATCATGACTTGAGCCGAAAGCAGAGGCTTTAACCCACTGAGCCACCCAGGCGCCCCAGTCTGTTTTGTTTTGAAGCAGCAGCGCTGTCTGGTTCCAGGCTGGCCGGGCCCCGAGGACTGACGCTGTGTGGTCTTGGGGAGTGAGGGTCAGGATGGGAGAGGCCCCGGCCGTGCTCGGTAGCCAGGAGAGGTCGTGGACTCTTCTTGGTGCTGGACGGCATTCTAAGGCCTTCTGCCCCGACCCCTCTTCGAAAGAAGAGTGGCTTTCTAGTTCTGTCCTTGGGGGGCAGGGGGGGAGGCAGCTGCTTGCTTTCTAGTTGACGCCGAAGCAGACAGGTTGAGTAACTAGCCCCGGGTCCCATGGGAAAGGCAGGGCCGGGTCTCCTGACCACTCCCCCTGGGTGTCTGCAGAAACCGGTACAATTCCTCACTTGCCTGTGCTGGAAACCTTAGCATTACCACGCGAAGGTCTTTCTCTTGTGTCCCTTCGTGAAAGGGGCCAGTTTTCCAGCCACTGGTGGGGCTGCATGCAGAGCCCCTTAGCTGGACAGGTAGGGGGCCTCTCAGAAAGCTGAGCTCCTGGGGAGGGGGTCCCTGGGCCTGCGGGGCAGGCGGGCTCAATCACAGCTCCGTACTCTTAGCCCTGGAAGGTTGGACAAGCCACCCAACCTCTCTCGGAGTCCCGTTTCCTTGTCTGCACAAGCAGGTAATGTAAGCGCCCCTCGCGATGGGCGCCTGGCCATGTCCGGCGGCGGGGAGCCCCTGCGGGCTGCCCTGTTCCTCCCTCTTGGCCTCATCTTCACCAGTCAGGACGGGGCGTTTGCCCGGTTATGCTCCGCAGGACTGGGCTCCCCATACCACGCACCTGGCCCCGGGCCCCGGCTCACGGACGCCCATTCACAACGGAAGGTTGATCCTACTTCGTATCGTCTATTTACAGCAGATAATAAAACTTGATCTCAAATTACAAACCTCAGCTAAAAGCGGCCTATTACCCAAAACCTCACTCGGATGGCTATAAATAACCCTCACAACGCAGTCCCCAGGAATTCTCTGGAAGGATGCTGCACGGTTTTGAATAACAAGATAACAGAAACGCACGCTGATGCTAATTAATTAATGCTCAGAGACGGCGCCGGCCTTGCTGGACGGGTTCGGGGCTTGGCTGTGAGTGTGGGGAGGCCCGTCCGGGGCAACGGGGCCCCGCTGGTGTGAGCGTGCTTGCCCTGTCCACGCTGGAGAGGGGCCTGGTGCTCCCTTCTCGGCCCTCCTGCCCAGACAGGCTCAGAGAGCCTTGACCAAAGGAGAAAGCCATGCAAGGACACCTGGTCTACTTTCAAAGGCAGGCATTTTCCAAAGGAAAAAGGGATCTAGGGGCTCTGAGGCAGAGGGGCAAGGAGCCCCGTAGGCTGCTTCACCCACTCGAGTCCTGCCCCCGCGGCAGGGCCGTGCGGTGTGGACAGGCCCCTCTCCAGGCCATGGCAGCAGCCTGCGGGCCCCTCTGTAATGCAGAGTGACCACATGGCGCGGCGATCCCGCTCCCGGGGAACAGGCCCCAAAGAACTGAAAACAGGCATCCGAATACTTGACTGCCTGGCTGCACTCTTCACAACAGCCCAAAGCAGGAGACGACCCCGATGACTGTCAGAAGGGACGGCACCGCGTGGTCTACCCGCAGTGTGGAACAACCCTGAGAACATCTGGCTCAGCGCAGGAAGCCAGATGCAAGGGGGTGCGCGCCGTGCAGCCCGGTGCACAGGGAACGTGCAGAAAGGGCAGCCCGCGGAGACGAAGCAGGCTGGTGGTTGTCAGGGGCTGAAGAAGGTGGGTACGGGCTCGGTGGGTATGGGCTTCCCTTCTGGGGGACGAACACTTCTGGGACCGACAGTGACCTCAGACGGGGATCAGGGGGCCCCGCAGTCTGGAGCACGGCCTGTGCTTGGATCTGGACGCCGTATGCATGTGCCTTACACAGACAGTCTCGCACCCTCCAACCGCAAGGAACACGCTCCTGCCCCATCCGATGGTGTGATGTCCCTCTGCACGTGGCCGGGGGGCTGTTGGTGGCAGGAGCCAGGCCCTGTGCTCTCTGGCCATCCCCGGCCCGGCCCGGAGCCTTGGGCTTCTCACAAACACGTGCCGAGGCTCCGGACGGGGTCCCTGCTTCGTGCACCTGCCATTCCCAAGGACGGTGGTTTTCCAAGCAGGCTGTATCTGTGAAGGAACAGTGACCTTTGTCTACTTTCTATTTCTATTAATTGAAAACAGGCGTCCGTCCCAGCCCGTGCTGCTGATGGGAACCTGTCGTGGGACCGGCCCGGGAGTGTCGGGTTCACCGACGTGACTCTAGCTCAGAGCATGCACGGGACACCCAGGGGACCCCGCGGCTCCTTCAGCGCTCGGGGTCTTGAGAGCAGCTCCGATCCCAGGCCCGACATGAGAGGACCTGCCGGGATCCACGGGACTCACGCCAAAATCACCGAGACCTTCCTCCTCATCAAACTCCCTGATTCTGGAAAACAAACGGTCCTTTAAAGAGAAACCCCAAGGGGCCTCTGGCGCCCCAGTGATTAGGAGGCAAGCCTCGGGTCTGCAGGCTTCCAGAACCCCGGACCTGCCCTCCCACAAATGCCGAGGCTTCAAGATGTGGCCGAAGAAGCACCTTTGGAGAAAGAGGGGGTCCTGGGGGGAAGGCGCTCAAGCAGCACGGGCCGCGGGGCCGCCAGAGGCCCCGACGGGCGTCTGCGGACGGTGCAAAGGGCAGGTTCACGGGCGCTGCTGGGCATTGGCCCTGTCTGGAGACAGTGAGGCCGGCCAGGGCAGGTCCTCCGCGCCCGTGCCTCCCCAGGCCCAGATGCCACCACCTCACTGCCTGGATCCTGTCCTTCACCAACCCCATGGGCTCTGTGCTGAATTCTAGGGCACAGTGACACGGGGGAGGGCCAGACGGCCTGGGGCCCGAGAGCCACTTCTGCATTGGCTTATGTTCTCATGTTTTCCTTTGGCTCCCCATCCAACCATGATTTTGGAAAGGGAAGGGACCCGTAGGCTAGGGGCAATCCAGGAGGGTATCCTGGGGTAGGTGTCATCTGAGAATCCTTCATTCCTTTAGCCACTTAGGGAGAATTTCTAGGCAGCTGGGCTCCTAGGAGGGGCCTTCCAGGATGAACAGGGGAGCTGAAAAACTTGTCTTCATTTTGACTGAAAATGGGAGGGAAAAAAAACAAACAAAAAAAGGGCAATTTTCAGTTCTTCTCCTGGGCATTTAAGGAGCGTGAAACCAGGCTGCTGCTAACAGGTGATGAAAAGCTTTGCTCCAAACTGCCCTGCGTGCAGCCTGCCGGGAACTCGGAGAGCGTGCTGTGGAAGGAGGGCACACTGCTTGGGCTCTGAGGGGCAGGCCGCTGGGTGGACCCCGGGTGCGGGCGGCCTCCAGTGTCGCCTGTTGGAGGTGCAGGTTTTCACGCGAGTCTGCGGGTAAGGGCCGCGGAGGTGCCTGGCTGAGTGTGAGAAGGAGCAAGCCTGGGCGGACAGGGAAATGATGGCTTTCACGGCCGAGGATAAGAGAGCACCTTGCATCCCGCTGACCGTGACTGCGTCTCCCCGAGGGCAGGAAAGCTTGGAAGATGCACTTTCTCCTTGACCAAGGCCTGAGGCACTGCAGAGACAGCCCAGGGCAGTGGGTCTTGGGGTGTCCCTACACAGAGCGCCTGGACGCCCTCCCTTCACGCCTCGCACCAGGGCCCTCCTCCTAGGCCATGAGGAGCCCAGACAGCAGGGTGGAAAACCTCTGTGGACGGTACAAAGTCATCGTGCCAAGTGGGCTCAGGACCCCGGTGGCTGGGACCCTGCTCGCTTCCCCACCCCCGGGGCAGGGCCATCCACTCCCAGGCCCGCAGGGAAAGGCCAGCCTGGCCTTCATTCTGAGCCCTGCAGGCCCCTGAATTTTCTTAATTGCAAATACCCACAGGCACGTGCGCCCCAGGAGACCCTTCCTCTTCAAGCGATTGTGTGTTCAGACCCATGCATACTTCACACGAGGCATCACTCCGGGAGCACGCAGGACTCGGGCCCCTGCTTACACGATCATCTGCAGGAGGGACTTCTCCGTGGGGACAGCGAGACCTCGGCCGCCCCTCCGCACCCCTGCCCAGGAAGCCGAGAGTCCGCATTTGTTCCTTTCCTGCTCTGGCTTTTCTTTCTGGCGTCAGCCCCTGTTCGTTTCCTGAAACAGTAAGTGGATTCGTCTGCCTTCTTTTCTGGGCGGGGTGGGGGGGGATGGTTTCCTGTTTCCTGTCTTTCTCCACGGCTCACGTTCTTCTCCCCACTCTGCTTCTGAGACTTCCCTGCGTTGCTGCATGTGGCCTCCGTTCATTCATCTTTGCGCGGCTGGCTGGTGTTCCTCGTGTGAACACATCGCAATTTCCCAATCGTTTCTCTCGTTAATAGGTACTTGCATCGCTTCCAGTTTCTTGCTCGCATGAGCAGAGCGGCCGGAACCTTCCCGCGTGTGTCTCCTGGTGCACGTGTGACAGCCTGTCTGCGGGGCACGTGCGTCAGTTTCTGCAAACAGGGACCGCTGCGTTCCAAAGAGGTGGGCACTTGCGGTCTTTTTCACGTTTTTTTTCTTTCTTGAAACAAAGGGTACACCCCGAGGAGGCTCTGGCAGGCCTGGCTACGTGTGGACGGGCTAGGGGTTGAAACGTGTCCCCCAGGAGGTCTGTGGAAGTCCTAACCCCAGGACCCGTGAACGTGAGCTTGTTTGGAAACAGGGTCACTGCGGGTGTAATTATGGTGTAAGTTAAGAAAAGGTCATGCTGGTTTCGGGCAGGCCTTCACCCAAAATGCCCGTGTTTGTAGAAGAAGGCAATGTGGACAGAGACAAGGGGGAGAGTGTCCGGTGACAAGAGCAGAGCCTGTAGGGACGCAGGTGTAAGCCAAGGACTGCCAACAACCGTCAGAACCTGGAGAGGCAAAGAAGGACCCCCTTCCCCAGACCCCCTCACGACGGCCCCGAGACGCGGCGATCTTGGTCCCCAGGCCCCAGCACAGGGAGACCGTACATCTTTGCTGCTTCACGGCCCCTGGTGCGTGGTCCTTTGTTACGGCTCCCTCGAGCAACGAAGACGCCAGTACCCGGGCCTTCCCTGGCCGGCCCGCCCGCACGGGCTGTCTTGGTGACCACACAGGCCTTCGGTCGGCTGCCCCGAGAGCAAGGATGGCCAAACCCTTCCACGGGCCCCCGAGGATCTGCATGTCCCCCCAACACAGAAGGGCAGGCTTCCTACGCTCCGCATTGAACGTGAGCGGGAGAGGCTGTGTTCCACACCCCTGCGGCGGAGGCTCGGAGAGAGGAGGCAGGACGGGCAGCTGTTCTGCCCCCGGCCGGGCACTGTGCTCCGGAGGCAGAAGGAAGGAAGGAAAAGCAAGCTGCTTCCCTTCACCGGGCACGGCGCCCGCTCACGGACGTGCCACCGGGAACGCGTCACGGCAGAGGTCTGCAGCCGGGGTGTGGGAGGACGGCTCACCACGGGCTGGGCCTGGAAGGGGAAACTGAGCCCGAGCGTCTCTGCCTACGGCAGCCCCTGCCCACCGCTCCCTGGAGCCTTTGCGGTGAGGCCCAGCCCGTTGGGGGCAGCTGCCCGCCCGGCACTGGCTGGGTCGGCAGGGAGGGCGGTGTCAGCCCTCGGCCTCTCTGGCTCCCTCGCTCTGCCTCCTTGTTGCCTGGCGGTGAGGTGAGGGTGAGCGAAACACTTGGGGGTGCCCCCTCCGGCCCCAGCATGCACCTCGGGGCCGTGGAAGAATAAAGGACAGGGCGGGAGGGCGCCGGGTCCCCGCCTGCTCTGCCCCTGGTGGCCCCAGCCCCCAGCCCTCCAGCTTCTCACTGGGGAAAACGCCGTCTTTGCATCTCAGGGGCTCAGTACTGGCAGACTGGTTCCAACTAACAGACCCCTTGATCGGCTGCTCCTGCTCCAGTCAGGACTTCCCGGGGGTCCCGGGAGGCCACACCCTGCCCACGTTGGTAGGCCGGCGCTCGGTGACCCCACATTTGGGCCAAGCATGGCCAGGGGCTCGGGGACCTGCTCAGGGGAACCTGAGAGGCCTTCTCCAGCCTGGGAGGGGGAATTCTACGGTTAGTGCACCCATGGGAGAGGCCGGGAGGGCCCGGAGCCGGACCCGTCGCAGGACCCACGGGTGAGCACCTCCTAATGGGGCCTCAGCCACGAAAGAGGGCCGGCAGGTGTCACCTGCTTGGAGGAGAACCACGAGGCCCGCGGCTTCCGAATGCGGCCTTCCAGCCCCATTAACACAACCCGAGAGCCACACCGACTGTGTCAGATGAGATCAGCCCACATCGAGACGCTCACACCAGGAGGAATGTTCTTCTCTGCTTGAGGTGGAAGTAAACCCAGCCGGGAAATCCAGTGGGTGACCCGTGGAAAGGCCCGGAAAGGCCTGGAGGCCAGCTCTCAGGCCTTCCAGTGGAAACGGACAAGTACCCAATCGGGAGAGCCGGGCCAGCACTGGTGGGCTCCACACATGTTCCCTTCATCTCTCAGACACTCCGCCCGTGTGCAGCACAGCCTCCAATGCCCTCGTTGTACATTTGGGTCATTTCTGTGCTCTCCTACTTTTATTTATTATTATTATTTTTTAGAGGTGGAGGGGCAGAGGGAGAGGGAGAGAGAATCGCAAGCAGACTCCATGCTCTGCGTGGACTGAGCCCTGTGGGCTGCTCTATCTCACGACCCTGAGATCATGACCTGAGCCGAAATAGAGAGTCTGAAGCTTAACCGACTGAGCCTCCCAGGTGCCCCTTGTGGCTCTTTTAAAATTCTCCCCTTTAATGCCCTCGGCCTCCGCTGGCAGGGCTAAACACTGGGTACAACCCAAACAAGGGCTTGTCCCAAAACAGCAGCAGTCAGGACCAGCCCTGGGCCAGCGTGTTTGGCCGGCCTCTCTCTCTCGGCTATCAGCACGGGGCACGGCCTGGTTACTCTCGCAGGAACACTACTCTCCCTGAGGATGCGGGGACTCATTCATACTCAAGTGTGAGTGACTGAGCGGCAGATGGGACAGCCTGCAGGCCTTGCCAGGGTCTTGCTGACCAGGATGGGCTATCCATCCATCTGCTCTCACATCACAGTGGTCACCTGGCTTGTCCACTTGTAAAGCCACCCTGGCTGCTGCTTGACCTCCGGGCTCCTTCAAGTCTCAGGGGTGACGGAACACCGTGGTGAAAATGGACATGGCTGGGGGCAGCAGGAACCCCCTGTTCAGGGACCAGCGGGGTGTGGGCTCCAGGAGCCTGTGGCTCCACCTCCGTCATCACTGTGCTACGTGGCAGGGGAAGGACGCTGAAACCCTCTGGACCACAAGGGGCTTTTGTGCTAATACCGTGACTCAGCATCGCCGGGGTCCGTGGGCGCCAACGCACCCCACCGTGAAGTTCCCCCGTGTGGTCCAAACATGTGCGGCCTCACTGCCTTGTGCTCTGGTTTCCGGGTGGGAACGCACCACAGCTGTGGCACTTATGAGCCACGGGGTCACAGGGGCACCCAGTCTGCAGGCGTCTTGCCGTGCCTCAGTTTCCCCAAATGTACCATGGGAGTGTTTGTGGGGTTTTGGGGTGAGAGGCAAGCTAAGCTCTTCACATGGAGCTCCTCACAGGTCCGATCCTACCGGTTAGGGTCCTTATAAGAAGTGCCACCGGAGCCCGCGATCTGTGTCCACCCTGTGGGGACACAGTGAGGAAGACGGCAGCGTCTGCAGGAGGAAGACCCTTGCCGGGCGCCGAATCCGCCAGCACCCGGGCCCGGGCCTCCAGCCTGCGGCTCCACGAGGATGAATGTCCGTGCGAACCTCTGCGTGTGGCGTTCGGGGAGGACAGCTGGGCTGACCGAGACATTGCTGGGTGCCGGCATGACAGCCACCAGGCCTCAGCGTCCCACCATCACTGGGCATCGAAGCAGCTCCTGCCCCGAAGGCTATGGGGGGTCAGACGGCTGATTTCCCCTCCGGTGCTCCTTGCGTTTACAGAGGTGGGAGGGGAGCTCGCCCCCAGTCTGACTGCGACCTCCCAGGACGGCCCCCTTTCTGGTGAGACGTCTCTCCGCGCCACCGCCCTCTGTCCCAAGCCCCGCTTCACGAATGAGGAAACGGAGGCAGGAGCTTGCCCAAGGTGGCAGCAGGAATGAGGAGGAGTGGGATTTGCCCCCGGGTCCGCTGGTTCCAGATTCCCCCCCACTGCAAGCTGGGCCATCTTGGGGCTTGAGGTCCCGGAACGACCGGGGCCACGATCGGCAGAGAGGGAGAAGAGTCTGCTAGAGCCCGCGGGGGATGGGGTTTGAGAGGTGTGAGGGGCATGCGCGGGGACGTGAACCTGTCCCGGCGGCACCTGGAAAATACCGAGAAACACCTGCTTTATGGAGGAAGCGCAGAGCAGAGGTGATGCCAGGCATCACTGCTGGAGGCACATCTGTCCCCCGCTGAGCCCTTCTGCCCGGCGGGTCCCCTGGGGAGGGGAGACAGATTTGAGGGGTGGGAGGCCATGCCCGAGGCCACCTGCTGCCCCTCCCTCGACACCAGACCACAGTGACCCCCGAGCTCAGAGTTCTCTGGGCCGCGACAAACGTCCTGGTTCTGTCCACATGTGCTGGGAGCTTCCAGAGCTGAGCCTCGGGCCTGGGGCCACCCTGCCGGGCCGCCCCGAGGTGTGTGCGGGTGAAGGTGCGTCGCTGGGGCAGGGGGAGCCCGACAAGCAGGGCTGGGCCCCTTGGCACCATCCAGACCCAGCGCCATGTCTGACAGGCACCCCCACCTGGAGGGCACAAGGCACGCTCTCTCCACCTCCCACTGCCGACCCCAGCTCCCCCGGCCCGGTGTCCCTCCTGGGCTGTGTGGGCTGAAAACCAGCAATGCCCCTTCTGTGGGTTCTGTACTCAGAACGGACCCCCAGTCGGACGTCTCTCCATCCCGATGTGGGGTGTGCAAACGGCCTCCCGGCAGGCCTCCTGTCCCCGCCGCCAGAGGGTCCTGGCAGTGCCATAAGGACATCCCCCCGGTCCTGTCCAGAGTCGGGGGCCGCAAGCAACAGAACCCTACACTCTGCCAGCTCAGAAGGCCGGAAGTCAGGGACTAAAGCCGCTGGAGGTCATGAGGGAGCCTCCGTCCCCTACCTGTCCCCCAGCTGGTGGCCATGTCACCCCCTGTGTGCAGCCCTCTTTGTACACGGACCCCAGTCCCTGGATTTAGGGCACACCCTCCTCCAGGACGATGTCATCCCAAGATCCTTAACTGGACATCTGCAAAGACCCTACTTCCAAACAAGGTTCCTGGTGGACATGAGTTTTGGGGGACGCTCTCGAACCGGCCACACCCTCCGATCCACGCTCCCCTGGGAACCAGCACCAAGACCTGTCTCACCGTCTTACCCCCGTCTTACCGCCGATGCGCGGCCTCCTCACCCCGGAAGGGAACCCGACTTCCTCCACACAGCAGCCCGGCCTGCGGGGTCCGGGCCTGCCTCTCCCTCCCCAGCCCCGTCCCTACACCTGGCCCTTCCGCCCCTCTGGCCACTCGTCTCCGCGCTGGGCCCCGCCGCAGCGGCTGCTGGCTGGAAGCTGGAAGGGCCGCAGCTCCCGGTTCCTGGCGCCCTCCCAGGCCTCCCCTCCCCACGGGCCTCTGCCTCTCCCCCTGGCCGTCTGAGACCCTGCTTCCACTGCCTGCCGCCCAGAGGCCCCGCCGTGGCCCAGGCGTGGGTGTTCAGGATGGGCTCTCGGAGCCATGGTGGCTGGGCTGCTGGGAAGGAAGGAAAAGCACCTGGAATTTTCAGTATCTCTGTCCCCGAAGTGGAAGGTGACCTCCCTGAATGGAGTGTCCAGGATGGACGACCCGGCCACTGGCGGCTACTGAAAGTTAGATGACCCACGATTAAATAAAATGAAAAATTCAGGAGCCAGGTCACACTGGCCACATTTTAAGTGGTCAGTAGCTCCATATGGCCAGTGGTGCCAGATGGGGCAAATGGGACATTTCCAGAAAGTTCTACTGGACAACGTTGCTCCAGCCAACAAACCAGAGGGAATCAGTGGTTGTCCGTGTGGCCGGGGGCCCTGGGCCTCCCCTCCAGCTGCCCCCCTCCCCCTGCCCCTGAGCATGTGGGAACCAGGCTGGACGTGGGGGAGAGAGCCCTGGGCTGTGCCAGGGCTGTCCCCTGCCTCGGTCCTAAGGGGGTGTGCAGCAGAACCTGCCACCAAGACAGAGAGAGACATCCCTGGCAGTGGGGACCCCCGGGGCCTCTGCCCCCACTCGGGGAGGGGCAGTTTCGAGCGTGGCCACCTCAGAGCAGGAGGCCCAGTGTGCCTTCGGTGGGAGGCAGACAGGACGGCCAGCCCCATTTGCCCAGAGCCTCCTGGGACCATCCCTCCCCAGGGTCAGCAGGTGCCAGGGCCAGGGCCCTTCCAGGCCTCGGGAGGCGTGAGGCTGGGGGTGTTTGCAGGGGGATGGGTGGTGGCGGAGGCGGGCACTCCGCTCCTTTCCGCATCCTCAGGGAGGTAGGCGCACGTCCTATTGGCCTCCCAGTGGGACAGAGGGGGACGGAGGCCCGTGCCGGCCAGCCCTGGCCGCAGCCCGAGAACACATCCCCACAGAGGGCGACAATGGTCCCTCCCAGCTTTGCAGGGACTCATTCCCTGCTCTGCCCGCTCTGCCATCCATTCCCGTCTTTCCAATAAACACTCCTACGGCTGGCAAGGAAAACAGAACGAGCCATCTTTCCCCTAACGCGGTGGGCCTCTACCGGGCATGGTCCCCCAGCCCCCGCCCCAGGGGACATTTGGCACTTTCTGGGGACCTGTGGGGCCGGCAGGACTGGGAAGGGCTCCTGGCCATGGGTGGGTGGTGGCCCCACATCGTGGGAGATGCTGCGTCGACCGTACTGCTCTCTAGCAGCTGGCCTCCACGTCTCCCGTTTCCCCCACAGAGGGAAGCTGCAAGGGACGGTCCCCCGTATTCCGCCCCGTCCACTGGCTACCCTGGTGAGCCGCCCTGCCTGCCCAGCAGCTCAATGAGGCCAAACCCCCCACAATTCAGTCACCGGCAAATGCTGGGCTCTCCCGTCCAGCTCTTTCCCACCTGCCTCCCCGACCACCAGCACCGCTGCATCGTCCTTCCATTCGGTGACTCTCCACCCACAGCTAGTGTGACATCCCAGGAAGTGGGGTCCCAGGCCACCCCTTCACCTGGGCCACCGCCTCGCCCCAGCACAACACGCTGGCTTCCTGGAGTTCCCCCGGCTCCCAGAACGGGCCTGGTGCCTCCGTCCCTCGGGGCCTTTGCACTGGCTGTTCCTCGTGCCTGGACACCTTTGCTGGGCTGGAGGGGCTGCCCCTCTCCGGCTGCAGAGCCTCCCTCCTGGAGAGAACCCTCCTGCCCTCCCCCCCACCCCGGCCTGGCACCCACACCCAGTGGGTCAGTTCTGGAAAACCTCACGACCCAGGGTGTCCTCTCTATTTTGGCCTTGTGACCCGCAGGTCGCTGCCTCCCGAGGGGGAGACAGAATCCGTCCTCGTGGGAGTTCAGCCACTCACAGCTGCACCAGCACCTCACTCCTGGCACCTGCTGCATGTCTGAGCGCCCCCCAAGTGCCCTCAGTTTCGATGATCCTCGAGAAGGGCTCACAGGACCCTCTGAACGCAGACACTGGTGGTTGCGTTATTCCAGGGGAAGGACCCAGGTTCCGATCACCGAGGGCACTGGCAGGTGCAGGCGGGCCCACACGGGCTGCCCCCGTGGTCTCTCTGGCATCGAGATGAGTTACCCCGGCATCGGCGTGTAACGATACACAAGAGAACCCGCAGCTGGGGAAGCCCCGAGCCTCGAGTTCGTGGTTTTTCCTGGGGCCCCATCAACCTGGCCTCGTGGCTGGCCTCTAGTTTCCAGCAAACCACCCACCCCCGGAGGCTTTGGGCGACTGCATCCAAGGCAAACAGAGACACGGCCATCAGGCGGGACCTTCCGGGGCCCACAGATCCCCTCCCAGGAACCGAAGACAAAGCACGGGCCTCTCCAGGGGTCAGGTTTGCTCCTCCCTGCGTGGGCCTGCTCCGCGCTACAGACGAGCAAATGGAGGCCTTCCCGTCGGGGGACCTGCTGGGGGACCTGGGCTGGGGTGGGCTCAGCCCCTCTGCTCCTTTACCTGAGCCCCCACCTTCCAGAGGTCAGTCCTGCCCGTGCTGGGAGAAGCTCAGCCCTGCTGCTGCTTGCCAACAGATCCAGGAGGCGGAATAAAAGAGCTCTGTATGAGAAGGTAGAAGTAGGGCATGGCATGCTGTGT
This sequence comes from Ailurus styani, assembly GCA_002007465.1. NCBI lineage: Eukaryota > Metazoa > Chordata > Mammalia > Carnivora > Ailuridae > Ailurus > Ailurus styani. The sequence goes on from LNAC01000014.1 coordinate 8,054,173, forward strand.
ATAAACGCACGGGGTGGGGGGTGAGGCACGCAGGAAGAGCCATCCGTACCCGGTCTCCCCCATGGACTCCACTGGGGCAGCGGAGGGCCCGGGTCTTCGTGGACCCCTGCCTGCTCGCAGAGCGGAGAACTTCTGGCCTCGGGCCTCCCCTCCCTCCGGCTCCCCGACAGCCTCCGTCCCAGCCTCCCATCCGGGAGAGCTTGGTACAGCGCACCCACGGTTGCCAGGAGACAGCTGCCGAGAGTCACAACTCAGCCGGCAACAGACAACACCCCCAGCAACAGTCTGCCGGGCCCGTTCAGAGAGACAGGTTCTGCTCCACTCGGCGCCTCGGCCCCTTTGCAAACGTCCAGCGTTTTCTTTTCTGCGGTTTCCAGAGAGCACTAAGCACGCCCTCTGTTTAGCGGCGGTTGTGAAGCAAACCCATCGGCCCCTCTATCTGCACGGGATGTGGCACAAAGCCTGGGACTGAGAGGCCGGGAGAGCCCCGGGCTGAACACCCCGCTTCCCATCATGGGCGAGCTGAGTGCTCCCGGCCGAATCAGGGCCTCGTCTCACGTGGTCAAACCCCACAACCTCCAGGCAGCCGGCTGCACCCCATCAAGCCCAACGCTCCCAAGATTCACGGACACGCAGAAGAGGCCGGCGGCCCCTGCCTCAGAGCAGAGACCACACCCAGACCACGTCGTGGCTCGCCACGGGCCCTGAGCGGCAGCCGACAGAGGGAGCGAGATGCCGGTCCCCAGCACATCGGCCCCCACACACCGCGCGCCCTGGGGCCCCCACGCAGGGGCCCGGGGAGGAGCTTTGCCCTGATGCCACTCCTCACCAGCCCTCCTTCTGCTCGGCACTTCTGGTGCCCAGAGCTCTTGCTTTGGGGTTCTGCAGTAAATATTAGGGCTGTTCAGCTGCACCTGTCTGGATGCAGCAGGGTCGCTCTGCCCAGCCTCCCAAGGCTGGGTGTGGCCCGTGACAGGGGAGCAGAGGCGACGTGTGGCACTCCAGGCGGAGCTAAGGGCACTACACGTGCCTGCCAGCGGTCAGGGGAGGGGCCCTCCACCCGGGTTTGTGAGCGAGCATGACTTGAGACAGAGCACAGCAGAGCCATGGGGTGGTGACAGCAAGCTGGGACTTCACCGCCATGACCTGCAGACTGCATGTCCCTGCACCTGACCCGGGCTGCTGACCGCCAGAGGCCAGGCGGTGGCACGCTCCAAGGTGCCCCTTCAAGTGCAAGGGGGAGACCTCTTGAAGCTAAAGGTCTCATCAGGCAAGGCCGCGTTTGTGGGGTGAGCTCCGCAGGCTGAGCTGGAGGAGTGGAGCTCGGGGCCCGAGGCAGACGGGGTTACTGGGTGTCCCTGGGAGGCAGGGGCTGCGTGCAGGGAACCCAGGCTCCGGGGCGGGGAGCTGGCGTCAGGGGTGCTTGTGCTGTGATGCAAGGAGGAAGGAGGGATGGGGCAGCAAACGCACACACGCCCTCCTTCTCTTTCCTAGCCAGGCCCACCCCTGCCGTACTTGTCTGGGCGCCAGTTTCCCTGTCCGCCAAGCAGGCCCGGCCATTCCTGCTCCGGGCGCCACGGCCACAGCACGAGGACAGGCCTTCGTGACACCGAGCACTGCTGTGCTCTCTCCTCCAGTCCCTGGAGTGGCCGCAGAGGTGGGCATCCAGCTCCGGCACGGAGCTCAGGAGAATGCCCGGGGCTCAGTCCGCGCCCAGCCTTATGCCGCCGGCCCTGCGCCCGTTTCCCGAGCTGCAGGCCGCTGACACCTGCCTTCCCGCTGGCTGGGCGCGCAGCCCCCGGGGTGGGAGAGGCTGCAGCCCGTATTTGGTTCCTGCACCCCAGCAGGGCTCTCGGGGGAGCCACTCGCCTGGCAGAGCGAGCAGGTGTGGAAGGCGCCCTCGAGGCTCGGGCTGGGGAGACAGTGTCCGCTCGGGGGCTCCGGGCCTGGCGTAACGAGGCAGCGTGTCCTGCACAATCAGAGACAGGCAGTTCTTGAGAGAGGCTGCACCACCGTTGTGGTGAAGCGGTAGAGAAATTAATTTTAATCCTGCCGCTGATTCCAGCCTGGGCGGGAAGTGCTGGTGCTCGGAGAGGGCTGGAGGCCGGCAGGTGCCCACGTGCCCCGCGCAGCCGGGACCAGGCAGAGAGACGCGGCCCACGGGCCTGCCTGGGGGATGCAGAGCCTTCCCGGGGACACTCCCGCATCCACATTCCAAACTCATCTCGACCCCCTGGCACAGCCAGAGGCCCCGGCCCTGCGCCCCGCCCCGGAGGTCTTGGACTGCTTCCCACAAGCCATTTTCCCTCCCCGGTCCCCTCGTCCTCCGCCACCCCAGGCTGCTGCCCACACCCGCAGGCGGGCCCGGAGAGGGGCAGCGGCCACACAGAAACCCTCTCTTGCAAGTGTCCTGGACGCTCTGCTCTGTCATCTCACGCTGAACGTGGGAACAGGCTGCAGCATCGGGCAACCACCTGACCAGTAAGCCCTGCCCTGTCTCCGTGTCTCAGTTTCCCCAGACGTGTGATGAGGGGCCTGGTGGTCAGCTCCATGGCAGACCCAGTCTGCCAACACCCACTCTGCTCTCCTGTTCCTTCCTCTGGGGGCTCAGCCCCGCTGCGAGGTTGTTCGCGGCTCACCAGAGAGGAGAGAAGCTCAGCGGGGGTCCCTGGAAATTATCTACAAGGGGCCCAGCCTGCACCCCCTCTGGTTCCTGGCCCTTCCCTTTCTTGCTGCCTGGCACTCCCATGACCTGTTGGGGTGGAACGGGCCTCTTGAAACCCCGAGGTGACCCCACCCCGACAGCTAGAAAGCCTGGTTCTTGACGGCTTCACGGGGCCATGGTATCGCCCCTGATTTCTGGGTCCACAAAATCACATGACCCCTTCTAGATGAAGCCTCTGAGTTTGCTCCCAGTGCAGACTCTGAATGGGGACAACTGTGTCCCTGGGACATGTGCACACCTGCCATCATCGCATCCCACCATCTCACCGGCGGCCCGGCTGACTGCCGTGTCCGTGTCATAGGCAGCCTCAGCGACGGCGAACAAAGCACCCTGATTTGGGGAGGGGGCTTCCCGTGAGGGCAGAAGGCGACAGCTCTATGTGGAAGGAGCCAGACCCCAAAGATCACAGATTATATGATTCCGTTCCCACGAAACGGGCACAAAGGCAAGTCCGCAGAGAAGGGAAGCAGATTCAGGAACGTGCAGGACCGCGGGGCAGGGGCTGGAGGGAGTGCTAATGGGTAAAGACTTGCGTTTTGGAGTCACGGTTGCACGGCACTGTCAGATGTTTTAAGAATAGGGCCCCCTGGTCTCCCCACTGGGGGCGGGAAGGACACGGGGGCCCTGGCTCTGTTGTCCCCATCCTCAGGACCAATGAAGCGCTGGCCCCAGCCTGGTGCCATAGACAGTAAGGGGACTGTGGCCACCTCTCCAGAGAATGGGGTGATTGGGGGTGTGGGGGAGGAAGGAGCTCTGAGACGAGGGAGCCTAGGAAGGGAGCCCTAGGGAAGAGGCAGTCTTTAGTAAAGTCAAGAAAAACTTCACCATTTCCTCAGTGAAAAAAGGGGAAGTTGCATGTTATTTCAAGCAAAGTGGGTGTAGGTGGTTGAACCGTGTCCCCCTAAAACTCAGGTCCACCCTGAACTTCAGAATGTCACCTTATTTGGAAACGGGGTCTTTGCAGAGGCAATCAATGAAGATGAGGTCACAGTGAGGGGGAGTGGGTCCTGCCCCAGTCACTGGTGCCCCGTAAGAAGTGGAGACACGGGGAGAAGGATGTGTGACCACGGAGGCAGAGAGGTGGGGCGCAGACACAGCCCAGGACACCCGGGGACCCAGCAGCTGCAGAAGCAGGAAGGACCCACCCGTAGTGCTGCTGGAGGGAGCACGGCCGTGCCCACACCTGGATCTGGGGCTTCCAGCCTCCAGACTGTGAGTGCACAAGCCTCTGTCCTTGGAGCCCCCCCCCGCCCCCCCAGCATGGAGCTTTGAAACAGCAGTCCTGCAGGCTAACACCAGGGGATGCCCTTGATGGGGCACCTCGATGCTCCCCCAGGACCGGCTGCGCCTGGCGGGCTGGATGAGGTGGGTGTGGCTGCGGAGGGAGACAGGGAGGCCTCCACTCCCCAATGATACCCCCCCTCCCCCGACCCTGGTGGGCGTGGGAGGAGCAGCTGAGGACACCTGGGGCTGGATTTAGGAGCAGCACTGCGCATAGGAACCAACCTTAGGCGCCCCAGGCAGCCACCAAGAGGAGCAGGCGGGTCCTTCCGTGGGGCCTTTGAAAAGACAGGAGTTGACTTTTCTAGACTAAATTAAGGTGCAGTTGCTCACAAGAGAAGATGACAGTCTAGAGCTTCCTCGGACTCTTAGATTTTTGCTCAAGCGGCACCTGATTCAGGTGAAATCCGAGAGGGGCCTACTGGCGCTGGGCCGCGGAAGGTTCCCAGGCCCACGTGTGCGCACACTTCTCCCTACAAACAAGTCCTGATCCCGGTCCATTTTTCTCGCCGCTGACGTCTCCATCATGGCGAGGCCAACCCAAGGCCTCGGCTCCTGACCCACCTCAGCAAGGTCGCTGGATGGACCTGGACTCACGAGCCCCGAGAGCCAGGCGCGCACTGAAGCTCTGCGCAAGGATGGCGGCACCGGGGCCAGCACCCCTGCAGTGGGCGTGTCCTGACCCAGGTGGGCGGGCTCCCCTGCTGTGGGCGTTTCCTGGGGGGGGGCCCTGACGCTTCCCACAGTGGGCGTGTCCCGACGGGTGTCCCCGCCCTGCAGTGGGCGTGTCCTGACTAGGGGCGGGGCGCTTCCCATAGTGGGCGTGTCCTGGGGGCATGCTTCCTGCAAGTGGGCATATCCTGACCTGGGGTGCGGGGTGCTCCCTGAAATGGGCGTGCCCCGGGGGGCGGGGTGGGGCGCTTCCTGCGTGGGCAGAGGGGGCAGGCGGGGGCAGTGTCCTCCGCCCTGACGGTCGGGGCTGGGACGTCCACCCTGAATGCCAGGCCTTGCAGGCCTGCGTCTCCGGGGGGGGGGGCGCATCTGCGGTATAACTGATCACCCTCAGCTCGCTCTGTCCCCCCATCGCCCGCGGCCCCGCTTGGCAAACACAGCTCAGAAAAGGAGAACATTTCCCAAAGGGTTCTCAGAACCACATGGGGAGACGAACTAATTAGATTTCCCCTTATTTCTGAAAATAAATTTATGACTTTCAAGGTTTAATGTTTTCAGAGTATAACGGCCTTGCTTACTCTTTCCGGAGAAGCATTACATTTAGATGCTGGGCGTCGTAATGCAATTTGTCCTTGCAACCGAGCAAGCGGCCGCACCTGATCCCAGCGGGGCCCCCCGCCCAGCGTCCTGGGTCCCAACAGACACAGGTGTGCGGAGGTAGGTGGACAGCGCCTTCCCACCAGGCTGGCGTTCTCGGTCCTTTCTTGACTCGATAAAAATCAAAATTTTTACTATTTTATAGAATCTCTTTTTACAACAAAATACTCCCCCACCCCCATTTACAGCTGACGCTGCCTGGAGACCCTTGTTTCCCGAGGTGTGGTGAATGCCCGCCAAGTGTCTACGGTCATTTCAGTGCACGGCAGGTGCTCAATAAATAGAGTAAGTGTGATGATCATTCTACAAAAAGGGGGGAAAAAAAGAAAGTGAAAGGCATCTATTCAAAGTCCCCCCCAACCCCCGCCAGCCAAGCTTACAGATAAAACTCACAGGTGTCTGCACTTGGCCCTAACTCTTTGTTTTTCTAGGTCATGGTGCCCTACATTCTCAGAAAGTAGACCCCAATTACAAAAGATATTCTTCTCTAGTCTGACCACAACCCACATCCCAGACAGAACCCCTTGAGAAACCTGCCACCTCCTGCTCTACCTGGCCCAGTGGGCCCCCTCCCCACACCCTCCATGGGCTCCGCTGCAACCCTCGGCCACCCTAATAGAAGGGAGGGAAGGAAGGAGGAAGGAAAGAGGGCAAGAGCATATAGCAGGGCTTCAGAAAAAAAATGATTCATTTTTAAATTTCTTGAAATAAGGTACTGTTGATTTGGAAGGCAGCCAGAAGTGGCCAAGAGGACCAAAGAGCGGACAGAGGCAAAGGACACCGTTGAGCCACATGGGTCCCAGGAGGGAGTCACTGGTGCGTGCGGAGGACAGAGGCCCTGCAGTCCCCAGGTCCTGGCACCTGCACCGGGAAACAATCTGGACATCAAAGAGAATAATGTCTACAGCTGATTTAGACACAATGAATATCTAAACTCCCCTGAGTCTGCTGTGATGTCGAGAGAGACACACAAATGGAGAGATGGAAACAGAGGAAGATACACCAGCCCCCCTACCCCCCGAAGAGCCGTACCAAACCAACCCCCTGGACATGAATGGAGCTCTTGGAGCACCAGTTCCTTGCAGATTAATTTGATAATGAAGAGGAAAGAATTTAGCATTTATTTTGCCTTCTTGTACAAATAGTGTTTCAGCCAAATAATTGTATTTGATAAGGGAACGTTCTTCACCATTGCAGAACCCTGCTAATAGCCATGGAGGGAGGGTCAGGATGAGGAGAGCATGGTTTGCCAGCCCTGCTGAACTCATCGGTGCCTGGAAAGCCCACCCCGGAGAGCACCCCCCCTCAGGTGGAAGGCTGGAGGGCTTCCTGGTGGAGGAGCTAGCCACTGCTGCCCGATCTCTGGGCCCCCAATGGAGTGAGGGATGGAGAACCTGGTCCCCCTGCCCCCGTGCTGCTGGACCCAGCATAATGAAGGTGCTAGGCTCACTTCTTCTTTCAGAAGTAGGAGGGCCTGAGCAACAGCTGAGTGACACGTGAGGAGGCAGAGACCCATCCAGGGTGTGGGCAGCCTCGTCCAGTTCCCTAACATGCCAATGGCAGGAGACAGAGGGGAGATGGAAGAGACCGAAGGAGAGCAGGAGGGACAGGGCTAGCAAGAGCTATGCTGGGTCCTGAGTCAGAGTCACCGCTGTGGCATGACATTTCTGAGAGACCTTGCTGGATGCTTAGGGGGGACAGTGTCCCACCGTGGGACAGTGGCATGGGGTCTCATGAGAAAGAGGGAAGTGATGTGACATGTGGGATTTGCTGAGAAAAAAGAGAAAAGCAGTAGCTAGATGGTCATGGTTTCTTGGCTATGACACCAAAGGCACAGGCAACAAAAAAAAAAACGTAGATAAATCGGATTTCATCAAAATGAAAAATCAAAGGACAAGATTACATCCAAAGACAAGGCCAACAGAGTTAAAGGAACCCAGAGAACAGGAGAAAATACTTGCAAATTATGTATCTGAGAAGGGATTAATATCCAGCGTACATAAAGAGCGCCTACGACTCAACAAAAATAGACAATTAACTGAAAAGCAGGCAGAGGGCTTGTCTGCAAAGCTGACACACAAACATCCAATAAGTACATGGAAAGCTGCCCAGCATCGCTAGTCATTGTGCCAATCAGCACCCTCATGAGACACCGCCTCACACCTATTAGGAGGGCTACTCTCAGAATAATAATGCGGCAAGTGTTGGCAAGGACGTGGAAAAATTGGAACCTTGTGCACCGCTGGCGGGGATGTAAATGGTACAGCTGCTGCAGAAATCAGAATGGCAGCTCCTCAAAAAATTAAACAGAATTACCATTTGATCCGGCAGTCCTGCTTCTGGGTCTGTCTCCAAAAGAACTGAAAGCAGGGACTCCGATAGCTGCACACCCACATTCACAGCAGCCTTGCTCGCCAAGGCCAACGGGAGGAAAGCCCAGGCGTCCACGGATAATAACCAAATCCAAGTGTCAATGGATAAAAAAAAAAAAAATGTGGTGCGTCCCCACAACGAGATTATTCAGCCTCCCAGAGGAGGGAAATCACGACACCTGCTGCAACAGGGGTGAGCTCTGAGGACATGATGCTCATAAAACAAGCCAGGCGTATAAGGACACAGGCCGCAAGAGCCCAGGGACACGAGGGACTTGGCCTGGTTGGACCCACAGAGACAGAGAGCAGACAGTGGGCGCAGGGGCTGGGCAGTCAGTGTCTTGTGGGAACAAAGTTTCCGTTTGGGACGATGGAAAGTTCTGGAGACGGACGACAGGGACAGCTGCACAACAGTGTGAATGTGCATCGTGCCCTGAGCCATGTGCCTAAAAATGGTTAAGATGGTGAATTTTGTTATATGTATCTTACCCCAATTTAAAAAATAAGTAAAAAGATGTAAGGCGATCACGGAACGAGCACAGGCAGTGACTTCCTGAGGGCCAGCTCTCCGTGTGGGTCTTCCTAAACCCTTAAAGTTGGCCCAGCCTTGCTCAAAACCCCCCACGGCCGGCCCCCATCGCCCTGGGCCTTCCTGCAGTTTCAAAGGCCCGGTAGGACCTGGGCCCCACCCGGGCCCCTAGGCTCCTCTGCCCGCCCCCCCCCCCCCCGCCCCGGGTGTTCCAGAACATGGAACCCTTTCCTGGTCTGGGCAGGGCCTCGCGCTCACCCACTCTGCTGGCCCACCCTTCCCCAAGCCCTCCCTGCATGCAGGTTTCAGCCCAGATCTCACCCCTCTGGGGCCCTCTCCTGACCCCTGGGGATAAAGGCTCTGTCCCTGCTGTCACTCTCGTAGCATTCTGGCACACGTGTGTGAAAGTGTCCTGGGACAGCCCTAACAAATGACCACAGATGGGCCAGCGGAAAACAAGCCATTTCTTCTCAGTTCTGGAGACCAGAAGTCAGAGATCAAGGCGTCAGCAGGTACACACCCCAGAAGGCTCGAGGGGTGGGCCCTTCTGCCTCTTCCAGCCTCTGGTAGCTGCCAGCGTCCCTCCACACTTTGCCCCTGACTTCCACGCCTCTCCACCTGGTCTGTGTGTGTCAAGCCTCCCCCCTGCCCAGTGTCTGATGAGGACGTGTGTGAAGGCATGTAGGATCTCCCTGCAGAGTGCAGGGTCATCCCCATGTCACGATCCTTGACTTAATCATGTCTGCAAAGACCCTTTTTCTACATAAGGTGACAGACAGAGGTCCCAGGGATTAGGATCTTTGGACGGCTGTCCCTGTACCTCCTAGAGTCTGTGCACTCGTGCATGCATACGTGTGTGTGTGTGCACATGTGTGTGTGCACCTGTTTCCCTCCGCACCGTCCCTTCAGTGCCCCGCCCCGGTTCTCTGCCGGCTGGCTTACAGCACACCAGCTCCAGGGGTAACCCATTCCCACCCAAGCCCCTCCCGGGCTCAGAATTTGATACTCAGTCTAGGTCTTCCAAATGAACACACTTCACTTGAACCAGGCAGTAAGAATCCTGGGCTAGCCGGGAGCCTGTGGGGGGCAGACCACCTCCGCCAGCCCGTCAAGCCTCCCTCCAGGCCAGCAGACCCTGCACAGAGGGCAGGGATCCTGGGGTCAGGACAGAGAGAAAACCAGGGCTCCGGCCCCCTAGCGAGGGGAATCTGCAACCCCAGGATGCTGGGAGCCCTGTAACCCCAGATCCTCCCACCCCCATACCCCCAAACTCTAGGCAGCCCAGGGAAATCCCAAGGAGCGGCTGCCTTGGCACCCAGGACCGCCTGGCGTGTGTGACAGGCCCAGCCCTGGGCGGGGTCCGAGAGCCACCAGTCTGCTGTAGCTGCGCGGGCCGGCCTGCAGAGTCTGGGGTCTCGGGGGTTCACCCAGGAGGCCTGGGCGGGCAGATCCATTTGCAGCAGTGCTCCCCGGCCCGCGAGAGGGACCTGGAAGGCCGTCCCCAGGGGGCTGTGAGGCACGCAGCAACTGGGGCTAATTTTCTCCCATACAGAGGTTGATCCGTCGTTTGCTAAGTGCACTGCTGAGCTGGGCTGTGTGTCGAGGCCCAGGGGAGTGGACGGCGTGGGGCGGGCTAGCCGGCTGCTGCGGGTGGGAAGAACGTGCTGCTGGGAAGGGAAGCAAGTGCAGGCCGAGGGCGGAGCGGAAGCCGCCTGGTCCCCGAGGACCTGCCAAAGCCGGGGAGCTGTCCTGGATGGGCCACTCACGTGGTCTTGCGTCCTGCCCCCGCACACGGCCTGACCCCACTTAGAGATGAGGACACGGCGGCGGGAGGTCCCCTGCGGGCCCTCCCCTCCCCCGCCCGCCTCCGTGCTACTCAAGTACAGAAGGGGTCTCGGGCGGCTCTGAACAAAGGACCACGTGCTGGGCTGGCAGAGGCTCCACGGGACCACAGGTGGCCGAGGCGGCCCGTTTTGTTAAGTCTGCTTAGAGTTTCTTGTACAATGATAATAATAACAGTAAAATTGGAATAATCACCAACATTCGCAACGGGAATGTTTCCTAGAAAAATTTTGATTTCTGGCTATTCGCTACAGGTGTGTGTCCCCCCCAAGTGAGGTACTGGGGGGGCCCGTGGGATGTGATCGGTCACAAGAGGGCAGCCTTGTTAGGACCCTTCGGCCACGTGTGGACTGCACAGAGGGCCTGAGCCCTGACTCCGGGGTGCGGCTGGGCCCCTGTGGGCCCGGGGTGGGGGACAGAGGGGTGCCCCCAGGTCACGTGCACATGCACTCTTCAGACAACCTCTCAGCTCCGCCTCACCCCTCCAACCCCCCAGAGCTGCCCCTTCGGCTGGAGGTCAGGGAAGAAGCCAGGGGGCACCAGGCAGGAGACACCCCTGTCCTCCTTCCGCACAGCACCCCCAAGCCTGGAGCCCGTAATCCGTGTGAGCTACGCCAGCCCCGAGCCACAGCATCGTCCTCTCTAACACAGGGATAAGAATGCTTGGTGGATCGTACAAGGGACCAGTGTCATTACCGTGGCCTCCTGGGGCACAGAGGGACGGGTAGAACCTCTTTGCTCCCTTACACAACCTCAGCCTGCTAAAATCACACACTGGCTGCCGCCAGGCCTCTCTCCCTAATGAAATGTAACCACAGACAAGGTACGGAAGTCACGGTGTGTTTTTTACGGTTTTTTTTCTCCCAGAAATCTCTACCATTGTCCACCGGCATGAGGACAAGACCTTTCTAGGTTGGCGGCAGGGACTGGCCGTTTGCTCTCCTTCCGGATGCCTGGTGAGCCAGCAGCCTGGGCACCCCCTGCCCCGGGGGAGGAGCGGCTCTCGGAGGGTGACGCACCCCCTTCCCTGCGCCCCCTTCTGTCAGCGAGATGCGGCGGAACCTGTGACCTGGGCCGCCCCACGTGGAGCCTGCAGGAGCCGGGGGAGGGGACGAGCCTGGTGCTCGGGACTGCGGCGTGGAGGACAGCTCATTTGGGACTTGGGAGGAGCGAGGAATCAGCTTCCGTTGTTCCAAGCACGCCCACCATCCGTCCTGATGCCCATGTCTTACAAAGCCATGTCTTACAAAGGGGTGAGGTTCTGCGGCGGGCGCCCTGATGCCAGCAGGCCAGCAGCTGAGCAGACGGGAGCCCCTGCCTTGGCTTGTGACTTGGCCTCCCAATGCCTCCCGTGTCGCTCTGGACCCGCAAAGTGCTCCGGGGAGCAACGGGTGAACGGTCTGGCTTCCAGGGAGATTTTGGTGGCTGCAAATGCCACGGGCCTAAAAACTTTGATTTTTCCACTGGCTTCAAATTGAAATCCCTAACTGCAGGGCGGGGGGTGTGTCCGGGACACAGACGGTCAATAAGACATCAAGGGAGGGACAAAGGGGACTTGGCAGTAACTCAGTGAGGAAGGTGACATGAGGGTCCTCACCTGTCTGTGTGACTTATGGGGGCAGCCGTCTAACGGCAGCCAAGGCGAAGCCGAGCCGTGTCCCCTTGCACCCACGCCAGCTCCCTGTCCTCCGTGCCTCCCTGTGCTTTCTGGGAAATAGCAGGTGACACAAGCGGGACACGCATTTCCTGGAGATTTGTAGCGGGCTTGGGAGTCTCCCGCTGACAGTGGGAAGAGTGACACAGGTCCTTCCAGAGACCAGGAATAACGCAGCCGCAGCTCCCCGTCTGAGCCATAACCTCGCCACTTACTCCCTTTTAATGAGGCAACGAATGCCAAGTGTTAAAAACGTTACATTGCAAGAGAGCCGGGTCCCCTCTGACTTGCGCCACCCCCGGTCCTGCTCCTGGGTCGCCCCACTCCCACGGCGGTACGCAGCCCTCCGGTGCTCCTCCACACACTGCTGTTCCCGGAGAAAATTCCGAGTGTGGAGGATAGAGAGCATTTTGCATGCGTTTAGAGAAGGCCCACCGATGACCTACGGCAGCGATGGTCTACATCCCATGCCCGTCACTTAGGAACACGCTCTGCGGACGGCTTCGTGTCCGCGCAGATGCGCCGTCCTCTTTCTAACTCCTGTGCACGTGTGTTCGTGTGTAGGGACTTACTGGGCACCTGCCCGGACAGGTGTCTCCAGCTGCGGGGGAGCGTGGGGTCCCGAGGGCGAGGGGGGCGCTGACCGACAATGACCTGGTGGGACTGTGACCCCTGTGTGCGTGGGAGCCCTGAGTAGACAGGACACAGACTAAGGGAGGGGGTGGGGAGGGGAGGTGCACCGAGGGCCAGGGGCATCATCCATCCTGTCGCACAGCTAAGGAAACCGGCAGGGACTGGCCCAACCTCTAAGGGTAAAGCCTTATTGTTCAAAGACTATTTTTTTTTTTAAGTCAAGAACATTGGTTTCCTTTAAAAATTTTTTTCAATTGTGGTAAAGATACATATAATGCAAATTCTGCATTTTAACCATGTTTAAGCATACAGCTCAGTGTCATTAAGTATATTCACACTGTTGTGCAGTCATCCCTACCACACAGGTCCAGAACGTCCCATTGTCCCCTGAGATACCAACCCCGTCCCTCCCCCGGCCCCGGCACCCCCCCGTCCACTCTCCGTCCC